>CM062812.1:739796436-740396436 GCA_031772625.1 Pinus tabuliformis | reverse complement strand
TAAGAAATAACTCAAAGGCACAAATAACTTTTCCCGGTGAAAGAAATATGCCAAAAAACACAATCTCTGCTTGCATTAATACGATGAATAGAAATGTATTGCAATTTATTTGCTCAACTAAGCACAACATGCAAGTCAATAACCTGTCTCTCATCTCACTGAGAAGCTATAACCTAGACTTAGTAAATTTCTACCTCTGTTTGAGCCCATATTTCCTTGTGAAATTCCTTGAGAAATTAGGCCCCTATTATTTAGGAATTTTTACAAAATGGATTGCAAAATTCCCAAGGTTGATCATGTGACTGCATTCAAAACTTGTACACTCAAGGCTAGTCTACAATTGATGTTACATTTCCTTGGAATCTCCACCATAGTTGGGTAACTTGAATTCTTCATGCACTAGGTATTTTGGGTTGACTGATCAATTAACTAGATGATCACTGAGTTTGACTAAAGTCCCACTACACAATTGGCCTTCCATTAGTATGGGCTCTGAAATTTTCCATGATAATAGCATATTCTTAGGGCTTGGTTTTCAAGGCAAAGTCCAACGTTCACTCTAAACTGACTATGATCATCAATAACCACTTGGTGAATGCTAGTAGTCAACCAGTAAACTGACCACACTAGAATTTGAAATTGAATAGGTCAAAATGAAAATTAAGTATGTTAACACAAGAGTTCAATAAGAACTTGAATTTACTCGTGCCTACTAGGGAGATATTTCCATTATAGGAAATCATAACACAAGAAACAATACAACAAAGTATAAGTGTTCTGAATGATGATGTTACAAATATGTAAGTGATGGACTCGAAAATTTATGGTGATCACGGGAATGATAGATCTCGAACACAACATAATGATGTTGATGGGGAGGGACATATCATTGTGGAGGGATGGATGTCGTTTCTAAAAGGGTCTCAACTCAATCTACCTATTTGGATGGGTTGTTTATCTCAGATACATTGAGATTGGTTAAATTCAGCTTATCAGGTTCATGTGGGTAGGAGAGGGAGGCGAAATAGAGATGGGAAGATTAACAGTCCTCCACAAGGAAAATATATGCATGCATGTAAAGGTAAAGGAAGTTCTAGGGGGGTAATTTGATTTAAAGAAAGGGTGAATTATGCAACCCTGAATGGACATCATGAGACTGTGTTTAAGATTCACCATTCTGAAGTTGCAAGAAGACTAGAGTGTAAGCACAAGAGAGAAGCTAAACATATTATGGGTTGTGAAGAGGGCCAAGAAGGCCCTTTCTGGTTCTTCCTCTTTTATATTGGAGACACAAGATTTAAGAGTGTTTATAAAGTAGCAGTAAATATGAAATGGATTGTCAAGAATATGCTGCCAAGGGTGTTGTTAGACTGTCACAGTGGAGAAAATGATCTAATGGATAAAATGAATGTCTACTGAAAAAGAAAATTTCAATGTTGAGGAGAAACTTGGGAGGCGTCGCTGATTGTTCCCGAAGCTAGGTCAACTGCTTGCAACGGATTAAATATCAACTTATGTTGCAAATTCTCACGCGGAATATGATTATGCAATAACTGCACCTGAAAAATTGGAAGTCAAAGTCTAGGACACACTACAAAGAAGAGGTTCAAACAATCACCACTAAGTTTTGAATGGGATATTAAATTTGACTTTCTCAAAATTGAATCAAGAACTACTCTGAAACAACCTGAAACAATTAATGTTAATATTAAAAATTTAAGTAAAATTTGACATTATCCTTATCTTTCCTTTTCGAAAAGGAAAGATAAGGAGAATGTCAGCTTTTACTTTAGCTTTAAAAATTAGATATTACCATTAATTACTAGGGTTAGGTTTTGTAGGGCCCTTAGTTAAGAATTTCTTTTTCTTTTTAAGTATCTTTTATTAAAAAATTATTATTTGGTGGTCATTAGCTATGTTGCACTACATTCTTTAGAATTGGTCAGTTTATTAGAGACCTAGTGACTTTAGTGTTTTAAGGTCACTTCAATACAAGACCAACCTTAGCCAATCTGAACCACCAAACTAGACTAGTACAAGTCTAAAACCATTGGGACCAGCCAACTCCACTAGTTCTAGGCTAGTTCCAATAATAGTGTGCCCTTCTCATCTTCCTCTCAAGTCACTTTGTTCGACCCTTTTAGGAATGGTGATTTGGAAAGTGCCATAATCTGTCGAATTGTTGTGAGCACCTAAGATCATACGTAGTTAAGCCTCGATAATAGAATTTTGCAAGGACCTAGTATAGACATCCAAAAACATATTTACTGAGGATGTGCATGCAAGGAACTATTACAAACCTACCAAGATACTTATTGAGGACGTGCATGACCAAAAAGCATAAAAAAAATTATCCAACCTAAAAAACCCTACCCAAAACATTGAAGTGTGTTGCAAAAGAAATTGTTAGTAGGCTATTAATGCTACCAACAATCATTCCCTCTCTAATTTCACAAGAAGCTCCTACTCAATCTAACTCCTCCACTATGGTAATAGAAAGTTCTTGCAACTATGTGAGCTACAAGAAATTAAAATTTCCTTCGAATCTCCACCATTCTTAGGGAACTTGACTTGTCTTCATGCCCCAACTATTTTGGGTTGATTGATCAGTTAACTAGATGATCACCGAGTTTGACTGAAGTCCCACTGCTTAAATGACCTTCCAATAGTTCCTACAAAAGTTAGAACTAGCTTAATTGACAACAACCTGAGATAATTGACCTTTATTGCTAGAAATTAGCAATCGTATATGTAGAACTGAACTCTAACTCCTCCAACTTGAATTTATTGAGTAAACTAGGTGACACAAGCCATGTCACACAAGTTAACATCATCCAAGTTGTCCGTTGATGTGAAAATTAAATTCTTTTCAATTTAATCGAGGAAAAATCAAATTGAGAATTTCTTGCTACATTTTTCAACACATAGTTCATTGGAATGTATTACTTTCACTATGAACTTGGCATAGTTGACATGTTAAGTTCATAAGCTTTTGGGATGATGTGGTTCTATGTGTTTTGTATATAAATAATTGGTTTCCATCGCTTGCTATTAGAAACAAGACTCCCTATGAATTGTGGTATGGCCACATTCCTTCAGTGAGGCATCTCAGGGTTTTTGGTTCCTCCGATGATGCCTTCATACCTAAGAACAGATAAAAAAACTCAGTGCAAGGAGTCACAAATGTATCTTCTTTGGGTACTCATACCTCCAAATCATACCATCTCTATGATGAAGTGAATGAGAAGTTTATAACATCTAGAGATGTGATCCTTCTTGAGTATTCCAAGATTGACAATGTTGTTGAGTGGCAGCTTAATCGTTTGGATATATTCGAACATGCAAAGTATTTTCAAGGGTTTGATAGTGAGATTCCACATCTCCTTCTCTTAGCTCTATAATTTCTATTAAGAGCCTTGAAGAAATCAAGTTGAAGGGAATTCCTTCCCCTGCTTTGTGAAGAAAGAGCTAAGAGACTACTGGCAGCAGCTAGCCAAATCTGACAAGTGGTGAGAGTACATGCAAGATACAAAGAAAGGATTAATGCAAAGGAGTAATGCAAAGGAGTGTATTGACTACATACATATCATCAAACATCTTTCATCCCACTTAGGATGCCTTTCATCGTGCCTGGTTAGTCATAATATCATGTTGGTCACAACCTCCATAGCTTAAATAAACAAGTGGTAATTCTCTTCATCTTCTAAGCTATGTAATAAACAAGTGAAAGGGAGCAAGACACGTAGAGGAAACATATGGAATGACTTTCAGTTCTTGCAACCATGAATGTCATTGAACACAGAATGATACGACAATGATAATAAAACTTTTAAGCTACATTAAGAGGTTTATTTCAAAAGATGTGCTTTGTTTTGCATACCTAACCTCCAAAGGGTTATGCATCAGATGCAGTCTTCATGCAGTCCTGATATTCTATCATACCTTGGGTTCCTTGGTCTGCTTATTTTTCTCCTCAAAACCTTAAAATTCAGCTATCATGTCATCTTTCTTCGTGGCCTGTAAGAGACATAATTGTGTAGTTTCAACAGGCAGTGGTTGTTGCGAGATGAGGCCCTGGGAGGACACATTTACATAGTTCTAGGATGCAAGGCACTACTATGGGATGAGACCATGGGATGACACATCTATGCAATTTCAGGATGCAAGACAATATGGGTAGTCAAGGGACAAACTTGAACAGTTTTTGAAGACAGTGGGTTCCAGCTGAGGGAAGGACACTGCAGGAAACCACTGCACAGTTTTGAATGGTAAGGGAGGTTTAGATTTCTACACATTTCATGGTTTTAATAGGCAACAAAAAATCTTGAGGGTTACATATGTGAAGTGTGTAGTTCAAGAAAATTGGATGAGGCTAGGTTGTTAAGGAAACTCTGAAATTTAGCTAACTGTGGGATCAGTGGAACTTATGTCAATAGTGATACAACTTGACTATGGTCATACACTTGAAAACTTAGCGATAAAACATATACCATCCAGAACATATAACACATACTTCACTTAATGCAACAACCTTTATGGCAACTTACAAGAAGTGTGGATCTGATTATAGAGTTTGGGAGAATAAAGGCGACACTTGTGTAAGAGTGTGTGAAATGAGTGTTAAACATGTCTATGTGGTGAGGACAACCCATTCTCATAAACATTTCCCATTGAAGCAAGACAAACCTCCCTTTTCATGACAAGTGATTACCCCCATGCCCAAAGATGACACATTCTATGTAAAGATAAAAGCATGAATGACTCTTAAGATCGAAAAGAGGAGCTTGAGATCATCAACTTACCAATAAGTGACTAAGGAACAAGCGATCACAATGTCCATAGTAGGCTCTGAAATTTAAGTGCAGGCCAAAATTTTGGAGGGTGTTGCAGCCTCTACAATAGAGCCTTCACCTTCTTGCTAGCTTCTTTTTCAACTAGTGTCTTGAATTCTATGATCTTAGAGAATGTATCATCTTTATTCCACGCGAAGAAGATCCAACACTTTTGTAAGAAGTCATCAATAAAGTGACAAACTATTTGTGTCTGACAATGTAGGTTGTCGAGAAAGGTCCATAAACATCATAGTGGATCCTTTCTAGGACTACATGTGCTTTGTTGTCCAAATCATGGAATGTGGATTTTCTATACTTTTGCGACATACATCCTTTGCATATATCCTATTGCTTAAGTGCTCCTTTAGAGAGGCGAGTGGTTATGTGTTCTATAATATTTGAGATACCATGATACAAATTATCAAGTATTTTGTGCGAAAGTTCATCGACATTGCGACCTTCACTTTCTCCACCTTAGTGCATAATGTAGCACAGTCTTTGACATCTAGCTTATACAAGTTCTTCATACAAACCCCAATCTGCTTCACCTACCCCATGGCTATGTGTCTCAGGAATGCTTTTCCTTTGTTGAACATCACTTCACAACCATGGTAAACCGACCACTCGATGAATGCTAGTAGACAGACCCCTAATCCTTTACCTTTACCTTTTTTACTATCGCCTCATATTTAAATTTTGAGGACAAAATATTTATTTTCTCTTAAAAAAAATCTTAAAATCCCCCTCCGTGTAGTAGTGCCAACTGCAACAATAAACAAGTTGTCTCTAATCGTATCAACATATATGAAAGCGACAGAAGAGGAATTGATGTCCGACAAATCTTGTCAGTAAAACTTGTCATGTTCTTCTTAGTCGACTACCCCCACAAAACAAAGAGCCCAACAAATCATTATATTTATATAAGTTAATGTGAATTGTAAATAAAATAACAACGTCGGTATAGGCGCAAGAAAGTACTTGGCTACAAGCTGGTGGACTTAGGGCGCACTGTCACAGTCAATTTTGCAGTTGTTAGATAATATTGTCTTAAATTGATATGTTTGTGTCTTAATTGTTAATTGTATTAAATAGGTTTGATGTAAAGTGGTCATTATCTTAAATATAAAGTTTTGTCTTAAAATATTTTTGTCCCAAATTGCTTTTGTCTTAAATATAAATTTTTGTCTTAAAATAATTTTGTCTTAAATTGTTTTTGTCTTAAAAGAATTTTGTCTTAAACTATTTTTGTCTTAAATATAAAGTTTTGTCTCAAACTACTTTTGTCTTAAATATAAAGTTTTGTCTCAAAATATTTTTGTCTTAAAATATTTTTTTTCTTAAATATTAAGTTTTGCCTTAAAATATTTTTGTCATAAACTGCTTTTGTCTTAAAGTATTTTTGTCTTAAACCATTTATGTCTTAAATACAAAGTTTTGTCTTAAAATATTTTTGTCTCAAACTGTTTTTGTCTTAAAGTTTATATTTAAGACAATTCAATTGATATTAAATTTTAATGTAAAATAACTAAAATAAAAATTTATTTTTTAAGACAAAAGATTTATTTTGTCTTAAAAGTGTCCTTGGTGTAGTAGTGGTTGGACTAGAAAATAGACTCCAATCTTGGGACTGCACGCTTTGAACTAGCAAGTTTTGGCTATAACCATGGGGAAGGAAGGTTGTATGTGCAGCTCAAGGGTCATAACAACATCTTTATAGACTTTTGGATGTGGTTGTGGGCCCAAGTCATTGAAAAAACTACCTAGCTCAGGGTTTGGTCCCTTGGGTTGTTCTTTGGCCCCTAAGTGTCTCGGAATCCCTATAGGATGTTAATTTGTTGTCTGTAAGTCTCAATTATATGCCTGAATTCCTTAATTGGAGCTAGGAGGTCAGGTCATCTCATTTTGGAACTTCTCTACCCATTTACTCAGAGGGTTTGTGAAAGCAAATAAATGTGGGGAGAGGGTGTTACAGGTGATCTAAGCAGAGGTAGGGCAACTAATAATTCCATTACAAATAGTCAAGTCTTGGGAACTTAAAATATCGATAAACCTGGTGCCAAATAGGTTCTTCGTTGTGTATTCATTATTTATTTTGAATCTATTATCTAGGTTACAGTCCCTATCAAACCATAGGGGATTAGGGTTAGATTTATTAATTAAGAGAGTAGATGAGGTAGTAGCGGTTCTAACATTGAAGTCCCTAAAACAAAGGATGTCTCCCTCACTCCTTATATTGTGGATATCCTATTCTAAGGCATTGAAGGGGAAATTATTATCTAGGTTGTTTTCCTTATGGGAGGTAGAGTTGATAGGGGTGAAAATACAAATTTTGAGAAAAATCCTATTGGTGTTAGTATCATAAATTTTGATCCACTTGTACTGATTGAGTGGGTGAATATTATAAATTTGAATGTGAGAAGAAATATTATATTTTATATAATAATGTATACCACCAATACCCCCACATGAGAATTTCTTATTCCAACTTCATGAGAGAATGAATCTATTCATGTGGGGAACCCTATATTCAACATGCTCACATGTTTCAACTACGAAGATAAGCTCAATATCACTCAGGATCCAATTTAACATTGGTCATTTACACCATGGAAAACCACGAGAGTTGCAAAATAGGATCGAGAGTGTTTCTAATTCCTCTTTATTTCTTTTATTTTGGGATCTCTCTCTAATAATAGCTTTCATATTTCTAATGATTTTTCATTTCCCATCCTTCCTTACCTCCTTTACCTTTTCGATCCCTTTCCTTAGTTCATCTTGTCCTTCTCGGATAAGATCTTCATTTATAAATATTCTTGATTATTTTAGGCTTGGATATTAACTATGTATATCTAATCTATGGACATTACAACTAACCTTAACATATATTTTATACTTAGATATTTTTCTCACCCTTGTTGGTTTCCTTAGATAAGTTGTTTGAATTAGTGACTTAGTTTTTAGATGTCCTTTTACTATTTCTAATGTTTCAACATCATTTTTCTATTATATGCCAACAATTATAAGGTTCGTGGATTCCTTTTGGTTTCCATGGTATGTTTCATTTAGTTTGTTCATTTCCTCTTTTATGGGTTTGATATCAAATTTATTCTTTTTTCTACTTAAGGATGAACTATTTTTTTTTTTTCTTTTAATTCTTTAATCTCATCTCTCACGGTGAAGTTTTCTTCAACCATTGATTGTTTTTTGTGTTACATTTATTGAATTATATCTTTAATTCCTTAAAGTTCAATCTCAAGTGCTATCATTTTATTTTCTAAATACTTGTAGCTATTGTGAAAAATGGTAGATAATTCTAGCCTATGCTCCCTAAGCATTAGGTAAAATTCATGTTGAAGTTGTCTCTTTCTTCTCTTCTATTTTTTACAAATTCTTGTTTAAATTTCCCTCCTCTCTCTTCTTTTCAATTTTCCATAAATTCGATGTAATTGTAAATATTCTCTAGAGTAATTTTGTTTGGCATCCCTTTCCTAGTGTGAGATTTAGAAATATGAAATATGAGGACAATTATTCATAGTTCTAGCCGACTTAACGAGAAAAAAAACTTAGAAGGTAGGGATAAGGGAATGTATTCACATAGGATATTTTATGCACGTAGAGATCCACCACAAAATTCAAATATTCAATGAATATAAATGTATATACCACACTGCAAAGAGACCACCAAAAAAGTGTATTTGCCGTACTGAAAAGAAATAACGCTGCAGATAATGCGTATATATAATAAACAAGGAAGGTTGCGAAGCAGCTAGTCCCTGCACATAGTTCTATCTAGCCGCCTTTGAATTCGTGTACTCCGCAAGCAAATCAATTCAACAGAAAATCAACTTCACCTTCATGCATCACCGGTGTTATTGTCGAATTGTCAAAGCGGCAGCCGCAAATGTTGGCAGTTGTGGCAGCACATGGCAAGTAGTTCAATGCACACGAACAATCATGCCGAATAGTTGAAATGGTGGAACAACATGATGATAATTCTGTTCTAATATATGATAACATGTAATCTAGGTCATATTCAATTGTACATAAATTCAAGATAAGAGAAAAAAACAAAGGAATTCGATATGTTTATGACCTTCATAATTATGTTCTAATCTAAAGAAACAAATGTGTTATGTAAGAGATAACATGCAGCTTGGGCAATGGAAGGCTGATAGAAGGAGAACATGTTTAAGTGGTCCAAAATAAACCACGAGGTCTTCTGGGTCATACAACTGTCAGTACATGTATGAGCCTTTAACTAACACTCGATTGTGGATGCACCGTAGAACACAGTAAATATCCTCTACAAGGGTCGTTTATAACTACATTTGAAAGGATGCCACACATCTATAGTCTGTCTCTTTATACTATGTTCTGACGTTCAGAGATTGACCAGCAGCACTATATGCCGACAGTTTCCCAACTAGATCAGGAGATTCAGAGTTGATGTTTGAATGCAAATAAGCAGCTTGGCTTTCAATCAGGTTTTCTTCCCAGAAATCTCAAGCCTAACATTTCTTTAGGCTTCTATAACACTCTACTTATCAGATATTTTCTCATATCATACAAAATCATGGTTTTGTTATTGCCAATTTCATGTTGTTCAAGGAAGCATGTGGAACCATGAGTAGCTTAATTTCTCTGCCTTATTTGAAGAACATAATGTAATGGAGTTTGACTTATCAAGTTTCACTTTCAGAAAACATAATGAATAATAAATACGTTGATAAATGTTTACAAAACCAAGTACGAAATGCAACTTCTAAGATATGTAGCTCCACAAAGAAATCTTTGGACATGGGCTGTCGTAGGCTTCAATTTTTAAGAAGTGCTAGCAAGAGCTAAGAGCAAAATGCAGCTTCTGTATACCAGAAGTTTTAAACAGGAAAGAAAAGACAATCTAAGGATAAAACAGCATGTTTGCAAGGCAGAAGAAATGTATTGTCAATGCACTCGATTTCAGGTGTCGATGCTTTCTTGGATGTTTTGGAACCGATGCACGATCTTTGATGCACCTGTTTTTCAAAGTTGCTGAGCCAATTTTAGTATAATGACATATATAATGCAAGCTTAGAATTCTTATCAGATATTGATTTATCTGGGCGAGATGGTGGCTTTGCTACTGCTTCTGGAACTGAATCTGCTTTAGCTGGCTCAGATGCTTTCACTTATATAAGGTCCAAGATGCTGCGAATTAAGCCCTACGCCTGCACGCTATCCATGTGTTAGAGATAGAAATAGCTCCCTATTCAAGCCAACATCAAGGTAGTGCCCCGTAGTGACAAGGTTGGGGATCCGGCCCATAGAATAGTCCATGATAGCGCTACGTCCAAGCGAGAATCCTACTATACGCTCATGTTTTCTGTACAATAGAGTTCCTCGTTGCAAATCCACTCGTAGCAGTTATATTAAGTTTCAAGCAACCCAGGTAAAGAAAAGTACTTAGGAACAATATAAATAATTTGCAAAGTGGAACTAATAAGAATGTTCAAGTTTGAAAACAGGTAAAAAGTTAAAAGGCTTGAAGTCTAAAGAACAACAATGCTTGAAGTCTAAAGAACAACAATTCATTGAATCATAACCCAAAGCCAATGAGAAACAACAATCGGGAGGCAATAAATAACCCAATGTCACCCATTAACTAAAGCATGGTTGAAATCAGAGATATAAATCATACATGGTAAGCATTCACATATAGAACATTGACTCAATATTTGTGACGATACCTAGCATTCTAACTCACAAATGAATATATTGTTTTAGTGATACCAAACTGACATTGATTTTTGCTGCATCGAGTTTCTTTCCTATGTTTTTCAGATCAATTCACAACACGACTTAATAAAAATAGATAAACGGAACATAGATCTCACCACAACAGCTAAGAGCAAAAGGTAGGCAAAGCCTTAATGACAAAACTATTTCACATTGCAGTCGAACTGATTCACCAGCTGTTAACCCTGGTAAAGATAGGGGAGTTGCTGCTGCTCATGGAGAGCCACAGGCATTCAAGGATGAGTACAGATGGGAAAGTCTGTTCTTATCTAACTTATGAAGTTATTAAGACATGGACATTCACTGTAGGCTGAGAGATACATGCTGTCTAATCAGCAAAGAAATCCAACAATTAAGAACCAGAATCTACATTAAAAAAGAAATGCATGCAGTTACATAACCAGATACATGCAAACTTAAGCAAAATTCTAGACGAATGCAGAGATTAGGGATGTGAATCTACACTGTAGGCCGAGAGATACACGCTGTCTAATCAGCAAAGAAATCCAACAATTAAGAACCAGAATCTACATTAAAAAAGAAATGCATGCAGTTACATAACCAGATGCATGCAAACTTAAGCCACTGTAGAAGCTCAGGAATGAGAACATAGCAGAAGAATGAAACTGCCTTTCAGCGTGAACAAACAGGGCCTACACGGGGAGAATACCCAACTAGGACTGCCAAGGAGCGTAGCCACTCGGCCAGAGGGAGACGAGCGAACCAGATTCAGGAATCAGATGAACGGGGTTTTGCGCAGAGAGGTGTTGATATTGGGGACTCTGCTGAGCGGGTAGGCGGACACCTCCCGCCATGCACAGACACCTGCACAACAGTCGTTAAGATCAAACCTTTAGCATATGGCGGACACCTGCACAACAACAACGTTAGCATATGCCTGTTCGGATATAATACGAATTAACATTAAGAATTAACCAATTAATGTTAGCATTAACAGCGAACCGCTCACGGTCAGGCAGAATGAACTGGGCCTAAATAGCAATTTAGGCTATGGTCGGGCCTCTTCCGCCTCCGGAAGAGGCCAAATAAGATGGCGAAGGAATAGATGGGCACACATCAAGGCAAGGTCAATTCCAAACTTTATAATAAAACTGCAAATAACATACTAAAAAACTGCAAATTAATACTAAGTCGGCTACGAACGATTACTATAGTCCCTGCCGGATGCCAGATGGCAGGGACTAATAAGGTGTATGCACCGGAGAGAGACCACGGCATGTACCCCACCGTAGTTGTCCAATATATAACAAATCCACATATGTTTATTAAAGATAGATACTTGAGACCATCGCATCTATATATAATAGATAATGTATATCTTCCGCACCGCAGAGAGACCGCCGCAGAAGTGAATATGGCACATCACATAGAGATAACAAGTTATATGTCGTAGAATTGAAATATTTGACGAATGAATGTATGTGTCGTAGAGTGTGTATATACCGCAGCGCAGAGAGATCCAACGCGGGAGTCAAATATTTTAAAAATATGCATATGTTTAATTAAGATACAACATATGGTTGATCAAAATATAATTAAATTAATATAGATTAAAGTATAATTAAAGTAAAATATAATTAAAATAAAAATCATTTCATTTTTAAAGTTGGAGTATAGTAGAATTAAATTAAAATAAAAAATTGGATTATCAATAATATCTAATGTTGGTCAAATTGAGTTAGGGTTAAAATAAGTATGTATATTAAATTAATATTATTAATAAAAGAGAATTAAATTATTATATTATTAAAATAGGAATGAAACACAATAAAAAAATTAAGTTTTCAAATATAAATAAAATTGAAAAGAATAAATAATAGTGAAATGAAAAGGGAAGGTGTTGAAAATTATAGGTAAGAAGATGAAACACTGGAAAATACAAATCAAATTAAATTACGGGTGAAATTAAATATTTTTATTAAATGTTAAAAATATTAAAATAATAAATGATTAGATTAGTTTAAGATATGAAAGGATAGGAGCGAAGGAAACAACGTACTAAAGAGGATTAAAGAAGATCAGGGAAATGGTGAAGGGAAAATGGATACTAAAAATGGTCAAGATTGGTATTAGTGTTTGGGGAATTAGGTTTAGATGAAAAAAATGGATAGTGAGTTTTCAAGAATTGCTCATCTTACACCTATCTTCCCATTTAAATTTATTAGGGTGATTCTCGATTTCTAGACATTCTTAGCATGTTTCAGTCGATGTGGTAAAAGGCCAAGATTTTAGTTTTATCAAAAGAATTTAAATGTTTGATATTGTAGGAGTGTTCAATGATGAAATATTTTTAAATTTGGTTATAATAGTAGTCATCCATACATTCTTTAAGATAGTATTTGGAAGATCTCCTACTTTGTCCTATTTAAGTCATTCCACAAGAGTGACATACCTCATCGACATTAGGGCCAAACATAGGTTTAGTCTTTTCTTTGAAAGATTTGAAAAAGTAGCTAAGTGTCTTATAGGGTATTGAAGAATTTTTTTATGTTCCTTTTAGAAACAACTCTAAAAATATGATGAATAACCACTTGAATGCATGTGACGAAGGATTTGACGAAAGCTAAATTGCTAGAAAGAATTTTAGGATTTGGGTGGAGAGCGAAATTGAATGCCTTTTTGATCTTGGACGAGGAGGAACATTTGGATTTAAAAGCCGTAGTGAGATGGGTTTTTTCATTTGAAAAATATTGAAAGGAATAAATTTGAATGACTCATGTAATAAGAGTTTTAAGCACATCATAATTTTGAGTAGGATGGTGGTCGGTGTTTTTATGCAGGTACCTATTGGTATGGAAATTATTTCAATAGACTTGGTGGGTAAGAGAGACACCTGGAAGGTGAGAGACAAGGACATCAAGGAAGGGAAGCACTTAATTAGCTTCAATATCCATAGTGAACTGGTTGTGAGGAGAAATGTGATTAAGATGTGTAATGAAGGCTTGGTGTTCAAATATACCATGTTTCCAAATAAAAAAGGTTCCATCATCAAAGTTCTTCTACAACTTAGGTTTTAAGTGAAAGCTTTCAAGGGGTAAGGTTCCAAGGTGTTCCATGAAAATCTTGGCAATAATAGAGTAAATGATGGAACACATGGGCATTCCTTGGTTTACTCTTAGAAGACACTTTTAAAAGTGAAGAAAGTGGTGGTCAGACAAATTTTGATAACATCAAGGGTATCAAAGTCAAAAATTTTAGAAATGAGATCAATGGCTTCTGAGACAGGTATTTTAGTAGAAAGGATGTGACATGAAGGCTAACCATTACCCCATTTTCATCAAGCTTTGAATATTTGGTTTTTTTTTTTTTTGCATGAAATCAATGATATTAGAGAGTGATCGAGAAGTTTTCATTGTCATAAATATGCATGTTTTCAGTGGTTTTAATATTTTATATGTTTAATACGTAATGTGCTTAAGTGTATATAGTTTTCCAACACTTATATATAAATTTTTAATATATATATATATATATATATATATTATTTTATAATTATTTATAAATATTGTAGAGAAGTTTTTTTGATGTGGTATATTGCATCAATTCAAAGTTTCTATTCCTTTGACAAGAAAAAGTTTTCATTAAAACATTTTACTAAAAAATTAAAATATTCTTCCTTTTTACTACATTTAGAATATAAATTGACATTTCAATATGATATATATAATTTAATATTTTAATATCACAAAAATACCAAACATCACAATATGACAAACATAAAGTAACCCTTACAGTGTGATGAAGAAAACATTACTCATCGTTACTATGCGACAAACATCACACAACTTTGGTATGTGATGAACACTACCCATTATTGCAATGCGATAAGCATTCATCACAACATGATAAACATTGTGAGTCATCGCATTGTGATATACTTTGATTTATGTTCCACTATCACAAACATTGCTTGTCACAAAATGTCAATCATTTCTCAATGTTGCAATGTTATAAATATTTCCCATCCATTTGAAAGTGATAAACACAATTATTTTTAATTATAAAATAATAATAATAATTTAATATCAAGTAAATTTTATAATGTTTTTTATAAGTATAATATGTTTTTATGGTAATTTTGTAACATATTTGAGTCTTGGGAAATTAAATTTTAAATAACTTTTTTTACATTGAAATAAAAGAAAATAATGATAATAATTATAAAACTATAAATAATAATAAATATTTATATTAAAAAATTAAAGATAACTATATATAGTCAATATTATGTAATATTAAGTAAATTTAAAAAAATATATATTTTACATGGATGAAATAATAAATAAAATATTGTTTAAAATCATAATAATACTTATTGATAGGTATATTGGCATGTTTGATCCATCCATAAGAATTACATTTGATTGAAATATAAACATGTGTATCTGATGAATATTGATTTTCATAGGGTCTTCTATACTGTAAGTATTTGTAATCATTTAATTGTTTTACACATTTTATTCATGATTTCAGAATTAAGTAAACAAAGATAATATCTCAACAATATAACATTTATAATAGAAGGATCACGAGGAGATAGCATAAACAAGGGACATAATATTTTAACATGGGGAAAACTCAACAACTCTTTCAATAGAGAAATTGTTTACCTCAATAGAGATACATCTTAGTCAAACTCTAATTCAAACCTGGTCCATCCTCCTAGTAAAGTCATCTAACCACAAAATTTGATCTGAATAGGTATGCTTAAAATTAGGCCTTCTTTCTTCCATAGAACTTGAGACTTCCATTGAAAATTTGGTTTCTTCACAAAGATTCGTTTCAACATGTCATTATGATCTTTTAGTCATACTATTATGGCCACCAACAACCCCCCTCCTTATATAGTATTAGCAATAACACTAGGTAAGTGGGGACCCTTATTAAAAAATTCAAAAATTCAATTAAAACTCATGTATTTTACTCAAGAAAATATCGCATCACGCGAAGAATGATAGGACATTTCCTTATGAGTAAAAATGATAAACTGCGAGAATGCGACACGAATTCCATCGCATCGCATGCATTAAGAAACGCTCACGTTGGAAAACCTTAAAAAATCGCTGATATCTGATATGCAATATTGCATATCGCAATATCGCATGAATAACACATAACCATTTAACGATTATAGCGATTCGCGATCTTACAATAGCGCGATACTACAATCTGCAATCTTGCGATAGCGCGATACTGCGATCTGCAATCTTGCGATCGCGCGATACTGCGATCTGCGATTCTGCGATAAGCGCAATCAGGCAACCCTGGGATAACACATCTTAATGAAATGTGCAATAATGCGATACTACGATGCTGCGATGTGAATCGCAGAAACCTTCCATCGCAGATTTTCCCCGGCTCAACATTCAAGAAAAGCTTTTCATAAACCAAAAATTGGATATGCGCTTTAATGATAATTAATGAATGATACGCCAAGTTTTGATGAAAGACGGTTTTGTGTTTTTCGAAGAGTCAGTTCACGTCAGGTGGCATGTTTTTGTACATCCGTAGAGCTTTCTTTTCGATTTTTATTATCATTACTCTCTCCTCATGTGTGAATTGCAGGAACGAAAAACAGAAGTAACACGAAACAATGTGCAAAAAGCAATGGGGGAAAAGGGTAAAGCTCCAATGCTCAGAAACAGAGAATAGATGCCCTCATGAATGGATATCACATGTAACAGAGCCGCAAATTCACAGAGCGTTGTTGAGCTATCCATTATAGATCTTTCATTCGCAACCATGGTTGAATGAGTAGTTGAACAATGCTGATATCAACAGGCGGTTTAACGCTCAAAGTCAGAAGCTCACGAAAGCAGTATGTTTACAAAATTTTGAAGATTATAATCGGTGAAGGAAAAGGCACTAAAGGCGAAAAACACATCAGAAAGGCCCGGATCAAAGAATGGAGGCAGTTTCCGATGTGCGATTAGCGCCTAGCGGCATCGCTGAGAAAATTGCTCAAAAAGAAAAGTCTCTAACTGCTCAATCACTCGTAAGCCCGGAAAACACAAGAAAGCAAAGGCAGAAGCAATTGGAGGATTAACCAAGTGGAACTTGAATTATTACTGGGCATACATAGTAAATCCACATAGCCAGAGGATGATTCTCGAGTATATCATCAATTTTGCTGAAAAAATGGTGCCAGCACTTACCGTTTCTATTTGCTTAGCTCAACCAAAAGTGGAAGACAGTCAACCGACTCTACCCAGGCAAATATTGAATGCTCGCAACATTAAGGAGCAAATGCAGAAATAGTTAGATATTAGATTTAATTTTTATAAATAGTTTTTCTTAGAAAAAGGGCGGTCATTTAAACCGTATCCTGAATCTGTGTAATTAAGTTATTTAGTTAGTAGTATTTAAACCCTTCTCATGCATTTAGAGAAGGGTCTAGAAATTTATCAAAACTTGTCCTCAGAACATGCACTTTTGCACCCTCAGAGGAGGTTTTGGTGAATGAATGGATCAAGATTTGTTGATGTTTGCATTTGATATCTGGTACTGATGTTGCACTTCTGTACTCTTAGTGGATGTTAGAGCAAGGAGAGATAAATCATTGTTTCTTGAAGCTTATGAGTAGGACTAGTCATAAATGGTACTTTTATCTCTTGACCATTTCTGCTTATATGTTAAAGTGATATACAGTTTTAGTTGTTTATGTATTATTGCATGAATGCTTGAGTTATCATTTGACACTTTTGTACAGTGGTAGCTATTTATTTACGCCTAATTTATAAATAGCTCATTATGCAATATGTTGTTCACAACTATTTCGTCTAACTTTTTATGCGAAGTGGTTCATCTTGATTGATTTCCTTTCTTATAATCGCTGAATGATCTTTATTACCAGTTGTTATTTGAAATCTCTTTAGATCGCATAATAGAAGAATTACATCCCGAGTTAGCATAGATTTAGATGTGATGTTTATTAGATTACAATAGCATAGAATTAGATTAAAGTTTGAATTAGAATAGCTTAGATAGGAACTGTTAGATCAGCAACATTGAATTCTACACACACACACACATAGATTGGGAAACTAGTCTCATTATCCCCAGTCGGACCTGCTATACCAAACTGATAAGGAGCTGCCAACCAAGGTCGGGACCCCGTGGGTATCCCCCTTGTTGTCAACCTGATTTTCGGGGCTTCAACATATTTGGCGCTAGAAGGAGGGCCTGAACTATGAATGGCAAGTAAATCCAAATCTGAATACCATTCTAAGAGTAAATCGCCCTCATCATCTCCCCCGACTTCTCCATTACATTTAAATCCAGAGTCAGAAGTCGATCGAGTATCAACCATTGCTACACACCCTGATATTTCAGAACCCCCACAACCCCTCTTCAATCATCTACAATCGTAGTATCCTCATCCTCCCAGCTGCAGGGATCATCTTTTGCACTTTGCTATGTTAGCAGTTCAAAAATGGCTCAGTCTCCATGGAATAACCCTGGGGTAGTCTTAATGCCTGCACCCTTGAGTCAAATACCGGCCCATCCTGAGAAATGGCTGCCTAAATTCAATCCCGAGGTAGGCATGCTAGCAGAAGAGCACATAAACAACTTCATGCTTTCCATTAATCTCAATGGGGTTACTAATGAAGATGTTGTTGTTCGGCTTTTTCCTTATACACTGCAAGGAACAGCCGGGTCATGGTACTTTTCATTACCCTCCGGATCCATCACAAGTTGGGACATCTTCCAGGACCAATTCCTAACCAAGTTTGGTGATGACAGGTCAACGAAAACGTTAATCAATGACCTATCTAATCTTAAAGCCAGAGCTAGAGAGCCTATCAAGGATTTCAATTTACGGTTCAACAAAATTTTCAACAAAATTCCTACTGCTTCCCAGCCCAGTGAAGAAGTATGATGTGAATGGTATATTACCGCTCTACCATCGAACATAGCAATCTTCGTGGACAGGGCAAATAAAAAAACCTTAGCTGATAACATGAAAGAGGCGATAGCAGTAGAGAAACGAATAATAGCCCTGGAAAAGAGATCCACAATAGAGGAATGTAAGTCCAAAAAAGTCACCTTCAAGGAAGACTCCAAGAAGAAACAAGCAAAAGATCCATTTTATTTGGAAGGATTGCAGAAAGTTCTAAAGACCATGTCTAATGAAATGGTCGACATAAAAAAGCAAGTAGATAAAACTTCTTCAAAAAAGCCCTACAGAGCTTTTAAAAGAGGTCCTTCAATGGACGCAAAGACACCCAACGCCATTTCAAATGATGAATCTGAGGAAGAGGAAGAGGAAATTGCCACTGAAGGGCAGACTGATGACGAAGAATTTGTGGAATTACAAGGAATGTGGGATTTCATCCTCCCACAAGAAGAAGATCAAGAAGTATTTCCAGTTAGCACACTAAGCAAAAATCATCTTGATCCTCCCCCAAACTACCCCTAAGCCGAAGAGCGCAAGCTCTGCAACAAAGGATAAAGTCGCAACAAAGAAAACGATATCTAAAGCGACTCAAACTAGCCCAGTCCAAACAGATGAAACGAATCCATCTAAAACACTCATAGTGTCGGATGAAATGGGGTACAATATTATTGAAGACATGAAGAAGACTAAGGCTAACATCACCCTTTACGAACTGAGCAAGTTGAAACATCAACAGAAGATAATGATGAAAGAATTACATGTCGTGCCAGTTGCACCTTTGCCTGCCGCTGTACTTTATCAAGCTTCCCATAACATGGGAAGACCTCCAACTAACGCGATCAATAAGATTGATCCAAATGACATCACCCTAATTGGAGGAAGATCAAGATCTCACACTCCCCCATTTCTCCTTACTTATGAAATCTTCAATAAAAATGTGCACAATTGTTTGGTAGATTCCGGTGCTTCATCGAATATTTTACCCAAATCTATATGTGCCAAGTTAAATGTTCAACCACAGAAATCCACAGTGCGCATAGTTCAGCTAGATCGATCCCAAGTCGAAGTGATTGGTGAACTAAATCAAGTAACCATAAGATTGTCATCCAACCCAAAGGTATGTCAAGTTATTGACATTATAGTTGTCGATATCCCAGAATACTATGGCTTAATTCTTAGCAGGGATTGCTCAGAAAAACTCCATGGATACTTCGCAACCGACTGGTTGCACATGTGGCTGCCCTACAATGGTAAACCGAATCAAATAAAAGTTGAACAAGAGCTACACCAGAAGTACATAGTAACGGAGTTAGAGGGATAAAATGAACTGGTAGCGTATAACAACAACATTATTGGCAATTACTCGGTAGATTCTTTCCTCGGCAATTTCAATGCTCATGCGTCAGCCTACTTAGAACACTCTGTTTTGTCCCAAGTCGAAAATTTTTCTCAAACTGATAGTTCGAAATGTATCAATTTTTTAGATAAACCTGTAAATAAATCTTTGTTTTGGAAATTATTTTTTGATGGCTCTAGATCTAATGAAGGAGCAGGAGCAGGATGCGTTCTGATTAGTCTAGAAGGAGATAAAATCATGCTCACATGCAAACTCGAATTCGATTGCACAAACAATACAATAGAATACGAGGCCTTGGTTCAAGGCCTGTAAAAGGAAATCGGGTTAGATGTCAAGTATCTTCAAGTTTTTAGAGACTTTGAGATTGTGGTTAAACAAGTACGTAACACTATACATTGCTTATCAGGTCATTTAAAACACTATCAATCTTTAGTACAAGATCTGACTGAGCATTTCATAGCGTTTAATATTTCTTCAATCCCCAGGCTCCAAAACGCAAGTGCAGACCTTTTGGCTAATGTAGCTTCTAAGCTTATTCCCTCCGAAGATTTTAGTCCAGATAGATTCTCAATAGAATTAATCTTTAGACTGTCCATTCCTGACAACATCACAAATTGGAGAGTATTCAATGACGATCCTGATATCGTAAATTTCCTCACGTCTGAAGGATCTTACTCCAATCAAATAATTGACGAAGACCAGAACGATCGACAATTGCAATAAAATAGCACTAATAATGCTATACCTAAGTCGGTGGTCAAGTTAGAAGACTTATACGATTTGAAAGATCAGTTTAAGAGGTCTACCAATTCAAAACTCCAAAGTTCAACCTTGAACTACGAATTAGTAAACCTAGGGGCCGATGCTAAACCAGAAAACATTAATCTAGGCCTCGGCCTAGCCCTGAAGAGAAACTAGCGTATATTCGTCTTTTGAGACAATATAAAAATGTTTTTTCCTGGAATTATGATGAGCTGAAAACATACGACACTTCCATCATCCAGCATACTATTCCTATGATCGATAATGAGAAACCTGTCCAACAAAAGCTGAGAAAGATCCACCCCAATTTAGAAAATCAGATAAAAACTGAGCTCAATAAGTTATTGAAAGCTAGGATAATCTTTCCCGTCAGACATTCCAAATGGGTCTCCAATATGGTACCTGTTAGAAATAAAAATGGAGATATTAGGATTTGCATTGACTTTCGGAACCTTAACAAAGCCTGTCAAAAAGATAATTTTCCACTACCACCTACGGAATAGATATTGCAAGCAGTGGTGGGCTCAGAATTAATGTCTTTCTTGGATGGATTTTCAGGATACAATCAACTGTTGGTACATCCTAATGATCAGTTGAAAACCACATTCAGAACTAAATGGGGCACATACGCATATCGGAATATGCCATTTGGTTTGATTAATGCTGGTGCCACATTTCAGAGAGCCATGGACATTGCATTCAAAGGTTTAGTCAATAAATCTGTAGTAATTTATTTGGATGATATAAGAGTGTACTCGAAGAAGTGAAGCGACCATCTCAAAGACCTGAAACAAATCTTCCAACGGTGTTTAAGGTATGGGATTTCACTTAACCCAAAGAAATCTTTTTTCACACTAAGTGAAGGGAAGCTTCTAGGATTCATAGTGTCAAAATCTGGTATTCACATTGATCCCCAGAGAATCAAAGAAATTTCTGAAATATCCCTATCTCATAACAAAAAAGCCATGCAATATTTCCTTGGTCAAATCAATTTTTTAAAGAGATTCGTTCCAGATTTTTCACGAATCGTGTCTCCTTTCCAAACCATGATTAAAAAGAATTCAAATTTTAAATGGGGTCAAGATGAACATGAAGCATTTAACCTGATCAAACAAGCTATTATTAATGCTCCATCTTTAGCGACTCCGAATTTTTCAGAGCATTTTATTTTATACACATTTGCCTCAGATAAGTCATATGTTGCGATTCTAACTCAAGAAAATCAAGAAAAAGCGGAAGCTCCAATTGCATTTTTTAGCTCAAATCTACATGGTGCTGAACTAAATTATTCAGACGTGGATAAACAGGCTTATGTTGTTTTCAAAGCGGTCAAATACTTTAGACCTTTCTTAATTAAAACCCATACTAAGATCATAGTACCATTTCCAGCGGTAAGGAATCTTCTACTACAGAAAGGTGTGGGTGAGAAAAGGGCCAATTGGGTTACTGCCTTACAGGAATGTGACATTGAGATCAAACCAACAAACATTGTAAGAGGTCAAGGCTTCTGCAAAATGCTCACTGGAGCATCGAAAATTTCTGAAATTCCATTTGAAGAGGTACAAATGTGTGAGGTAAGCCTAAACGATGCAGAATCACTATATGCTGAAATCATTTATTATCTTAAGAACGGGTATGCTCCTTCACACCTTGATCATACTAAGAAAAGAGCCCTAAGGTTGAAAGCTAGACAATATCAGCTCATAAATGATATTCTTTTTAGAAAAAATTATGATTCTGTTCTTCTTAGGTGTCTTGAGAAAGATGAAGCTGAAAAAGTTTTGCAGGAACTCCACGATGGGCCAGCAGGCGGATGCTATGCTGGAGATGCTATTGCACATAAAATATTGCGCGCAGGATATTAGTGGCCCATGCTGTTTAAAGACTCACACAGTTACGTGAGAAGATGTCAAGTCTGCCAAGCTACTGCTGGAAGACAAAAGAAGTTGTCCCTGCCACTACAGCCAGTAAACATCAAGCAACCTTTCAGTCAGTGGGGCTTGGACATAATAGGTGAGATCGTTCCTCACTCTTCTAAACAGCATAGATACATCCTCACAGCAACAAATTATTTTACTAAATGGGTAGAAGCAGTTCTGCTCAAGACGGCTAATTCTAAAAATATCATTGAGTTCATAGATCAATTTATAATTACCAGGTTTGTATCACCATCCACTTTAATGTTTGATAATGCATCATACTTTTCTGGAAATGCAATGACTGAATTTGCACTTAAAATAGGATTCAAACTTAAATATTTGACCAATTACTACCCACAAGGTAATGGGTTAGCTGAGTCAACAAATAAAAACCTAATCGGGATTATTAAAAGAACAGTTGACCAAAATCAAAAGAATTGGCACAAGGCTTTAATATATGCTTTATGGGCAGATCGGATAATGCAAAACGCTTCTATCGGCACTTCTCCCTTTAATTTAGTTTATGGGAAAGAAGTGGTTCTTCCGACTCACTTAGCCATTCCCTCTTTGTCTTTAGTACAATACATTGATGAATTACCCACTTCCTCCTTACAGCTAAGACAAATGGAAATAATTAAATTAGAAGAACAACGAGAACAAGCTAGGAAAACACATGCTCATCATCAAGCACTAGTAAAATCCTCTTTTGATTCAAACATAATGACCAGAAAAGACTTTCAGATGAGAGATTTAGTTTTAAAGTGGGACAAGGCTCATGAAGAAAAGGGAAAACATACCAATTTCAAAGGATGTGGCTTGGTCCTTTTCAGATTGTTGAAGTCATAGGTACATCAACGTTTGTGTTATAGGATTTAGCAGGTAAGAGGGATCCTTTGCCTGTTAATGGAAAAATTCTCAAGAAATATTTTCGAAAGAATATTATTCTTCTATTTTTGTAGAATAGTGGTTTTTCCTTTTCATAATAAAACCAGTTGTGAGTGGTTACATTAGGCATTTACGGAAAAAGACACCAATTCTCTTTCAGATTTTGAACTTTTCACTTGTATAAATAGCAAATCTTTTGGAAAACTAATCTTTATTATTGATAGATACAGTTAAAAACTTTAGCCTAGATATGATACTAGTTTCAACTTCAAAAAATTTGATGAAAGCAACCTTTAGTGAAGAAATTGTTTTATCTCAGTACAATGAAAGGTATCAATAATAAAATAAAGATTCTCTGTAGCACAGCTGTTTCCAAAAACTCTATTATTGTTGTCCAGAGCTATCTTAAGGAAACAATGACTTCCTCCCTGCTAAGGAAATCGCTGCTTTCAGAGGAATAACCCAAGGATAAACTTTATCTTGAAGAATAAGAGGTCTCATCACGAGCCGGCTTATCATTATCACAAATATTATAACTTGTTGACTTTGCCAATACTGTACACCACAACAGGGCAATGACTCAAGATTGTTGCAATCAAAAGACAAGGGGTCTCATCACGAGCCAGCTTGTTCAACAAAGTTATAAATCAAGTGAATGACTGTGTTATAATTTGGCTACCACACCAAGACATTGTTCTTTAATAATAAAAAGAAAATCAAAGCAATAAGTGCGGGTATCGATTTTTCTTTGAAAGTTGTAGATCACCTTAAGTAGGATACAGGATCATTGCTGGGTAACAGGTAACCCTGTCGAGGCTATAAACGCTTGCTGGCAGCAGAGGCTCTACCTACGACAAATGAGCATATTTAAAACTGGTTTACAGAGGAGGCTTTGTTTTATCTTTACAAGACCAAGTAATGGCTGATGTAAATACAAGGACTAGCCTGAGGAAGCAAATAATCAAAGTAGAAAAAGGTTGAAACAAAATATCATTGACAGTTTAGAGCATAATGTACTTTATCTTTCCATAATAAAGTTTAATTTTCTAAAAAAAATTTTGTTTTGGAAGTTTGAAAAATTCAATAGAAAAGAAGAGATAACTGGTTCTTCCAAGTGAATCACCAATTGTTGTGGCCACCAAAAACCCCCCTCCTTATATAGTATTAGCAATAACACTAGGTAAGTGGGGACCCTTAGTAAAAATTTCAAAAATTCAATTAAAGCTCATGTATTTTACTCCTTAAGAAAATATCGCATCGCATGAAGAATGATAGGACATTTCCTTATGAGTAAAAATGATAAACTGCGAGAATGCGACGCGAATTCCATCACATCGCATGCATTAAGAAACGCTCACATTGGAAAACCTTAAAAAATTGTTGATATCCGATATGCGATATCGCATATCGCAATATCGCATGAAAAATACATAACCATTTAACGATTATAGTGATCCGCGATCTTGCAATAGCGCGATACTACAATCCGCGATCTTGTAATAGCGCGATAATGCGATTTGCGATCTTGCGATCGCGCGATACTGCGATCTGCGATTCTGCGATAAGCGCAATCGGGCAACCCTGCGATAACACATCTTAATGAAATGTGCGATAATGCGATACTGCGATGCTGCGATGCGAATCGCAGAAACATTCCATCGCAGATTTTCCCCGGCTCAACATTCAAGAAAAGCTTTCCATAAACCAAAAATTGGATACGCGCTTTAATGATAATTAATGAATGATACGCCAAGTGTTGATGAAAGACGGTTTTGTGTTTTTCGAAGAGTCAGTTCACGTCAGGTGGCATGTTTTTGTACATCCGTAGAGCTTAGAGCTTTCTTGTCGATTTTTATTATCATTACTCTCTCCTCATGTGTGAACTGCAGGAACGAAAAACAGAAGTAACACGAAGCAATGTGCAGGAAGCCATGGGGGAAAAGGGTAAAGCTCCAATGCTCAGAAACAGAGAAGAGATGCCCTCATGAACGGATATCGCATGCAACAGAGCTGCAAATTCACAGAGCGTTGCTGAGCTATCCATTACAGATCTTTCATTCACAGCCATGGTTGAATGAGTAGTTGAACAATGCTGATATCAATAGGTGGTTTAATGCTCAAGGTCAGAAGCTCATGAAAGAAGTATGTTTACAAAATTTTGAAGATTATACCCGGTGAAGGAAAAGGCGCTAAAGGCGAAAAACGCATCAGAAAGGCCCGGATCAAAGAACGGAGGCAGTTTCCGATGCGCGATTAGCACCTAGCGGCATCGCTGAGAAAATTTCTCAAAAAGTAAAGTCTCTAACTGCTCAGTCACTCGTAAGCCCGGAAAACGCAAGAAAGAAAAGGCAAAAGCAATTCGAGGATTAACCAAGTGGAACTTGAATTATTACTGGGCATACACAGTAAATCCACATAGCCAGAGGATGATTCTCAAGTATATCATCAATTTTGTTGAAAAAATGGTGCCAACTCTTACCATTTATGTTTGCTTAGCTCAACCAAAAGTGGAATACAGTCAGCCGACTCTACCCAGGCAAATATTGAACGCTCGCAACATTAAGGAGCAAATGCAGAAATAGTTAGATATTAGATTTAATTTTTAGAAATAGTTTTGCTTAGAAAAAGGGTGGTCATTTAAACTGTATGCTGAATCTGTGTAATTAAGTTATTTAGTTAGTAGTATTTAAACCCTTCTCATGCATTTAGAGAAGGGTCCAGAAATTTATCAAAAACTTGTCCTCAAAACATGCACTTTTGCACCCTCAGAGGAGGTTTTGGTGAATGAATGGATCAAGATTTTTTGATGTTTGCATTTGATATCTGCTACTGATGTTGCACTTCTATACTCTCAGTGGATGTTAGAGCAAGGAGAGGTAAATCATTGTTGCTTGAAGCTTATGAGTAGGACTAGTCATCAATGGTACTTTTATCTCTTGACCATTTCTGCTTATATGTTAAAGTGATATACAATTTTAGTTGTTTATGTATTATTGCATGAATGCTTGAGTTATCATTTGGAACTTTTGTACATTGGTAGCTATTTATTTATGCCTAATGTATAAATAGCTCATTATGCGATATGTTGTTCACAACTGTTTTGTCTAACTTTTTATGCGAAGTGGTTCATCTTGATTGATTTCATTTCTTATAATCGCTGAATGATCTTTATTACCAGTTGTTATTTGAAATCTCTTTAGATCGCATAATAGAAGAATTACATCCTGGGTTAGCATAGATTTAGATGTGTTGTTTATTAGATTACAATAGCATAGAATTAGATTAAAGTGTGAATTAGAATAGCTTATATAGGAACTGTTAGATCAGCAACATCAAATTCTACACACACATACATAGATTGGGAAACTGGTCCCATTATCCCCAGTCGGACCCGCTATACCAAACGGATAAGGAGCTGCCAACCAAGGTCCAGACCGCGCGGGTATCCCCCTTGTTGTCGACCCGATTTTTGGGGCTTCAACACATACATAGATATTTGGCTCAATGCTTAATTCTGATCCTTTTCGTTCATCACAGAGCACAAACAATTTCGGTCCCTCAACATAAATACTAACATTCAAATTTCATCTTTTGAATTTGTCTGTCAAACCTCATATTTGTCCTTTTCTTCTAGACAAAGATCATTCGATTTGTATTCAACATAGAGAGATGTGAATTTCCATTGGACGAGGTCAATAACTTTATATATCTATCAATCTATCAATCAATATATATATATATATATCTTGTTGGCCAAATTGGTTCCTTTTAGGTGTTGTCCCAACTTGACTAGGAGGAGAAATTCATCTTTTGCAGCGTAAAGTTCTTGTTTTACATATTTAATTTTTTCCCTTATATAACTGACATAAAGAACATATATTTTAATATTTTATTTTTGACTAAAGCATTAAGAACATTGCTACAAAATAAATTTAGAGGGTAAAATAATATTATGAAGACTGACCATAGTTAAAAAATTCAACACTCCCTCTTAACTAGGGAGGTATTCATAATTACTATCTAGATGTTCTCGTCTTGACAAATTTATCTAAGAAATGGTTGTATCAGGATCAAAATTAGCATCATATATAACATAGTCAGCAACTTTGGTAAATAGCATCATTATCCAATTACCATAATCTAGTCAGTGACTATGACATATGGTAAATCATCAATGTCAACTAGTTGCGACAACTAGTCAGTAACATTAATGCATAATCCTGGTCGATACTCTTGAAACATTTCAGAACATTTAGCATCAACTAGTCACCATAACTCTAATCGTTACCACCAACCCATAATATTGCTCGACACTCGACCTACAGTAGTTTTGGTTCACTATCTTGGTCAATCTCTCTGACTTGTGGTGCAACTCTAGATTCCATATTGTACATAATGAATTCTTCCCAATGATAAATGAGCTCCTCATCCGATCTGGAGAGATTGAGGCTGATGCTAAGAGCCACACGCTCAACTGAGTGATGTTGCTCTTCTAGGACCATTATCCCCATCTGATCAACATCTTTGACACAAAGAGAATGAATCTCTCTCTCCTGGAAAATTCTCCACAACTTGTCAATATATTTGACATAGAGAGAATGATATTTCATGATATTTATGATATCAGTGCCTCACCATCAGGAGGTCATAGTGTACAGTCTCCCTGAAGCCCTTAAGGTCAGGCCTAGCTAGTGGGCCGTGGGGCTAGACTTCCTTTGAGGTTGATCTGCCCAGATTTTTCCATGGACGTAGCGCCACCCATTGACCAGGGTGTTTGTGAACCACAATAAAAAAAAGGAGGTATATGAAGATTCTTCATAGGAATGATTGTCCTCTAATGTTACTATCTCATTACTCCCTCTTGGTGAGAGATACATACTCAATCACTTCAATATTGTCCTCAGACAATCTTCTTGATAATAATGGATCCATACTTCTCTCCTCGAGGTTCGTTGACCTATCACCATGGTTTCATCTGAACCTAATCAAACTATCCACTAAGTTGGAACCATACTTCTTGAGAACTCACCATTCAAGTTGGAAAATTCTTCGCCTCTGAGTGCAACAAATGTATACTTCCTACTCATCAATGACATTGGACCCCAAATTGAAGTGATATACAAACTCATTATGTCTTCAACACTGCTTTCCCAATGTGGATCGTCACAATTATACTTATTTGTTTGAGTGATCTCTCAAATGATAATTGATTGTGCCATGACAAACTGTACAATGTTGGTACTTCAACACATGACAAGCTATATACCTTGGCTCAGTCATAAACTAATATTCTTGATCCATCATTTTGTCTAGTTTTAGGTTACCCTAATCAAGTAATCTTTTTGAATTATATCATGTCATGGAAAACTAGGCTTCTCCCTCTATCACTGATGCTATTAAAGTTTAGTATTTATCTTATTCAAAAATCCTTAAATTTTAATTCAAAGTTGAACTCCCTCTGAAGACATAACAAAGGTTTTTAAGGAATCCTGGATTTCTCCCTCAAACAAAAATATTTTGGCCAATGCTACTCCATTTGACACATCAGATCTTTTTCTTGCATTAAAAATTCATATAGGATCAACCTTGTTCTATCAATCCATATGCATCAAGTCTGAGGAGTCTGTAAAAACCCTTCCTTCTTCTTACAAGTATACGACTGCCTCACGTAGCTCACAATCTTTAGGTAGCTCTTATGCACACTTATATTTTCATCCAGGAAAAATATATCTACATCCATCTAATATAATTTTCAATAGAAATCATAAAGGTAATAAACCTTTAATATATGTGTACCTAACAATATATCCCTTCATAGCCTTCTCCCTCTTACTAAGGTAATCCTTCACTATGTACTTCTCTCAAGTTTCCATTTATTTCATAATTCATCTTGGAAGTCATCATTGACTTATTTTTGGCATATATCAGGACATAGTTTAATTTTGTTGATCTGTCTACTCCCTCTAAGCTTAGATCCCAATGAGGACAATATCTCTCACAAATTCCTACTTTGAGGAGAGTCTTCTTGTCACACCTTTTCTTTTCTCTTCTATATGCTACCAAAGCCTTGATAGCATTCACTGTGTGCCTACAATCCTCATTTAGAGGCAATGGAAGAAAAATTACAACCAATAAGGATCCAAAGACACGAGAATAACTAATATTGATTCAATAATAATAGTAATAATTAGGGAAGAGATAGAAGATACTTATCGTTGAGAAGAATGTTCGTTTCATCCTAATCTTTGGTATTCTTGCAGTGATATGTAACTTTATCAACTTAATTCATGTCATCATCATGATGCCATTCCTTCCTTGCAAGAGATGGGCTTTCTCCTTTCAGTGGAAACATTCAATCCTAAGATTTTTTTTATCATAAACAAAAGAGGTTTTATTATTCAAGCCCTTTTGATTGGTAGGGTTTAGAAACCCTATATATTTCAATGTCAAAAAATATATAATTTATGTATTTTATATTAAATCCTTCATTGTCATCAATCAGTCTATAATTTTTCTTGGCTCTATCAACATAAATAGCTCGACTTCTTCAAAACATTGTAGTAGCAGTAAAAATATTTTGTCTTAGCGTTTCATAATGGACTTCATCCTTATGGACCAAACATCTAATTTCAACATATAATGTCTATAGAAATAGGTGCAAGTAGTGTATATGTCATCAATACTTTAGAATGATATTCATTCAATATTTTTTAATTCACATATCTTTATGTCCTTGACCTATTATAGAAGAGACAATATAATACAACGTATGCAAAATTTATTAACTTTATCAAGAGAGTCCCGGTTTCTTCTTCAATTCCTTTCATTCAGTAATCATTTAATCAAGGATAGCTCAAAGCTCCTCAAGGGTGATTCAAGACATAGTCCTATATTATTTTTTTCCAACTTCATTGCTCTTTCTAAATCTCTCTGGCTCAAAGAGTATTAATCAGTGATAACTAAAAGTCTCATAATTCAATACTAGAGGTTATTACCTAGTCAAAGCATTGAATCTCAATTGGAGATCCATACTTCTATTTCCATCATCAAATCCAATGAAGATTTCACTATCTAGTAACCCTAACATTATCCTTATCAATCAAAATTTATTGCCATTGGTTTTCAATGCAAGTTCTCTAAGGTGTAGCCTCGACCTTTCAAAAAAGGTCATATGTTTTATGACTTGCTTTGAGCTAGAATGTATTATTTTCATTTATTCTTGTCTCATAATATTTTTTTTCTGTATGTTAACATGATTTAACACTATTTATTAAAAGGGACTCCTACATCTTTTATGGTTGTCTTAAGGAATTTTTTAAGGGAATCTTAAAATCCCATGACTCATGGCACACTTATATGTAACACTTCTTTATTGAACTTTAAGACTTTATTGCAGTTATGACTTCCTAGTTTTCATACTAGATTTTATCATCATTAATGTGCTCACATGAAAAATAAAGTCATTTTTATTAGATGACATAACAGATCTATGAGTACCATAAAGTACATACTAGATAAATCATTTCCACATTACAATTTCAAGAAGAATGATCACCTATCTTTCTTGAAGAGAGAGGTCTCAAATTTCTTTGGGATACATTCTTCAAAGGGATATCAGATCACCTCCTTGTAATTCATCTCATCTTGATCAGAGGTCTCATAAACTTGTTTTATTTATATAACCTTTCAGAGTTCAAAGATTAAAGAATGATTGGTTGGAATGTATTTAGACAAATATCCTTTGAAGATTCAAGATGAAATTAGATTGGCTTCTGAATGAAAAAAATATTTGGCTTCTTTAGAGGTCTAAAAAAAATACTTGCTTTCACCTATAACATTCTTAGTCGCAAACTATGAGTTCATTCAATCAATAGATTAATACATTAATCCTTGTAAACAAGGTATGCTCAAATAACATCTAAAAAAAATATGGATAGTGATAATTAAGGATCATTTGAAGTTACATGACCTCCATTATTATTACTGAAACCTACTTGTAACTTCATAAGATAACTTTGACCTTCTCCTCTCTCAAACTATGATAATTAAGATAGGAAACTTTCAGCACACTTAAATGGTAGTCTTATGCTCTCAGTACTGAAAGAAAGGAATTCCTCGGCCTAAGTACCTTCTTATACTTCTTAGACTACAAATTGATGATCATCAAAATAAAGATTCTCTAAATATGAAGGGAATGTTGGCTATACTAAAAAGGGAAAACTATGCTATGCATATTTAATTAGTTGTTCATATGATCTAATATAATTTCATGTCAAGTAATTAGAAGTAAAAAAAATATGTGAGTAATATATTTAAACATTATACTTTTCAAAAATATTTTAATGCCTAATATCAACTTCATATATATCTATATATAGACAAGAATTTATTTTAAAAGAAAATATTTTAGGTTTATTCTATACAACATTTAAATATTTCATTTAAACATTTTTTCTATAAATTAGACCTATATGATGTTTATATGAGGTGTTAAAATATTTTTGAAAAGTATAATGTTTAAATATCTTACTCATATATTTTTTTTTACTTCTAATTACTTGTCATGAGATTATATTAGGTCATATGAGAAACTAATTAAGTACACATTATTATTATTATTGATTAATAATCAAATAACAATAAGTCAAGATTGGATTGAGAGAATAATTATAGAGAGTTAAATTTAAACAAGTGCTACATAATAGTTAGTATTTGCAAGCTTAGTTTAATTAATGAAATTAAATGATATTTTAAGGTCCACGAGACTAAAAATAGTTTATGAGACCATTAGTTCCCTCTTTTTCTCTTTTTGCAATTCAATCCGTTTTCGATTCAAATTGATGATGAAGTAGCCCAACCTTCGAACAATCCCCTCGCTAAAATGACAAGGCCAAGAAAGTGATGCTAACATGTTCTCATAACATTCTTCAATGTCTTTGAATGCATCACATTCCAAAATGATTTTTTTTTCCCGGATCCACAGCCCCAGATGTGAAAAATGTACACACTCATTCTTCCCAAGGTTCTTTAGGTATTTTCCACTGTCCAGTTTCACACCAAAGTTGATGCGAGTTGGTCCTTAATTGAACAATAAGAACCTTTTCCCTCCATGAAATTATAGAGCCAGTGAACTCTTTTTGTTGTAGATCACACGTAGGGTTGAATAGCCCAATGTAATATTTCCTCTTTCTACCCAACTCTTTTCCCCATACCTTTTTACGAAACTTCTCCATAACAAAATCCTTTCGCTCCTTGAAATTTTTCAGATAGACATTGAGGTAGATATCCCATTTTTGCATCCTTGTGTAGTTTCGTTTCATCCATGTTTTCTTTCTTTTCCTCATGCCTTCATTGAAGATAACATTACGCCATATACCTACTCTTATTTGATCAATTCTTTTTATATATCTTATGAGCTGCACCATATTAATTTAGTCAATGAGAGTTTCTCATGTTTCACTCAACATTATCTCATATGGTACTCCACTTTTTATTTTGAAATTGCTCATGATCAAGCGTTTTTGGATTTTCTCAATTTGGTTCCATTTTGGATGGGGGTGTTGCTAGCCCAAAATTCACACCCATAAAGCATCACTGGACAAACTAGGAGTACAAAAGAACTTTAATCATTTTCCAATCCCATAACACTACCTCTCTACATATGTCTTGAAGAGCATATAATTCTTTCCACCCTCCTAAAATTCTCTTCTTTCTATAGTCCTCCCAATTCAGTTTGTTGTTGAAATCAATCCCAAGGTACTTGTACTCATTTACTTCTTCAAGAACGTTGTCTTGAAAGAAGAAAGTATGGTGGCTATGCTTCCTTTTATTATAGAAAATCATTATCTTGATCTTGCTAGTATTGGCTTGCATCCCCACTACTCTACAAAACTTCGCAAGGGCATATAAGTGCATATGCAATCTATGAGCCAATTTAGAAATCAATACAATATCATCAGCATATAAAAGAAGCTTTAACCCAAACTCCCCCAACTGAACACGATCTCCACCTTGCAGATTTAGCCACTCTTCCAATTTATCAATATATAAACCAAAAGGAGTAGGGGATAGACGGAAACCTTGGTTGACTCCAATGTCATTTCTAAAGCTTTTTGAAATACTTGTTGAGGTTCTAATTTTGAATTTGAATTCTTCGTAAAGTCTATGGACAATGGCTCTATAATGCACATGAATTTCAAGTTCTTCCTTCCAACGCCACAACTTATCTCTAGGGAATGTGTCAAATAATATTTTGAAGTCAACAAAGAAGAAAAATACTTCTTCTTTGTTCTCGCAAACCTTTTCAAAAATATCTCTCAACGTAATACCATGATCCAATGTAGAATATTTCGGCCTAAAACCCACTTTTTGTCTTATCATATTTTGTTTTACTCATGCCCACTTACTAATTCTATTTTCTACCATGTTTTTGAAAATTTTTGCAAACAAAGGATTGATCATAATTGTTCTATAGTTGGATGGATTATTAATGCCTCCACTTTTAAAAAGTGGTATTGTTAGGCTATTTGTCTGGTCTCTTGGGAATCCCTGTTGAATGATGTTGTTGAATATTTCCATGATGTGTGGTGCAAGAGTGTTCATTCCCCATTTTAAATATGCTGCTTGAAGTTAACCAATTCCTTCTCCTTTCATATTTTCAGCTTCTTAATTCCATTCTCCACCTCCTGTAATGTGAAGAGCTTTGAAGTTGTGTTGATCCTAGGGGGACTCCGCCTCAAATTATTTATCATAAAGTTTCCTTGCATATTCAAACCATTGATTCGGTGTGATATTATTTTCAATTTTCTTTTTCCCTGGTTGCAGTTCTTGCCAGAAGCATATCTTATTTAAAGTAAAATACAAAATTCAAGTTCGTGTTGAGGTTTAGAATTTAGTCAATTTAGGTTTTATTGATTTTCAAGTTGAAGTATTTTCTTAATTGTAATTTTGTGTAGTGGCGCCTACATCAATAATGATGTCTTTGTTGAGAAGCTTGTCTAGAAGAGTTTACATTTTCTATGTAAAGTATAGATATGTATATTTTAAAGAGTAGTTTTTCTTGCCACATATATATGCTAAAGATAGGTTGAATATATTCCTTTAAAAAATATAGATGTTAAAGTTGGTATTTCTTTATTTATTTCTTATTTGTTGTTTGAATTGATAACCATTTCCATTTCTTATTAATAATTTTTTACTAATTTATTTTACTTGTTAAAATTTATTTCATTTTCATGTGCTAAATAAAAATGTGTAAAAAGACAATAAATACCTAGATAACATATACAAGTGGTTTTTATTTTTAAAATGATGATATAATAATTAAGTGAATCCATATTAATTTGTTAAGTGTCTAACAATTTTTAATATATACTAAATAACAATTTATGGTTTGAATCAATTTTTACTTAATTATTAATGAGTTTACTTGTATTTGTTTATGAATAAAGTTATTTAATTTGACTAATAAAATTTTAAGCCTATTAACTAACAATATTTATTAATTTTCAACTTGTTAATTAATAATATTTGTTATAAAAGTAATTTGAATATTATAACATAATTGCATTACATTTTAATTAATTAATGGTTAATAAGATTTCAATTATAAATAGATATATGAAACATAAAAATTAGTTTCCTATTAAGAGGCAAAGCCTAGCATACATTTTGGTAGGTAGTAACCATTAAAGGGTATACACATTTACATTTTTACTCCTACATTGAAGAAAACATAAATAATAATGGGTAGTAACAACTACTAGTAAATGTATTTATTTACATCTTGTCCATATGCAATTTTTATGCAAATACTTCTTTACATTGTGGTGGGTAGTAAATGATGGTAAATAGGTTATTTCCATGAGCTATTAACAATAATTATAGAATTATAGATGAACCAATCATATTGAAGATAAATAATTTTAAATATTAATAAAAAATTATATAATTTAATCATTAAATGGAGAAGCTGCAAAACTATTTGGTCAAAAACAAAGTAATATATGGTCAAAGGAAAAATTGAATTCATAATACTATGCCTGTGGTAGGTATAATAATATGAAACACTGAGAGTAATAATAGAAATTTTGTTTGCTCAAAAACAAAGTGATACATGGTCAAAGGAAAATTCGAATTCATAATACGAGGCATGTGATAGCTATACTAATAAGAAAGGATGAATATTTGGGTTAGCATTGAATATTTATTTTAAATATTAAATTAGAATTAAAATATCAAAATATTAAAATATTATTATATTAAAATATTAGATTATTGATGATCATGATGATTGACATCCTCTGAAACCAATGACGTCTATAGAACCTTATGAAAGAAAGAGATTAATGATACTTTTTTAATATTTTATTTCTATGACCAATGACAAGGGAATGAAGAGTTCCTAGAACATTATAGTTTTGTTAATTTAACAACTCAAGAATGTTGGTAGTGTGACAAATATTTTTGAAATGAGAATGGATGTGAGTAAGAGCCAAACAATCCAAGAGAAAGTATTTTTCATCTCCATGCCTCATAGTATCACATAAATGACATATCCTTTCATCCCGATGTGATTTGGGAATAGACGAACACTTGGTTTCACTTCATAAGTCATTGGAGTTAGCTATTAGCTTTGCAATGTTTATTTTCTTCTTAGCTGTAATAATGATAGAGAGATAAGTTTGGTTAGTGAGAGTGGGGTTGATCACCACCTTATAATACCTTAGCTTCCTTTCCCCTATAGCTCCTTATTATCCCTCAATTTTTGCTTAAATTTAGAAGTGATAGTATTTTTAATATTATCTTCATTCTCCAAGATGATGTCCTCCTTTAACCCCCCAGTAGTCGAGAAAAGAACGGGCATCCTTGTTCCATCCAAGCTTGAGGCAGAGGTGGTGGTTTTGGATAAAGTTAGAAGAAAATTTATGGAACCTCTCAATTTCTATTTTATAAATATTCTTCTTATATATTAGATAGTGAAACATAGCCCTGATTATACTGGTGGAAATGATAGCTTGATTTAAAAGGATAGGATAAGGAGCGTTACCTTGAATATTGAGTTTGTAGGTTATAAATTTCTTTTGGACCATATTTATGTTCCTTCATGATTCTCTAGATAGACTACAACCCCGAACCTCAGATCCATATAAAATAATAGGGGTGACCAGAGTCTCAAAGAGGAACCTTTTTTTGGCTCCAAACCTAGAGATCAATCCTCTTGCAATTTCCTTCAACCTCATAATAAGCTTTCTAGTTGTAAATAGTCATTTTCTCAATGCTATAATTCCAATTCAATTGATGATTAATGTCAACACCTAAATATTTGTATGAGAATGCCTTCTCCAAGTAATTTTTATCATAGACGAAATTGTCACGATTGATCCTTTTGGGCTTAATTATCATGAACTTAGTCATGTCGGTATTAAGAATCATTCCCATATTGGAGTAGAAATCATGTAGAATTTTAAGTTGTTTTTCAGTATCCACATGACTTCTAGAAACAAGAACAATAACGTCAGCGTAAAAGAGAAGAGTAATTACAATTCAAATAGCTTGGGGCCAGTGTATCCTACTACAACTTCCAGTAATCCTTCTAGATTATTAATGTAAATGCCAAAAAGGGTAGGAGAGTGGGTATATCCTTGCTTAATGTTGATATTTCATTTAATTTCTTTAGAAAAAACCTTGGTGGTATTAATATTGCTAACAAAGTTCTCATATAGTTGAATCATAGAAACCCTTAACTCAAGAAGAACAATTATCTCTTCATGTCCTTGCCATAACTTATTCGAAGAATCTGTGTGGAAAGCTCTTCTAAAGTTAACAAAGTGACAAAAGAGATCAATTTTACTATTGTGAAATTCCTCGATAATGATCCTAAGAGTGATAACATGGTAAATAGTTTAGTGATTCCTTCTAAAACTAGCTTTACCTTTAGCTCTTTTACCATGGCTTTCAACCCATACACTAATCTTCTTTTCAAAAAAGAACACATAGAGTTTGGCTAAGATGTGGCTAGTCATAAGAGTCCTATGATTAGAGGGAACATTTTTATCCACACTTTTAAAGATAAACATGATCAACATTTTTATCTAAGGCTTGTCAAAAGCTATACTTTATTGCAAAATTAAGAAACATGTGAATATGAGGGATGAGTATAGACCTTCTCATTTTGAAAATTTTGAGCTTTGTAGCCTTCAATATTCATGGCTTTCCCATTAGTTAGTTTCTTAATTGTAAACTCCACGTCACCCAGAGAGAAAATATCGTACTCTATAGGAGTGTTTAAAATGATTCTTGTACTGTTAAGAGAGTCATAAATATTCTTATGATAAGTATCCTAGTTCTTCGCTACAATCGAATTATTTTCTTTTTTTTTACGAAAAAGTATATTCCTCAAAATTTTTCTAGTCTCATCTTTAGAAAGCTTGAAAATATGTTATTGCCTGTTACTAATATAGGATGTTTTCTTATTTTTGATCAATTATTTATGTATACTTTTTGCAGTTTCATTCTGAGCATGTTTAATTAATTTTCTGCCAATTGTACAATTAGTGTCATACCAAGGATTACAAGTTCTATTATATTTCTATACAACACCCTGGTATACAATTCGTTAATTGTAGTCGAAAGGACTATAGTTGGTTTGGATCTCTTCGACTACTGGAATTAACCAAGATATTTTAGATCTATGATGTTAGCATAATTGCATGTGAAAGAGTATGAAACAACTACATGTGCATACTTTAAAGAAAATGACCATAATTATGATCAACAAATCAAAGCACACAACACATTAATAACGAAGTTCACCCAATGTGGGTTACGTCTTCGGGCCCTAGTGTCAAGGGTGGGGAGGCTGCTTCATTAATACTGCAAATGATGATGACGTACATGGTATGATCCTTGTCATTACAAGGATAAATACCCTCAACCAAAGTGGCATGTCTTCCATGATACATTTCCGTATAGGAATTCTCACTCAAATGGGTTTCCTTCATCATGACAACCTAATAAAATCTCACATGATGTGGCATACAAGTATCCCTCAACATAATGGTAATGAGGGATCTCAAAAACAAAAGAGTCATCTCAACAAATCAAAAGAAAGCATGACATAACTGCATTATATGCCTCCACGTTTAGGTATGGTGCAAAAATTCAAATCTCAACTACTGAAATGGACATCACAACAGAATTTGTGGCATGAAATCATGTCAAACAACTATGACTTTTTCCCCTTTATGACACTGTCAAATTATGGACCCTTGGGAATCTTGAAAATCACTCCAAATATTTCTTCCTTAAGATGGCCAAAAAGTATGCTGCTCAGATGAGGATTCTAAGCACACCATTATGCTCCTTGTGAAATTTTGTGAAAAATGACTATAAAGTTGACATCATTCTGCCTCGGTAAAAAATCAGCCTCCAAGGCCATTTTTTAGATTCCACAAGATTCTCTAAAGATTCCTTATTGCTGGACACTTGAATTTTTTTCTACTCAAATGGGAAAATAGACCACATGGTTGGACTCATAGCAAGAAAACATGCAGAAGTGACTATGCGCTTGATAAATTCTGACACTGTCACCTCTTTCCCACTAAAGAAATCTTTTCAACATCTTGGCATATTCCCCCATTCATGGTTCCACTAGAACTGACTGCTCCTATTTCTCCTCTGCTCTCCTCCAATGAGCCCATCTACCCTGGTCAAATGAGAAACTTAGTTTATGTAATGGTGGTGTGGCAAAGTTTCCAATGGAGGATCGTTTGTATGTTGGCAAGAGGTGTATATTAAGAGTCTATTAGAGGGGAGGTTCATGGGTTGAGCCCCACGAAATCATTTTGTTGTAATAATATTTTTAATTGGTGCAAAGTTTGTTTTTTAATCCGTGCATAATGTTATAATTGTGGCAGTGAACCTCTGCTTGAAGTTACCGATAAATGTCATTTAAGGGTTTTAGGCAGTTAACATAAATAATTTTCCCATTTTCTTTGAATGGTGTTATCTTGCTTTTTGAATATGGTTGTGTAATGTGTTGTCATTAGAAGCTAGCCCACTGGGCCAGGTGAGTTTTGATCCCCACTGGCCCTGTAATATGCGTTGGCCCTAATGAACTTCGAGATATGTCGTATAGATATATGTGTGTGTGTGTGCGGGGGGGTTATATATGTAATGTATGGTATGGAATACTCAGTGGGGTTGGTGGCCCCCCAAGCAATTTTGGTTTTAATATATAACATGATTGTTTGGTGGGGGTGGCGAGAGTGGTAGCTTGCCACCCAATTTTGTCTATATATATTTTTATTTTTATATATGTTAGACCATATTTTCCAAAACAATCAAACTAGAAGATAAGGGTTACTGGAAAATTTAATTATTCGACAAATTCAATGTTTATGGTGGCAAATTTTGTGCACTGGGATTCTACTAAATTGTTTCCTTGTTAAGCCTGTTAGTTGGCCAAGTTTGACGTGAACATTGACCAGCTATAACTTCACCATATGAACTCGGATTCAATTATTTCTCACACAGTTGGAATCCAGGCAATGAGGACCATGATTTGGTCATGGTTTCACTTCAATACTAGAACTCTGATTTTTGAGCTTTTCCATAGCCACTGCTGGATTCTGAGCATGTCTGGAGTCACCTGGATCATTCCTCCCTACTTAGGAGATTTTGATCCTCTAAAAGCATGAACATAATATACAATTGTTTTGTTACATTGTCTGCACCACAAGTGTTGTAATAGGTCACACTTCCTTCTCATTCACCCTTGTCCTTCGGAGCCATAAGTGATGAACTGACACATGGATCCTCTTCAAACATGTAGTATAATATTTGCAAATCACATGCTCAATTACATCACCAACCATTGCCGAAGAATCTCCATACCTTCCAAGAGTTTATAATACACACTCTTTGGTCAAGTTTACATCAGAACATAATTCAATACTCCATCTATCAACAAAAGGCCAAATACATCATTGTTGCATTAGTAAGGGATGGAAACACATCATCACTTTTTTGATTTAAATTGCAGCACATGATTTATAACATAGGGCTGTGAAAATCTACCATATCTAGAAAAACCATCCCTCGCTCATAAAAGTGAATGGGGCATCATATGACTATGGAAAATTTGCTTGTCGAACAAACTTTCCAACTGGTTCCTACATAGGCACTTTGTCCTTGTGACACTACTCTAGATGGAGCCTCCAACATGTGGCTTTTTGATGGCCACCTCTATTTGAATGACTACAAAATATCTTCTTCCTCGAGATATGATTAACCTTATTACTTCCCTGATGTGGAGAGGGCATTTCATGCATCATCCTCTTTCTTGCTTCCATTCTCTTCCAGCACTTAGCAACTGCATGGTTATGTAAACCACAAAAGCTACATGGTTTTCTATAACATGATTTTTTCTCATCATTAACATGCTTGTAATCAAAATGAACTCTAGAATACTGAGAATTGTTATAACTATCTTGATTGTCTTTGGTGCAATCCTCATGATGAGAGCCTACCTTAGCTCTTCCTTGGCGATGTGAACTGTCATGGGAGAATGTTGATGTTTTCCCATTATTCTATTTCATTGACAGCTTCAACAATGTCTTGGAATATTCTGACACCTTTGAGATCTCTCCTTCAGTATATCCAAAACCTACAAATTGAGGTCTTTCTACTGCCTCCAATGGATGAGTCATTCCTTGGGCATTAACACCAAGTCCTCCTCCTTTATATCCCACATTGGTAAGGTCTCTCATGCAAATTCATGAAATGAGTATCTCCATGCTTTCAACATAAATAGTGACATGTGAACATAAAACTAAGGAATGATCAACACTTCTTACCTCAATTGTCAATTCTAAAACAGGTGATGATGGCTTTGCTATGCCTTCGTTGTGCTTCAATTATTCCAAGGCCTCCTTCATGACTTGTAACTGAAGTTGCAATATATTCTTCTCTGTTTCTCTTCTCGTAGAAATCTCCCCAATTCATCATTATCTACTTGAATTCTTTGATTGATCTTCCCATCTAAATGATGAGAAGATGATGAAGAAAATGAATGTACACTCGAGGGGGTATATGGAGCATCGTCCTCTTCTCTTCCTTTCTCCCATTCATCTCTTACCATCTTCTCCTTATAATATGCATACATTATGTCTACCATTTTTGACATCCTACAGAAGGCCTCATTCATATCTTTGTCATCCTCCAACGTTGAATCATTCACACTCACAATTCACATCAGCGAGAAGACCGCTCTGATACCAAGCTTGATCATGATCTCTTAAACTACTATAATTAACCAAGATCTTTTACTTCTATGATGTTAGAATAATTGTGTGTGAAAGAGTATGAAACAACCACATGTACATACTTTAAAGAAGATGAAACACAATGATGATAAAAAAAAACAAAGCACACAACACATCGATAATGGAGTTCACATAGTGTAAGTTACATCTCTAGGCCCTAGTGTCAAGAGTGGGGAGGTTGCTTCAATAATGCTACGAATGATGATGACGTACATGGTATGTTCTTTTTCATTACAAGAATAGATACCCTTAAACAGAGTGGAATGTCTCTCCATGAGACATTCTCCCTATAGGAAATCTCAATCAAATGGGCATTCCTTCAGCATGACAAGCTAATAAAATCTCACATGATGTGGCATACAAGTATCCCTAAACATAATGGTAACAGGGGATCTAAAAGAAAAAAACAAAATCTCAGCAAATCAAAAGAAAGCATGATATAACTGCATCATATACCTGCACTTTCGGGGATGGCCATACAATGAAAAGCTCAATTGCTTAAACAAACTCACTGTTGAATTCATGATGTGAAATCATGTCAAATTACTATAAAATTTTCCCCTTTCTGACACCGTCAAATTTTGGAGCCTCGGGAATCTTAAAGAATACCACAAAGATTCCTTCCTGAATATGACTGAAAAATGCACTACTCGAATGAATATTCTAAGCATACCACTATGCTCCTTGCGAAATTCTATGAAAAATGACTACAAAGTTGGCATCATTCTTCCTCAGTAAAGAATCAGCTTCTAAGGGAATATTTTTTACTCTATAAGATTCTCCAAAGATTCCTTTCTTCTAGACACCTAAATTTTTGTTGCTCAGATGGGGAAAAAACACACAGTTGGACTCCAAGTGAGAAAACATGTAAAAATTACTATAAACTTCCAAAATTCTAACACTCACATCTCTATCACTCTAAAGGAATCTTTTCACAATCTCTACATATTGCCCCATTCATGGTTCCATTGGACTTGGCTACTTTTGGTTCTGCTCTACTCTCCTTCACCAAGCCTACCTTCCGTGGTCAAATGAGCAACTCAATTTAAGTAATGGTGGTGCGAACAAGTTTCCAACGGACGAACATTGGTCTCTTAGCAGGTGGTATATATTAAAAGCGTATTATAAGTGAGGTTCAGGGGTCAAACCCCATGAAACCATTTTTTTGTAAACATGTTTTTAATTGGCGAGGAGTTTCTTTTTAATTGACACATAATGTTATAACCATGGTGGTCAACCTCCGTTGGCGGTTAGTGATAAATGGAATTTAATGATTTTTGGTGGTTAACATAAATCATTTTTGTGTTTTATTTGAATGCTCTTATATCATTTTTGGCATATGGTTTTGTAATGGGGTTGTTGTTGGTGGTTGGTCCATCGAGTCGAGCGGGTTCGATCCTCATTGGCCTCGAAATATGTGTTGGTGCCAATGACCTTCAAGCTATGGTGTATATATATGTTGTTTATATATATAATGTATGGTGTGGAATGGTTGGTAGGTTTGGTGGCTCGCCAACCAACTATGGTTTTGATATATAATATGGTTGTTTCATGGGGGTGGCAGGGGTGGCACCCCGCCACCAAATTTTGTATATGACCGTATTGGTCAAAACCCCAAATTGGAAAATAAGGGTTACTAGACAAATTAATGATTCGACAAATTAGTCATTTTGAGTGGCTAGATTCCATGCGCTGTGATTCTACCAAATTGTTGCCTTGTTAAGCCTACCACTTGGCCATGTTTGCCTCGAACTTTGACCAGCTATAACTTGACCATACGAACTCAAATTCGAGTTTCATTTGCTCCATTTGAATTAGGGTGGAAATCATTACAATTTTGTCTGAGTTTCACTTCAATAGGAGGACTTCGATTTTTGAGCTTTTCCATTGCTACTTTTGGATTCTGAGCAAGATTGGAGCCACCTTGATCAATAGTAAAATTGGAGTAGATAAAAGGAATTTTATTTCTATATGTTACGGAACCTTGATCCCTCATTAAATCTTGTAAGAATAGATCCATTTTACTTTTGTCAAAACTAATATGCCTTTGACTATTACAATTATTTTTCATGTGGTTGGTGTGCATGTCAACATTTTGGGTTAGGGATAAGGGTCTATGGTAAAAAATAGGCTCGTGATCATTTAGGATTTCAAATTTCATGAAAAAATTATGTCCAACATGGGTGTCTAATATCAAATAATCCACAACAGTATTTCCCCACCCATGAATGTCACTCATGTAACAACCCCATGTTAAAAGTTCATGTAACAAAGGTTGATAAAGGAAAAATAATAATATCAAGGTCATGGGGCATGTATTCGAAGCTGAATGTTTGGCATAACATCCTAGTGGGTGTTGCTTTGGTTTATTAGTGCTAAGGAAATTGGCAAAGGAAAAAGGAGTTAATTGGTATTTATTTATGGAAATAAAGGAAAATAGGAGAAAAGGGAGACGAAAGGTCACAAATTTGTGTGAGGAGGAAATTAGAGGATAAATGAAGAAAATGAAGAAAATAGAGGCCTCAATGACAAAATTAGTTCTGAGGATCTCTTCATATATTTTTTTAGTTCAGATTTTGAATTAGTTTCAAATATTGAGAAAACATCAAGGGGAGAAAGTAGGGAAGCAAGCAAAGGGATGTAAAGGAAAAGCAAGGAAGACTGGATGAAGTACCTTCAACTAGAGGATTTTGTATGTAACTAGTTTCATGTGTAATTTCCTAACCAAGGTGTGAATGCATGGTACATGCATTTGTTTTTATTAGCATGGATTATGCCTGGTTTGATCCTTGCCTTTCCATTTCCTGGATAGACATGGTGTGATGGGATTTTTTTCTTGGTTAAGCATTGGATTGTCAGAAGGTTTTGGAACTGGGTGAGGTGGTCTCAGGAAAATTCCCAAGGGTTGGTCGTGGAGGTGGTTTAATCTTTAGGGATTAATCGACATTTGAGTGGAGACGGGAAAATTCCTCAAGGTATTGTTGAAGAAACTTTGAGGCATCCAAGCTTGTTTTGGGCTTTGTGATCTCTTAACTGATTTTGGTGAGATCGTGGTGACTTGAGGCTAGAGGTGGTTTAATATATAGTAATACATGATTGTTTATGTATTTAGATCCCATATTCATGCTTTCAATCTGGCTTGGGGGTGATTGAATAAAAAAATGGTTTTGGTTAGCCCAATCTATAGTCGAGGGGTACGTGGAAGTCCCTAACATGGTTGGATTTTTCATCAGTTAATAAGAGCTATTTTCCTATAATAATATATGAGCCCTTGTACTTTTTTTTATTTTTATTTGATGGGTGTTATGCCATGGTTAATAATCTGGTTATATGCTAGTTATAAGCATGGATTTGTAATGTGCTCTAGCTATGCCTTTGTTCAAGATTTCATAAGCATTTGCTGGTTAATGAATGCATGGGTTAGAAAGTTTTATTGAGACTATTATGAGAGGGAATTAGACCTGCTTAGCGATTATCAAATACGTTTCAGATTCGTATGATTAGATATGCATTCATGACCTATAGCTTACATGTTTTCCATATGTTTGATGAAATGACCATCACAGTTAGCTGTTTTTAGGTCAAGTTATTATTCAAGTTTTGTATGAATAATGTTCTCATTATGTATTTATCATTTTGAGAAGTTACAAGAAGTTTTGTGCAATGTTCTGGAGGTTGGCCTAGAAAGGTGGCTTAAATTATGGGGCCACACCCTTTAAAATATAAATTTTGGGCTGTAACCATAGGGAAGGAAGCTTTTGCATGCAATTGGACGTTAATAACCACACTATTGCAGGCTCATGGATGCGGTTGTGGGCCAAGGTCAGTGAAAATGATACAGAACTCAAGGTTTGGTCACTTGGGGTTTGTTCTTTGGTCCCTGAGTGTCCTGTAAGCCCTGTAGGATGTTAATTTTTGGTTTATAAGTCTCAATTGTAGGCCCAACTTCCTTAGCTGGATCTAGGAGGTTGGGTTATGTCATAGTGGAACTTCTCTTCACATTTACTGAGAGTTTTTGTGAAAGAGGGTAAATGTGGGGACGGCGTGTTACAAGTCATCTCACCAGAAGTAGACCACTTATTAATTCCATTAAAAATAATCAGGTCTTGGGAGCTATAAATCTTGATAAGCTCGGTACCAAATACATTCTCCATTGTGTATTCATAATTTCTTTTCAATCTATTATCTACGTTACAATCCCTGTCTTAGGAGATGATCTTGGTTAGTAGTGGTTCTAACTTTGAAGTCCCTAAGCAAAAGGATATCACCCTCACTCCTTATATTGTGGATATCCTATTCTAAGGAGTTGAAGGGGAAATTCTTATCTAGGTTGTTTTTCTTATAGGAGGTAGAGGTGATAGGGGTGAAAATAAAAATTGTGAGAACGATTATATTGGTGTTAGTACAATAAATATCGATCCACATGTACTAATTGATGGGGTAGTTATTATAAAGTTAAATGTTAGAAGAAATATTATCCATTATGTAATAAGTTATACCACCTAAACCCCTACAAGAGGATTCCCTATTCCAATTAGACTAGAGAATGGATCTATTCATGTGTGGGGACCCTATATTCAACATGTTCCCATGTTTCAACTAAGAAGATAAGATAAATATCACTCAGGATCCAATTTAAAATTGGTCCTTTACAGCATGGAAAGCCACGATAGTTACAAATTCCTCTTTATTGTTTTTTTTTGGGCTCTATCTCTAATAATTCCTTTTATATTTCTAATGATTTTTCATTTCCCATCCTTTCTTGCCTCCTTGACATTTTGGAACCCTTTCCTTAGTTCAACTCGGTAATTTGTGATAACATCTTCATTTATAAATATTATTGATCCTTTTAGGCTAGGATATTTACTATATCTAATTTATGATCATTACAAATAACCTTAAAATAGATCATGTAATATTTTTATCGGGAAATCTAGTGTCTATGTAGAGCTGCTAGTCCCACAAAGATGGGTAGCTATCTTAGAAACAAACAGATTAAAGTTACTTTCACTTTCCTTTATGAGAAGTAGATAGGAGAAGATCAAAGAATACCAGCCTCAATCCTTCACTTCGTTCTTTACTTGTTCCTTCTCCTCACCGACTGGTCTTTTGCCGCTTCTCCCTTGACCACTACACTTCAAAGAGTACCTGTAAATTCAAAGCAGCATAATACCTTCAAAGTGCAGAGATCTACAATCATAAACAATATAGGACCAGATATATATTGACCACACAAATGCATATACTATCAAACATACAAGAATGTGGAGGAAAACTCGAATAGCTCTATTGATATAAAGATTAGAAGAGAGGATTACAACCCATTGATCTGACCCAGCATCATCCTCCCAGCATGAAAGCCCTTCTTCACCTCATGAAAAGCTTAGATCACCAAACACTATGATATTCCACCGAGAAACCAATAGCACTTCCTTACAAGATACAAAATTCCCACCTCTAGATCCCTGGGATGAGGGATCGATATATAGATGATTGCAGGGAGGTGAGTCAGCTTTTGGGATTTTGATTAGTGTCTTCTCTCTAATAGTTCTTGATTCCACTTGGAGATTGATGATCTCTTACTCATCCGTGGGCGAATTTAGAGAGGCAAGTGTCACAGGAGAAGTTTCTGGAAGATTCCATGATCATCCACCTTGCAAATTGTCCCTGCCATTTGTCCATTCTCGCCCATCGCACACTACAGGAGGGCTTTCAAGTATGCATTGCACCTTTTACATTGGGCAGGTGAGATGCATTGCACCCTTAGCATTGAGCAACCTGTATGGTCCAATTTTGACCAGTTCTGAGCAGTTTTCTGTGGAGAACTTCTGGAAGATGATGTAATCAATTAACCTTATTCCTTTAGGGTATGAAACAACACTTTTAGGGACTCAAAAGCCCTTAGTTTATAGACATTTATTATTGGGGTTGTAGTGCCCAAAAATGTCTATAACAGTTTCCCCCTAAAGCATGAGGTCGTTAATCTTTTGATGTCGGGTGAAATGCTTTATCATGAGGATCTGATGTTTTTCGAACTGGAAGGCGACCTGTAATAAGATATAATACAATACATTATCTTCATAACATTTTCATGATCTAGCTGAGGCAGGCATTCCCATTCTCAGCTTTATAAATTCATTTTCATATACATAGGATAGATAACCGTCTGTGTGGCAGACTGATGAATCTGATAGAGCCATCATCCTTTGATTTAGATGATCATCTGTGCAGCAATGATGTACATTTGACGTCTTTATTTTCCTAAATATATCGTATCACAGATGGATGAAACTATATCCGGGGTCTTCAAACTCATCTAATCTTTGGCCGAAGTACAATTCGATCCATGTGAAAAATGTTCTGGAGTCGAACATGGAAAGGCATCACCTGATTACCAGCCAATGATGTAAGTTGTTAACAGGCGCGAGAGGAATCACCGATAATGATGATGACCCTCAAGGTACAATAGTACAATTTGCGTGGTGTGAAAATGGGACTTGGCATCAAACACCACGCAAAATCTATCGATCGAATGCCATTGATGTAAACCTATCGTCGAAAGTGAGAAACTTGCCATTGAGGCATGCAGGCTTCAAAGTACTGAAAGGGTTGTTCCTAGGTCGACTTATTGGATAATGAGTTGATGTCAATAATAAGTGACCTGTCATAGGAGGGCCTTAATGAATCCCACATCTATGACATGGAACGGAGCAAATGACTTTTGGAGGTGAAAACGATCTAATGATATAGGGTTCAGGGTGGTGGTCATGAAAGAATGAAGTGTAAAGGTATTGCAGCGGATGAGACACAAGATGGGTTGGCGAATTCTCTGATTGACTTCTCTTGAACATATCGGCGACACTTAAATGGATTGGTAGCATTAACCCCAAAGATGGATGGTACGGTGGACCAATGGTAATATGACTAGTGAATGGAATAACCCAACCTATCTCAGGCATGGAGTGAAAGTGTCATGTTCAAGAGCGACTTTGCTACCAATAAAGTTTCTTCAAGTTTTCTTCCCAATTTTTCCCCAGTCATTGCTAACCAGTACCTCTTTATTTTTATCAAGCTTGAGGAGGATAACATATGCTTGTTCTATAATTTGCCCTTCGGACAAACCTGTCACTATGTTTTAACGAGCCTAGCGATAGTGAAACTCGTTCTTGTCTATATGGACAAGTTTGTCGCTATTGGTTTTAACGAGTTTAATGACAAAGATAACTCGGTCCTTTTTCAATTTTAGAGAGTCTGAAAAGGGATGTAAAGGAAACTCCAATAATCCTTTTTCGTCATATAATCCCTTAAGTCCGAAAAAGTATAAAATAATACGAAAGGGATGAATTTTCGATAATTTTAATGAGCTGAACAAAACAAGCGCTCGATCTTTTTGTGCAATAATCCCTCAGGTCCAAAAATATTAAAATCTAGAGGAGGGATAGCACTCTTGGTAGCTTTAACGATATGGAGAGGCCAACTGCTCGACAATCTTTTCATATTTTACGAGTTAGACGAAAAGAGCTTAAAGGAGACTGGTTTTTTGAGGAACGAGTGATAATTTCGGGTAGCAGCTGATTCCAGGTAAGGTTTGGAATTTCCAATCATGGTAGTGTCACAAGGATGGATAACAGAATCAATCTTTGCAGCTGCTCCTCAAAAAGGGTAAACAATCAAATGGAGGTGTATGATCGGCTAAAACGGAGTGGAGGTGATGGTAAGAACATGACCAGGGCTCAAAAAGTTGATGATAATGCATTCGCAATGGTTATTTACCGGAGGTTGGTTCATTTTTTAATGAGCTTAAACTCTGGGGGAACATTTTCTCATTTCTCAGGTTTAATTTTTAACGAGCTTGAACTTTGCATAAAAACTGCTCGTGGTGAGGTTTATTTTTTAACGAGCTTGAACCCTGCGGTAACACTACTCGTGATAAATTTGCATGCCCTCGGCATAATAACGCAAATTGTAGTGCATGCCCCCAAGCTTCATTGCATTCAACACGGTGGTTGGAATGAAGGTTTACGTTCGAGATCTTTGAAAGAGTCGACTTGGATTTTACGAGATCGTAATCAAAGACTCAATTTGGAAAGGGAGTCATTTCATCGTAATGAGGTTGACACCGTAAAAGAACTATCCTCATAATCCACCGTATTTACAATATTTGATAGAAAATAAAAAACTGAAGGATGATTAAGGTTGCTGGAATATTCTTCGTGGTAATCTGGAAGATGGGAATGATGGTGGTAATCTTCCCATGGTGCCTCTCCTATCATCATTGATGGATTGATTCCTTTGTCTGTAGAATCTACATGCGACCAAGGATCTGAAGAGGTGCCATATTCCTTAGACCTATCTTTCCAAACACTCGATGAGTCGCCATTTTGTTATCAGGAAATCTAGTGTCTATGCAGAGCTGCTAGTCCCACTAAGACAGGTAGCTATCTTAGAAACAAACAGATTAAACTTAGTTTCACTTTCCTTTATGAGAAGTAGATAGGGGAATGTCAAAGAATACCAACCTCAATCCTTCGCTCGGTTCTTTGCTTGTTTCTTCTCCTCACTGACTGGTCTTTTTCCACTTCTCCCTTGACCACTCCACTTCAAAGAGTACCTGTAAAGTCAAAGCAGCATAATACCTTCAATGTGTAGAGATCTACAATAATAAACAATATAGGACCAGATATATATTGACCACACAAATGCATATACTATAAAACATACAAGAATGTGGAGGAAAACTTGAATAGATTTATTGATATAAAGATTAGAAGAGAGGATTACAACCCATTAATCTGACCCAGTGTCATCCTCCCAGCATGAAATCCCTTCTTCACCTCATGAAAAGCTTAGATCACCCAACACTATGATATTCCACCGAGAAACCAACAACACTTCCTTACAAGATACAAAATTCCAACCTCTGGATCTCTAGGATGAGGGATCCATATATAGATGATTGCAGGGAGGTGAGTTAGCTTCTGGGATTTTGATTAGTGTCTTCTCTCTGATAGTTCTTGATTCCACTTGGAGATTGATGATCTCTTACTCATCCCTGGGCGAATTCAGACAGGTAAGTGTCATAGGAGAAGTTTCTAGAAGATTCCATGATCATCCACCTTGCAAACTGTCCCTACCATTTGTCCATTCTCGCCCATCGCACCCTACAGGAGGGCTTTCAAGTATGCATCGCACCTTTTACATTAGGTAGGTGACATGCATCACACCCTTAGCATTGAGCAACCTGTATGGTCCAGTTTTGACAAGTTTTGAGCAGTTTTCTATGGAGAACTTTTGGGAGATGATGTAATCAGCTGACCTTGTTCCTTTAGGGTATGAAACAACACTTTTAGGGACTTAGAAGCCCTTGGTTTATGGACATTTATGATTGGAGTTGTAGTGCCCAAAAATGTCTATAGCAAATAGCCTCGGGTTAGAAATCCATGTAATAAAGTTAATAGAGTTAAAATATGACCAAGGTCATGGGACACTTATTTCAAGTTGAATGTTGGGAAAAACATCTGAGTGTGTGTGTTCATTTGGTTTTTCTATCGCTAAAGGCAATTAGGAAAGGCTTTGGAAAGGAAATAGACATTAATTCGAAATTTAGTTTAAAAAATAAAGGAAATTAGGATAAAAGGAAGGTGAAAGGTTACATGTTGCATGTGAGGAGGAAAATGATGGAAAAATAATGGAAATTGAAGAAAATATAGGCCTCAATAATAAAATTGCTTATGTGGATCATGTCACAACATTTTTTCAACTTAACCTTTTGTCAGTTCAGTTTTGGAGGTCTCTCTATTCTCTCTACTCTCTCATATTCTCATACACTTCGAGAATTCTTGGAGAACTATAGCATTAGAGGAATGAAGGAAAAAGAAGGACAATAAATTAAAGGGAGGCAAAGGATCAAGCAAGGAAGAGTGGGATCAAGAGGCTACATTAGGATTACTTGCAAGTATCGAGTTGCATGTATCATTTCCTTGCTACTTTTTGCAGGAATGATACATGCATGTGTGTTTCTGGTACTCTTGTTGTCATTGGAATGGGTTTTTCTAGGTGTGACAGTGGTTTTAGCCTTTCCTTACCATTTTGGATAGCAATGGTTTGATAGGGTTATTTTACGTGGTTGAGATGGATTTTTGAATGGTTTTCAAATAGAGTGGGGTGGTCTCAGGGAGAAACATAAGACTTAGGAATCCTTGGACAAGTGAAGGTGGGATTGCATAAATAGTGATTGTGTACACCCTCGTTGGGCTTCAGAATCCTTGACCAGTGAATGTCGGGATATACGGTAAAGCCAAGAGGATGGAGATGAACAAATCCCTCATGGTTTAGGTGGAGAGATTTAGAGGCATCCATGCTTATATAGGTATAGTGATCCTGAACCAGTATGTGGTGGGATTGTGGTAAATCCTAGTAGTGTATGTTTCTTGTTTGGGCCTAGGAATCCTTCGGTGGGATTTCAGTAAAACCTAGTTTTATGGATGAGGGCTTGGGCCTAGGAATCCCTTTTTGGATTGTGATAAATCTTGAGGAAGCCCTGGTTGTTTATTTTAAGTCACGCATTCATATTCGAAATATAGTATGAGGGTCATTGGCTAAAACAAATATTTGTTCATCTCAAACTATGGTTAGGTGGTACATGGAAATCCTTGGCTTGGTTGGGCTTTTCATATATTAGTATGAGTGATTTTCCTCTTATGTATTTTATGTAAATGTGTTTTTTATTATGTGGCTTTAATGGTTTTTTTATAATTATTATTTTGGTGGTTATATGTGGGTTATAAGCATGGTTTATGATAGACTTTGGTTATGGATCTTGTCATGTTTTGATTAGTAAATTATTTGTTAATGACTGTATGACCTAATATATGATAATACGGCTATTGTGAGAGGGAATAAAACATTATTAATGAATCTTAGATAAGTATGAAGTCCCTATACTCATATGTGTCTATATGACCTATATATTACATGTTCATGGTGTGTTTGACATAAGTTTTGTCATAGCTAGGCATTGTCAAGTAAGTTTCTTTTTCAAGTTTTTAATTAGAGGTCTTTTCATATTATTATTTATCATTACTGGATCTTTCATGAAGTTTTTGGCAGAGGCCTAGGTTCTAGCCTTGAAAAGGTGGCTCAAAATTTGGGGTCACTACCACCAAACTTCCTGAAAAGGGCCATAGCCGCATGGAGGCCTTGATCTTGGAGTGACCGGAGGGTTGTGTTCACATGGAAGGCTTTTCATGGGAGTGACTAGGGATCTATTTTGGTCAAGAAGTAAGTTATCTTAGGGGTTGGAGACCTAGAAGGGTTAGTTGGCTCCTAAAGGTTCTCTAGCTCCTAAGGGAGGTCTTTAAAGTGTTGTTCCATTGGTTCCACTTCCTTAAGGTGATCTAGGAGGTCGAATCATATCATAGTAACTCTTCGTGAGATGTTTACCTTGGTGGACCAATCAGCTTGGGCAAATGTGGGAGGAGGGTGTTATAGAGTGATAGCAGAGCATGGTTCACCCCTTAGATTGGATGGGTATGTTGTGTTAGTCATGCATACATGTTGAATGCATATTTTTTCTTTATGCTTGTGGTCTATGTGATTATTTTATATGCATGGTCGTGGTCATTTTTGCATTTGTGTTATCATGTAGAGGATGATGGTGATCATCGTTGGATGTGGTCATCATGAGTGCATGTTGGTTATGAATTTGATATGCATGTCATTGTCTATATGTCGTTATGCATGCATTGTCATGGTTATGGTATAGTCATGAATGTTAACTGGATAATGGCTGAAATGATGTCAATATACTGATATTATTTTGTTTATATATGTATTGCGCTAATCTGGTTGGTCCTCCAGATGAGATATCCTCCCCTGAACTATACTAAGGTATGTTGATCATGTTTATATTTTGGTTTAGCTGACTAGTATGATTGTAGGAATAAGATGAAAGATGTTTAGCAAGATGGTAGAATGTAGTTCACGAGATTCAACGTATATATTTGATGAGCAAGATGGTGATGGGCACTCTCCTAACATAGCAGACACATTGAGAAGTTTGAAGGAAAATATAAGAATTTTTAAATCATATAATTAAAGAATCATTAATGAATATGAGAAACAACTAGAGGTTAATCCAGTTATCTTTCATAGTTTGATAGATTTGCAGAGACAAGGACCACTTAGGACTATCCATGGGAAGGAGGATAAGACTAATGGGGCATATGCCAGTACGTCTCATGGTGGGAAAAAGTTGGATAGGGATGACATGATCAAAGATGGCAGGTTATTGTATAAGTTGGATATGAGAGGTCATGGAAACATGTTTTATTCTAGTTATATTTTTGACAAGTACCATGGTCATGATTCTTGTCATCCTTACAAGAGGAATCTCAGTGGATATTTTCCAGATGAATTCAAGAGATAAAATCCAACCACGTTTGATGGAGATTTGAAGAAACCAGAAGATGCAGAGGCATGTTTACCTGGGATGAAGATGTTCTTTGAGATGAATAATTACATACAAAACATGAAGGCATGAATATATATATTCAACCTCAAAGTGAAAGTAGACATCTGGTGGGAATATGTGAAGTGGGTTAGAGACATCAAGATAGAAGAGTTGAGTTAGCATGAATTCAAGAGACTTTTGAGGAAGAAATATTTATCAGAGACATATTAGGATAGTAAAGCCAATGAATTTTATGAGCTAATGATGGGAGCAATGACTGATGAGGATTATATAACCAATTTCCTGGAATTGTTGAGGTATGTACCATATCTTAAGGGTGACAAATCCAAATTTCAGAGATTTTTTAGTGGATTATCATTACCATTTAAATATCGGATTGAGTATGATGAGGCTCGATCACTTGAATAAGTCATTCAAAAGTTGAAGCATTGTTATGAGCAACCAAAGCATAAGATAGAATCTCAACAAGGTTGAAAAGGGAAATATAAAGATAAAGGTAAATGGAAATAAAAAAGAACAATACTCGATGATGTAGGTGAGAAAGAAAATTGTGCACCCTATAAGAAGTTTAATGGACGTCAGCGTGGAGGGCAGCAAAATAAAGGTGATGGTAAGAGAAAATTACAATGTTGGACATGTGGTAAGGAGCATCTCAAGAGATATTACCCACACAATTAGGGTGGTAGGCCTCATATTTATTGTGCACAAGAAGCACAAACATTTGGGGATGTTGCGGAGAACATTCCATGGATCTATGCAGCATTGGATAATAGGCAGGTGGATCATGAGGCATCTATTATTGATATGGACAGTAAGCATTCGGATTAAGTTGTTTCTATTTTGATTGACCCTATATCTAATTATAGTTATGTTAATCCTGACCTTGGGATAAGTTCGGCTTGAATAAATAAGTGCATGTAGAATATTGGTTAGTGCAATTGCCTATAGGTACAAAGAAAAGAGTTCATCGTTGGGTAAAAGTTTGTGCATTTGAGTTAAATGGTATGCCTAGCTCAGCGCATTTGAATGTGTTTCTTCTAGGATCATACATTATGTTGTTGGTTAAGGAATATTTGTATCTTCATAGGACAAAAGTGGATTGTTATGATAAGGTTATTGAGTGCTTGGATAAAAATAGAGAACAAGCAATATTCGAGGGTAATAAAAAATGTACATTAGTCAAAATGGTTACAACTATGCAGGAAAAGTGTGGTTGTAGGAAAGGGTGTATATTATTTGTAGTGCATATTTGGTAAGGATGTTGAGGATGCAAAGGTATTGAGAAGATAATTGATTTTACAACAGTTTTAGGATGTATTTCCTGCAAATATTTCATAGATTTTCCTAACAATGAAGTGGGGTTTTACATTGAGTACATACCATGGGCAACACCAACATCAAAGGCACCATAAAACATAAGCACACCAGAGTTAGTAGAGCTGAAGTTGTAGTTGAAGGAAATGCTTGACAAGGGATACATTAGGCCATGTTTTCTGCCCTAATGTGCAACAATATTTTATATGAAGAGGAAGGATGGTAATCTCAGGTTATGTATTGATTATAGGCAGTTGATTGAGGTAACCATCAAGAACAAGTATCTATTGTCGATGATTGATGAGTTTTTTGATCAGTTGAAGGGAGAAGTATTTTTCTCAAAGATTGATCTGAGATCATGATATCATCAGGTACACATCAAAGAAGCAAACATTTACAAACCTACTTTTTAGATTAGGTATGGGCATTATGAGTTTGTTTTAGTTTCATTTTGGTTTAACTAATTATCCAGCTACTTTTATGTGCTTGATGACTAGTGTGTTTCATCCTTATCTGGTCAAGTTTGTTATTGTATTAATTAAAGATATATTGATATATTCTAAGAATGAGGAAGAGCATGAAAAACACTTAACAATATTGTTGATATTTCTAAGAGAACATCAATTGTATTCCAAGATTACAAAATGAATTTTCTTTTAAAAAAAGGTACATTACTTGGGACATGTGGTTTCCAAGGAACAAATAACAGTGGATCTGAAAAAGATAAATCTATTATGCAATGGGAAACTCCTAGGAATGTGGATGAGGTAAGTTCCTTTATGAGGTTAGAAAGCTAATATAGGAGGTTCATTAGGAACTTCTCACACATTAAATATCTTATTACATCATTGCAAATAAAAGGTAATAATTTTTAATGGACAGAAGAATGTGCAACCAATTTTGTGTAGTTGAACTATTTACTGACAAATCCTCCAGTTCTAAAGATTGCATATACAAATAAAGTGTTTGTTGTGTACAGATGCTTGTAGGATAGAACTTCATGGATTCTTGATGCAATAGTGATAGGTGGTATGCTATTAATCAAGGAAACTGATTGAGCATGACTAGAATTATGTTTCACATGATCTTGAGTTGAAAACGTTCATACATGCATTGAAGATTTGGAGGCATTATCTTCTTGGTAGGATATTTGTATTGATGAGTGATCACATGGATTGAGATACTTGTGTGACCAATCAAATCTAAATTATAGGAAAGCTATATGGTTGGCCGTAATCAATGAGTTTGATTTTGAGATCAGGTACTTTAAGGGAAAGGAAAACATGGTTGCAGATGCATTTAGGAGGTGGATACAAGTAAATCACATAGCAGCTATGAGTACTTATGGGACATATCTACAAGATCAGATCTTATAGGGTGGACTAGAGGATGACAACTATAGGGATATTAGGCACAAGTTATAATAGGGTACATGTGAACAGGATGTGGAGGATTGTCTTACAACAAATGGTTTGATTAGATTTAGTGACAAAATTTATGTGTTAGACAACAGTGAGCTCAAGAAGCTTACTTTGAGGGAATTTTATTATAAACCATTTTCAGGCCACCCAGGATATCATAAGATGTTGAAATTGGTGAAGAAGTTCTATTATTGGCCAAATTTCAAAAAGGAAGTGCCAAAGTTTGTGGCTAGGTGCTTAGATTTTCAATAGGTAAAGGTATAGTGTAAGCATCTTGGTGGATTTCCACAAACAATTATGATTCTAGAGTGGAAGTGAGAGGTCATTTCTATCGATTTCATTATAGGTTTGTTGAGGACATCTCAAAAACATGATTTTATCATCATTGTGGAGGAAAGATTTTCACGGGTAGCACATTTCATCCCAATGAAGTCTACTTGTTCCACAAAAAGTTTGTCACTATGATTATTTATAGTCAGTATGGGTCTATCATCACTTGTACTATCCTCCTAAGCAAGTATAAGACCTCAGCTCTTGAAATCAGGCTCTGGAAATGGGAGAAAGACATTAAAAATCAATGTAACTCTGGTTCCGCACTTTCTCTCATGGTCACCTGCGGTCCCGCACCTTCTATGTACAAAATTTGCGTACCTACCCGCTCTGTCCCTAACGGTGTAGGTGCGGACCCTGTGAAAGTCAAAAGGTGCAAGTTTTACCTTAAAAAACTCACTTTGGGTTAATCCTAGAGTTTTATAGAAGGAATTTTGACGTGGATTGTTCGCTCTGAGGTGGTTCATGCATCCCAAAAGAGAAGGAACTAATCCCTTGACTAAAGGAGCTATCCCTTTGAAGGAGGGCTTTATCCCTTTGAAGGAGGACCTAGTAACTTCCCTCCATTGCACTATAAATACAGGCATTGGGGTGAGGACTAGAGAGGATAGAAGCTGAACATTTTGAGGGTAAATGCTGGTGAAATTAAGACTTCCTAGTTCAGCTTAAGAGGAGAGATCACATACCTTTTTGGCTTCATTGGGGAGTGAGTGAAACTTGTCAAAGTAGAGGAGACTTCTTGTTGGACCCTGGGAGGAGCTTGTACAACATCAAGGCAAAGGTTGTAAAGTTCTTCTTCTCTTGAATTAATACAATCAAACTCATTTTTCTCAACAAGTATCTTATGTTATTTGTTTCATGGACTCCTTGACTTTCATGTTAAATATGTTTTATGCAATTAGTTTTTCAGCTGCTATTTAATTTGTTTGCCTTGTTTGTGTTTACAGATTCACGAAAAGGAGCTCATTTGGATCAAAGGAGCGAGGGCATCCACAAGCTTGCGTTGGACCAAAGGTAGGCCCTAAAAACACTTGTTTGATATTGTTTATTGAAGCATATTTAGAGAAAGATAGTGTCTGGTTGGTTTTCTTGTCATTAGGTCTTCTTTAGATTCTAGGAAGGTCTATCTTGTCCGCAAGATCGACTCATTTCGTGCGACACTACTTATTAAGCTAATGATGTAGCACATGTATTTGTCAGAGATGTAGTGAGGTTGCAGGGCGTTCCAAAGAAGAATGTCTTATAAATTTATGTCAAGTTAACTTCTAGGTTCTGGAATGAGTTATTTACAAGCTTTTGTACAAAGTTGGCCATCAGCACAACTTATCATTCACAGATAGATGAACAGAGAAATAGGGTCTAAAGTATCTTAGATAACATGTTGAGGATGTATGTGATGCATCAACAGTGAAAGTCAAAAGAGTATCTTCCACTGGTTGAGTTCACTTACAACAATGGCTATCAAGAGTCTCTAAGGATGAGTCTGTTTGAGGCACTCTATGGGTGGAGTTTTAATACTCCCATGAGATGGAGTGATCGATTGAATTAGGTATTGATTCCAATGGATATGCTGCTAGAGATGGAATACGAAATATAGGTAATAAAAAATAATCTAAAGGTAGCACAGGATAGGAAGAAAATTTATGCATATCAGCACAAGTTTCTTAAGGAGTTTCAGGTTGGGGAACATTTGTACTTGCGCATCATGCCCAAAAAGAGCTCCTAGAGAGTTGGGTCATGTGCAAAGATGGCACTTGGGTATTGCGGACCTTTAAAGATCTTTGAGTGTATTTGATAAGCAGCCTACAGACTTGCACTTCCTCCAAAAATGAAATTTGATGATGTTTTCGATGCTTGATTACTTAAAAGATATGTAAAGGATGTCCATCATGTTATTCATTAGTTTGTATTGGAGGTGGAGCCAGAAGGGTAATTCCAACTGGAACCTCAATGCATTTTTCAGAGATAGATGTTCATGCTCTGGAATCGATCAATTGAGCATGTTAAAGCATAGTGGAAGGACTGTGGGCCAGATGAAGCTACATGGGATATGTATGATCAGATTCAGGCTATGTATCTTTCCTTGTTTTCTAGTTGAGGAAAATAAGTTTTGGCATATGTATATATGTATATGGATGTAAATACCACCATGAACTATGTAATAAATCTCCATTAAACGATATGATTTTCATGTTATTATGTTTGTCATGTGGGTTATGTTGGTTTGCTTTTCAGCAGGTTTTTCATTGTCAATATTACAACGAGATAAGTTATAGAGCACGATAGGCAGTTTTTTTTGCTTCTTAGTAGTTTTTCTAGTTGTAGGTGTCATTGAGAACAGAGGATGATGTTCCCCTAAGGGGGAGGGGTTTGTAAAAAGCCCGGGTTAAAAATGCATGTAATAAATTTAATATAGGAAAAATAAGACCAAGGTCATGGAAAACTTATTCCAAGATAAATGTTAGGAAAAACATCCTAGTGGGGGTGTTCATTTGGTTTATTATTGCTAAAGGAAGCTAGAAAAGGAAATGGAAAAGGATTTGGAAAGGTAAGAAGCATTAATTGGAATTTTATTTATGAAAATATAGGGAATTAGGAGAAAAGGAAGGTGAAAGGTTATAGGTTGCATGTGAAGTGGAAAATGAAGGAAAAGTAATGGAAATTGAAGAAAATAGAGGCCTCACTTATAAAAAGGATTATGAGGATTAGTTCATAACCTTTTGTCAACTTAACATTTTTTTTAGTTCAGTTTTGGAGCTCTCTCTCTATTCTCTCTACTCTCTCATACTCTCATACACTTACAGTATTCTTGAAGCACTCTAGCATTGGCAGAAGGAAAGAAAACGAAGGACAAGAAAGGAAAGGGAAGAAAAATATCAAGCAAAGATGAGCCGGATGAAGTGGCTACGACAGGATTACTTATAGGTATTGATTTAAATGTATGACTTCCTTGCTATTTTTGGCAAGAATGGTACATGCATGTGTGTTTTTAGTTCTCTTGTTGTCATTGGCATGGATTTCTCTAGGTGTGACAATGGTTATTAGACATGCCTTGCCATTTTCAAATAAACATCGCGTGATGGGGTTATTTTACTTTGTTGATCTAGATTTCCATATTATTTCGAAATTGAGTGGGGAGTTATTGGGGAGAAACACAAGTCTTAGGAATCCCTGAACTGGTGAAATTGGGATTGAGGTAAAGCCTGATTGTGTATACCCTTGTTGGGACTAGGAATCCTTTACCGTTGACAACAAAGATATACAATAAATCCTAGAGGGTGGAGATGAACAAATTCATCATGGTTTATGTGGAGAGATTCAGAGGCATCCAAACTTGTATAAGCCTAGTTATCCCTGGACCGGTATGTGGTGGGACTGCGTAAATCCTCGTATTGTATGTTTCTTGTTTGGGCCTAGGAATCCCTTGGCAGGATTGCATTAGAGCATGGTTGTATAGATAAGGGCTTAGGCCTAGGAATCCCTTGGTTGATTTTAGTAAATCCTGAGGAAGACCTAGTTATTTTGTTGTAATTTCCACATTCATGCTTGGAATATGGCATAGGGGTGATTGGATGAAAGAAATATTTTCTTAAGCTCAATCTATGGTTGGGTGGTATGTGGAAGTCCCTGACTTGGTTGGATTCTGCATATGTTAATAAGAGATATTTTCCTCTCGTGTATTATGTGTAAATCTTTTATTATTATGTGGATTTAATGGATGTCCTATGATGGTTATTCTATTGGTTATATGTTGGTTATAATCATGGTTTATGATAGAGTTTGGTTATGTATCTCATGTTGTTTTGATTAGTAAATGATATGTTAAAGAATGTATGACCTGATAGACGATAATGTAGTTATTGTGAGAGGGCATTAGACCTTTTGTATAAATGTCAGATAAGTAAGAAGTCCTTGTACTCAAATGTTTCTATATCACCTGTATATTACATGCTCATGATGTGTTTGAAAAATGTCTGTCATGGCTCCATCTTTTCAGGTCATGTTCTCATTCAAAATTTGCATTAGAGTCCTTTTCATATTGTTTTTTATCAGTTCTAGAAGTTTCATGAAGTTTTGGGCCGAGGCTTGAGTCCTAGCCCTAAAAAAGTAGCTTAGAATCTAGGGTCGCTAACACAGAACTACTTGAAAATGGACACAATAGAATGGAGGCCTTCTCATGGAAGTGACTAGAGGGTATCAATCAAATCAAAGGCTTTTCATGGGAGCGACTAGGGTAAAGTTTATTTGTGAAGCAATTTCTCTAAGGTTTTGGACACCTCGAGGGGTTGGTTGGCTCGTAAAGGTTCTGTAGCTCCTAAGGGAGGTCTTTAAAGGGTTGCTCGATCAATTCCCCTTCCTTGAGGTGATATAGGAGTTGAAATCATATGACAGTAAATCTTTGCCACATGTTTACACCGGTGGACTAGTTAGCTTGGGGTAAATGTGGGAGTGGGTTGTTACAAATTAGATTATGTATATACTTAAGTGTTGTTCCCACCCTTGTTTCTTTTGTTAGATCCGTTGTTTGAATTTGTGATTGAATGTTTAGATATTCTTTTACTATTTTTAATGTTTCTACATCATTGTGATATTATATCCCAACAACTATAAGGCTTGGGGTTTCCTTATGGTGCTCATGGTATAGTTCAATTAGTTTGTCAATTTCCTATTTTATAGGTTTGATACCAAATATATTATCCACACTACTTAACGATGAAATATTATTTAGTTTTTCTTTTAATTATTTAATATCATCTCTCATGGTGCAATTTGTTTCAACCATTGATTATTTTTTGTGTTATATTTCTTAAATTCTATCCTTCATTCCTTGAAGTTTAGTCTCAGGTGCTATAATTTTATTTTCTAAATACTTGTTTCTCTTGTAAAAAATTGTAGATAATTCAAACCTATGCTCCCTAAGCATTATATAAAATTCTTGTTTAGGTTTTCCTTCTCTTTCCTCTCTTCGCCTTTCTACAAATTCAGTGTAAATGTGCAAAGTGTGTAGTTCTTTTTTTAAGTTTCCCTCCTCTCTCTTCTCTTCACTTTTATATAGATTCAATGTAACTGTAAAATATTCTCTAGTGTGATTTTTATAGGCATCCCTTTCTTAGTGGGAGGTTTAGAAATATGAGAAGATTACACATAGTTTTAGCAAACTTAATAAGACAAAGAAAAAATAAATGATAAGGTAGCATCAAGGCAATGTATTCACCTGGGATATTTTATGTGTTGTAGAGATCCACCATAGAAGTCAAATATTCAATGAATATGTGTATATTCCATAGAGAGTGTGTATATGTCGCACCATGGAGAGGTTGTTGCAGTAAAAATTGTCACCTTGACATTCTGCTATTTATGTGAGTTCACTACCACTCATTCTTTCCCCCTCTGCAAGTCTAAAACACCAGTTCCTCATATCAAGCCTTGAAAGTAAGAGAAAAGCCCTCAAAGTCTTTAAAACTCTGGTTCCACATTTTCTGTTTGCAGTACCTGCGGTCTCGCACCTAATGGTCATGTTTCTTGCGCACCTGACTACTCTGTCCCTATGTTAAAGGTTCATGCATGCCATACCTTAAGGAGCTAACCCCTTTATGTGAGGAGCTTATCCATTTGAAGAAGGATTCTATCCCTTCATAGATGGACCTGTAACCTCCTCCTCTACACTATAAAATGAAGCATTGGGCTGGTTACTTGGGAGGTTAGAAGCTGAATATTTTTGAGGTGAAATGTTGTTGGAACTTAGTCTTCTTAAGTTGAGTTTTTATGAGGAGAGATTACATACCTCTAAGAGCTCATTTGGAAGAGTGCAAGGTTTGTCAAAGTAAAGGAAATTCCTATTTTGGACCCCAGGAAGATCTTGTTCAACATCAAGGCTGAAAAGGTTGTAAGGTTTTTCTACTTCAAAGTTAATACAAATAAATTTGTTTTTCTCAATAAGTTGTTGATTCATGGTTTATTTTATGGATTCCTTGATCACCATAATAGGCATGATTTATAATATTTGCTATGTAGGTGTTATTTAATGTTTTCTTGTTTGTGATTGCAGGTCTTCAAGGGTAACTCCTTCGAACGTTGGAAGGATGACTACTACGAACAAGCATTGGATCTAAGGTAGGGTCTTAACACCTTTATAGTATTTATTTATAAATCACATATGTCTAGAGAAAGATAGATTTGTTTGTCTGTTTTTGCTATTTTGTCTGTTTTTTGCTAGACTATCTTCTGATACTAGGGAGATCAGTCTTGTCCACAAAATCGATTTATTCGGCCAACAAATTGGTGACCATATTGGGGAAATGAATTTGGTTTTTGGTTTTCCTTTGTTTTGACTTTAGAAAAAAAAATTCGTTTCTGGTTTTTTATTGATGTATATTAGTTTGGGTAGTTTTTAGAATCTGGATTACTTTTTGTTTTTTTCAAAGTTTTCAGAGGACCATACTTTCTTTTTACAAAGAGTGCGGGCATCTCCGCACTTTTCCTTTAGTAAATAGAGTGGAACCACACTTGTTTCTTCTGGAGCCTACAAACCTTATGAATGTTTTTGAAAAACCTAAAATATATTCTTCCAATTAAGTTTAGGTTTCATTTATGACTTTTAGTGTCTACCTAGATCTGTATTCTCTCTCTCAAAATCTCTTGTGAGTGAGTTCCAACGGTATTTTTGTTTTAGATGATTTTCTAGAAGTTTTGCATGCCTGGAGTGGTTTTCACTTGGTCTCTGTAGTGACTCAAAGATCAAAAGCTTGAGAAACCTTAGATCACCCTCGTGTCTTTTTGTCTTCCTGATGAGTTTGACTTGGTTGTGAAGTCTATCCTTTGTGAGAAATAGTTTTAGTTTTCTCATTGGAAATCTTTGAAAATCTTTGTTATAAGTTTCGAATTTAATTTTTACAAAAGAAAACAAATTTGGATGTTTTTTGATTGATTTGTTATTCTGAACAAATGATTTCTTAGTTTACTAAACAACTGAGTAAAACGTCCAGGAAAATCAAACTTGAAGTCTTTGTGAGAACATGCAATAATTTCTCCACCGATTGGGGAATGTGTCCTTGATTTGCTCCACTGATTGAGGAATTAAGGATGACTTTTATATTGAGAGGATCAGTTGACTTAGTTTAACTTAGTTAAGTCTAGTTAGATTAATTTAACAAATTGTTAAATTAATGGGATTCAGTTTGTTGATGCTTGCATGCATGTGACAACTAGTATTTTCAGATAACTGAGTATTCACTCATGGGTAATTGATGCATGGCAATTTATATGGAGACCCAGTTGAGATCAGATGAGGGACAGCGTACTATAAGTTGCTAGGCTATTCCTAGTGAATATTCCTTGCATGAGGAAGGAATATTATTCCTTCTAGTACTACGTAGTTGGACTTGAGGTGACAGCATGTATTATTTGGGCCAATTCACACATGTTATGTAATTGGACCCCAATAAAAAATTCCCAAGGAAATAGGGGCTTGGAGGACTTGTGGAGCCTATATATATAGGCCTAGATAGTCCATGGGCTACATCATCAGAGTACAGAGGGATCGGGATAGTTTTTGAGTTGATTCTTTTTGTATGTTGTTGAGGATTTCCACTTGATTGATAATACAGAGATGGGGTTTTAGTCTGGTGCTTTCCCCAAGTTATATCTTCTATGTTATGGCTGATTACTTCTCATTCTCAGTTATATCTGTTCATGCTTGATGTTGCTCATATTCAATTAAGCTTCCAAAAAGTTTATGGTAGATGTATATCTAGTATTATGCTTCAATACATTGCATATATCAGTTTCATCTGCAGGTGAAATTTCTACATGATATCAGTGAGCTAGCTAACTTATAGAGAAAATTCTACATGGTATCAGAGCTAGTTAATTTGCAGAAAAATTCTACATGGTAATGAAGCACAGGTGATCAAGGAAGAACATTATACAAGAAGGGAGAAGTTGAAGTTTGTAGTTTCTGAATATTTAATTGAGTTCTTATCACATCTATTTCACCGATGGTGTTCTATGGTTTGATACTCAAGTATGCCCTTGATGGTAGTTTGAATTATATATCTTGGAAGGATCGAATGGAGGCAGTATTAGAAGATAACAGTCTAAAGGACTTCACTGATCAAGAAGTCCATAAGCCCACTGATGCTAATCAACTGGCGGAATGGAAAAAGTGTGTGGCTAGAACAAGCAAAATCCTTCTTGAGGGAGTTCGAGATCACATTGTTTCGAGCCTCCGTGGGAAGGAGACTTCATTTTCAATGTGCAAAACATTGAAAGATCTTTATCAGAATAGCAATGATCAGAGGAAGTTGGCAGTGAAGGACAAACTTCGAAAGATCAAGTGTGAAAAGGGTGACATGATCTCTATGTATCTGACCAAGCTCACCACATGTAGGGATGAGCTTGCAAGTATAGGGGTTGTGACAGATGATGATGACATGGTGAGTCTTGGACTCCTTGGACTTCCTAAGAGCTGGCATAGCTACCAAGACTCAGTTAATGGAAGAGAGAAACTACCAGATTGGGAATGACTATGGTTGGATTTGATGCAGGAGGAGATCAGATGGAGCACCAGAGACAATTCTTCATCCATGGAGGATGAAGAGAACTGTGCCTTAGCAAGTAAGGTGATGAAGGGGAAGGAGAAGGTTTCTCTTCCCAAATCCAGTTCTTCCCATGGTGGGAAGAAGGTTGACAAATCAAAAGTACGATGCTTTCGTTGTCATGAGGTGGGCCATTTTGTTACAAATTGTCCACTAAGGAAATCCAAGAATGGATCCGGGGAAGGATCTCAAGGTGAGGCACTTGCTTCATAGTTCGAGTTGGATTTCACACTCTTCACATGCATGGTTTCATCCATGATGGGAAGTGGTTGGTTTCTTGACAGTGGAGATTCTTTCCACATGACCAACAACAAGAGTTTGTTCAGTACTTTGGAGGAGAAATATCTCCAGATACTCATAGCGATATGTAATGTTGAAAAGTATAGTGTCTCAGGTGTAGGCATGGTTATTTTTCAGAGGGAGCATGGAGCTCGCCTTACCTTGACTGATGTCAAGTATGTACCAGGACTGAAGAGAAACTTGGTGTCGATCGTGATGTTGGAAGACAAAGGCTATAATGTAGTCTTCAGTAAGGAAAAGGTTTTCCTTAGACACATCATCACTAGACAGGTGAAGAAGATTGGTTCATGGGTCAAGAACCTATATTCTCTTGAGGTTAACGATGCATGCAAAGCCTTGACCATCAAGGAAACTGATGGAGACATGGTGGTTGAGAGGGAGGGCATATTACCTCTCAACATGTAGTGCTAGAAGAAGCCTAAGATGATTGTGGAGGAGCCACGATTGGTGCAGCAGCTTCAGGAGGTTGTGAAGCAGCCACAATAGGGGAAGTTGAGTGGAGATCGAGTAGAGACATCTACTCATGCAGAGATGTCCAGTAGGGGGAAACTTCAAGCGAGGTGGGCTGACTGATCACATGTAGCCATACCTCTAGGTAGGAGGTGGGCCGATGTAGAGTGATCATCCCAAGGATGAGGAGCAGGATCCTTGAGGTACCCAACCTCTTGGATGAGACCTTGCTACGCGAGCCCCGATGTGGAGTAGCAGGAACTAACTGATTGGGTAGAGACAGATGTGGATGGAGCAGTAGAGAGAGCTATAGTGCAGGGAATCCCAGGACAACGCAGAGCATGCAGGCTGCAGTAATGCGAGAGGCACAAGTGTGTTGCATAGTGTAGGGTAGCAAAGAGAAGGGTGCAATGGTGCGAGATGCATGGAGATATTGCAGTAGTGCAGAGGTCAGAGAGGGAGCATTTGTCAGCAATAGGTACAACTTCACCATCAGAGTATGTTTCTAGCCCAAAAGAGAGGACAATTGGGAGTTCTTTTGTTCTAAGAGTTGTTGGAGAAACCACAATTGTAGATGTGTTGCATGCAGAACATTCCAGAGGTACAGGATCGGGCTTGAGAGGAAGCCTTTCTTGTTGAGAGGTAGTGTTGAAAATTGGCAACAAGAAATTGCTAAAAATAGAAGTGTTAAAAATAGTCGTTTGGGCATCAGTGCTGGATTGGGCAATAGGGAATGAAAAATGGAAGTGCTAAAAATAGAAGTTCTATTTTTAGAAATGTTGTGTGGATTCCTATTTTAGTCAGTCCCTAGACTAGAAATAGGAAGTATAATTTGAATTCGGTCTTACCAGTAGTTTGAACATTAATTAATTAATTCAGTTTGAGTTAATTAGTTAAGCAAAATCAAACTTGAAGTCTTTGTGAGAACATGCAATAATTTCTGCACTAATTGGGAAATGTGTCCCTGATTTGCTCCACTGATTGAGGAATTAAGGATGAGTTCTATATTGAGAGGATCAATTGACTTAGATTAAATTAGTCAAGTCTAGTTAGATTAATTTAACAAATTGTTAAATTAATGAGATTCAGTTTGTTGATGCTTGCATGCATGTGACAACTAGCATTTTTAGATAACTGAGTATTCACTCATGGATAAATGATGCATGGTAGTTTAGACAAAGACCCAGTTGAGATTAGATGAGGGACAATGTACTATTAGTTGCTAGGATATTCCTAGTGAATATTCCTTGCATGAGGAAGGAATATTATTCCTTCTAGTACTGCGTAGTTGGACCTGAGGTAACAATAGGTATGTTTTGGGCCAATTCACACATGTTATGTAATTCAACCCCAATCAAAACTACGCAAGGAAATACGGGCTTGGAGGACTTGTGGAACCAATATATACAAGCCTGCATATTCCATGAGCTACATCATCAGAGTATAGAGAGAGAAGGATAGCTTTTGAGATTATTCTTTTTGTATGTTGTTGAGGATTTCCACTCAATTGATAATACAAAGATGCAGTTTTAGGCTGGTGCTTTCCATAGGTTATATCTTATGTGTTATGGTTGATTACTTCTCATTCTCAGTTATATCTGTTCATGCTTGATGTTCTGTTATAGACATTTTTGTGCCTAACAGGATGGAGCATGAAATGTCAATAATCTGAGGGATCCAAAGTCCCTAAACATGTTGTTCTTACCCTTAGAGGAACAAGGTCTGCAAACCACAGCACTGAAAATCAGTTCTCCACCTGAAAACACTCAAAAACAGGCTATTTCTGGATCATGTCAGCTGCTCCACTGAGCATCTGCGCTGAATGTCAACTGCTCCTCCTTGTACCTGCGCTGAAGGTCAAAACTAATGAAGGCTACCTGCGCTGGGCGAGATTGGCCAAGTGGCACAGTCATTCTGCAAGGTGTCAACTGCCCAGGAAGCTTCCAAACTGACACTTGGGTCAAGGAATTCGCCTAGTGATGAGTAAGAGGGTCTTGATCTCCAAGTGGAAGCAAGATTCTCCAAGTGGACTCAAGAACTGAAGATTAACTAAAGTGGGAGAGGACACAAGTCAGCTTCAGGCCAGTCTCAAGATGACTCATCCTTTCTCCAAAACCCTATATATAGAGCTCTCTCATGAGTTCTAAGGGGGCTGGAATTTTGTGCAAGTAAGGAAGTGTTGTTGGTTTGTGTATAGAGCTATTGGGTGTTTTGCTTGAAGGAGGTGAAGAGGAGATTTCTTTCAGCTGGGAGGTGTTGCTGGATTGGGCCCATTGTGGTTGTAACTCTCTCAGAACTTTACTTCTATTATCAATAAAGTATTTGAGGTTCTTCTATATACATGTGTCTTTATGATGAATAGATGCTTGTATATTTGATTTATGCTAATCCTATAATCGATTATGGATGTATGCTTCTTGTAGTTTCCTTTTCTTGTGCTTTTACAGGATCTGTGTGTAGCTGGGCCGGTGAAAGAACAAGGAGCTAGGAGCAAGCGGCAAGGAGTGAAGACTGGATCGACTATTAGCGCAAGATAACAGTTAGTAGATCATCCTTTTCTTCTCTCTCTCATCTCATAAAGAAGAAACTTTGAATAGCTTTGTATTCAGTTGTTGCTGGAGTACTATCACCTTCAGAGTGGGATAGAGGCATTCTGCATTAGATACTTTTCCCCCCAACAAACTGGTGACTCCGTTGGGGATCGTATCTTGTTGGTTTGTTGTGTTTCTTGCTATTCATTTCATAAACAAGGAGAGTACCGAATCGAACTGTGTTTGAATCCATCAAACACAAAGTAGAGGGCAGCTACTCTAGCTCAGTTTCTGAGCAAGTTTATGATTTGAATAGCTGATCCACAAGGACTCTAATAAGCTCTTAGTGATAGCTTTTCATCCTCCTTTACATCCCTTATTGTGTCCTTGACTGATAGCTTCTGATTTGAGCAAAAATTGTGAATTTTTGAGCAATCTGTGACTCGGAAACCAAGACGGACGAAAGTCTCGTTCTTCATTGCAGGCTGTACAAAGGCAGTCTGCATTTTAGCGCAGCTCCCGAAGGGGCTACCTGCACTGAAGGTCAAACAGGCAGTGTTACACCTGCGCTGGACCAGTCTTGGCTTGAGTTCCTGGGGTTTCCTGTTGTGTCTTGATTTGTTTTCACTCTTGTTTTTGCTGTTTGCTGCCAGTCAGTGGGCCTATCTGAAACCATCTTCCTTTGTCATTATTCCGCCTCAGTTGTATAAAGAAACTGTATTTGTTCTTTTGTATTTCTTGTGTCATTTACAGTTTCCCATAACGAAAGTGAACCAGTCTTGCATTGACCTCTTAGATCTAGACCTGTGATTAAGTGTCGTTCTGATCTTAAGAGTTAGTTTATTTGCTGTTCATAGCTGATTGAGTTTGTCGCTTTCGTTATATGGTTTGAATTTATATATTTCTAAGTGTCGAAACAAGTGAATCGTAAGGTGTTTTTCGATTTTGGACAAACTTGTTTGCTTTCGCTTGAAATTGAATTCGAAATTATACAACAACTTTCTTTCTGTATCTCATCAAACATTAAGGAAGAGAAAAGAAATACTTGCATTTTTGCATTTTGCATTAAGTTTGTATGTTGATTTAAGGAAAAAGTGCATTAGCGAGTGCTATTTGATCTGTGTGAAAAGGATTTTATCTCTCTTTTCCCTCAGTACTTAAGATTTTCATAAGTCGAAAAGATTTGAAAAGCTTGCTTCTCATCTTAGACTGCATTTAGGAATTTGTATCAATACATCTCGTGGTGAACCTTGAAAGGCAAACTTTAAAAAGATCAACTTAAAATATATTGAATGAACCTAACAACGCTTTGAAACATAACGCAAACATCTAGAAGTCTAAGCTAGAGACGTGTTCCGGCGTCGTTAAACATAGTGACTGTCGATCTCGACGAAGGTGGGTGATTCCTCCTGAGAGTTGGTGGAACTAATACGGACTTGTGCTCCCACGTACCGTCGCGTATATATTGGGAGACCCCTATAGGATCAAAACCTTTATCCATAGGAAACCGTGTCGGCCGCCCTACTGATCGCAATGCAGTGAACACAGCATTCACGAAGATCGACCACTTGTACCGTAAAACGTATTCTGTGGTTTTGCGAAAGGTTTGGCACACCCTCTGCCTAGATCTCCAGAGCAGTTTCTTTTGGCCTTTTTCAAACTCTATAACTCAAAAAGTCCAACCGAGCATTTGTCACTTCGGGCTCGTTAATACATCGAAGGAGACTAGAGTCATCTTTAGCTTTTTCTCGACTCTTAAAAAGTGAAAAAGCAAGTTGTGTCTAAAAGCGTCTAATAAAATTCATTCAATTCGGAAACACAAATTTCCCCTTTTAATATTTTGGTTGATCGAGTAATCCGCAATCGTGGAAGAAAGTCAATTGAAAATCCGTCGTTCACGGAGGCTTGCGAGTCAACCGTCTTTGTCCCCGGAATCGAAAATAGTACGGGCAAAGCGAACTCGTTTGACCGGTTCAAAATCTCCTTTGAAAGTTAGAACAAGTGTTCCTACTACATCCAAGGTTTCGGTTACTCCTAACATTTCTGGAAACCCTGCCTCTATAGAAGAAGTTCAACAGCCACAGAAGGACAGTAATACTGATCCTAGTCTGGGGGCAAATACTTGTGTAACTGAACCAGTTCTATCTGCAACCGGTCCAGAGAGTTTTGCTCCTCAAACAATTGTCGCTGTCGAAGCAACCACTTCTTCGGCACCAGAAATATTTTACGGACCTGACAGTATTCCTCTTCCACCGGGTTTGATTGCGATAGAGGAAATTGCAGAGGATCCGCAAGCAAGTACTCCAACTCATTTTAGAGTCGGGGTCACTCTATTTCCTTTATCAGAAGTTAATCCACCACAAGTGGAAGTTCCTGTAGGATCACTAGGCAATCTATTGGATAGACTTAAAATGTCTGAACAACCGTCGTCATCTAGGACTGTATCAAATGACACAGCGACAACAGAAGCTCCTGCCGTCACTCCGACAATGTTTGCCGGCATACCAGTTGTCCCAACTAGTTCTCAATAGCTAGAAGGAGTCCACCAAGGGACTATTTCGACAGCGTGGTCTGTTCCAGTTTGTTCATCCGGAGTAATACCCGGCAAATCTTATGTTGAGACTCAACAGATTGATCCTCATGGAGGTCAATCTGGGCCATCAATCCCTTTTAATTTCGGATTGCTACCGTATGGGGGGAAATATGCCCTTTCATTACCCCCTCCGGGAGGGTATCCATACGTGAGTTCACAACAATGTTCAGGTTATACTGGAATTGCATCAAGTAGTTGGGTACCCATGCTACCTCAACAACCAAGGATTGTATATTCTATGCAACAGTGTGTACCTGTGACGAACATCCCAACCACACCGGCTATTGTAACCGTGTCACAAGTTCAAGCGATACCTGTTACATGTCAACCTCAGGTTGTAATGCAACAGTCGCTTGACCATGGGTCGCAACCACAATCGCCAACTGGTGGGTCGACACAAGTACAAACGGGTACAATTACCCCACACCTTGGTCCAATGGTTAGCATGGCGCAACAGAACATGGCGTCACAACCATGGCTTGTACAATACCAACAACCGCAGTTCCAGCAAGTATACCAAGGTTCTGAGAAACAGATCTTTGCGAATAGTGGACAACCGTATATCCAAAACGGTCAAAACCAACCACTTTACAGTGGTCAAGTCCACCAACCGTATCAATCATACCAACATCAATTACATTATGCTGGTATGCAAAGACCCACTGCTCAAGTGATTCCATCGTACCCTGGTTACGCTTCGCCTAACCTGAATCAACAGTTACCATTCGTGGCAACTTTAGAGTTACCTGATTTACATCGGTTAACAAACGATCTGATTGCTTATGCCCCTTGGTGGCCAGCGATTCCTCATAAACTTCCATCTTACATTCCTAAATTCAATGGAAATCCAGGTGAAGACCCGTCGAATCATGTGATGACCTTTCATCTGTGGTGTTCGTCGAACACCCTTAACGATGATTCGATAAGACTTCTCCTTTTTCAGAGGACATTGACAGGTCCAGCGGCTAAATGGTATATTGAATTGCCAAGAGCCTCCTTCGACAACTTTAGTTCCCTAGCCACGACCTTCTTAACCCATTTTCAATTACCGATAAGGTATGAAACGGGAACAAAAATATTAACCAACTTCAAACAGACAACTGCTACCCATATATCTGATCATATACATGAGTGGCGTCGTCGTCGTAGGATGGTGAAAACATATGTTCCCGATCAGCTATTAGCTGAATGGTTTATAAAGTCGTTACTTCCGGCTATTACGGAAGATGTGGCCAAGGGGGGAGTCATAACAGAGGAGCAAGTGATTGCTCGTGCACAAAATTTGGACTTGGTGTATACCCAGTCCGGCACACTCTATGACAAAATACCTAACGCCCCTAGACCGGAATTTTCAATTCCTCCCCCCCCTAAATCAAATAGTGACTCCCATGCCGGTGATGGCGTGATTGGCACCGCAAACACGAAATTGATAAAGGCTTCCACAAAGAAAGCCCGTAAGAATTCGGATCAAAATGCAAAAGCAGATATTCTTGCTTCGGAAGTAAATGTCGTTTCGGAAGATAAAGGCAAAGAAACCAATCAACCAGGAAGCAAGAAGAAAAAACAAAACAAAGGGAAGAAGAAGAAACAGGGTGAGTCATCGCCTAAGGAGAATTCTTCAAACCCTCCTGGGAAAGGGAAACAAATTTATCCATGTCAGATATGTGATGATGAGGATCATTACACAAGGAATTTCCCATTCAAAGCTGAGTTAAAGAGGTTCTTTAAAAGCTCCCAAACATCAGCTGTGTTAACTGATCCTTTTCCTAATCCAGGTCAAAATCTGGTTGATAGTGGAAATGCTTCCCCGTCACAAGTTCTTATGTTGTCGGTTTCGAAATAGCAGAATGATGCTTTGATTTCGACAAGGAACAAAGATTATGGAAATCCTCAGGTGTCGAACGAAAAGGGTAAAGATCAACCAAGTAGTTCGACAACAACTTCGACAGAAGTTACACCCACCATCCCTGAATTAACAATAAAACCGCCAAAGGGTGTAGTACATAAGTCGACATTTAATCCTCACGCCAGAGCGGCGCAGCATTATAATATAGTGGAAGATTTGGCCCAATCGCCATCCGCTATGTCGACTCTTGAAGTGCTACAAAATTGTCCAACCCAAAGGCAGGCATTGTTATCGGCAATTGGTGGAGTAGATCCCAAGGATTCAAATCTGGTATCCTTTGATCACAAAGGATATGACCCTCAGTTACCGGCTCAATTAGCTTTCCTTATTCAAGTGAAAGCCCTCAACAAAACTGTTCATAGAACGATAATTGATGAGGGGGCATCGACATGTATTATGTCGATGAGCTGCTGGAAAACTTTAGGATCTCCAACCTTGTCTCGATCATCGACGACATTAAAGGCTTTCGACGGAAGGACTTATACCCCTTACGGTATCCTTAATAACTTGAAAGTTGAACTTGGAGGAAAAACAGTAGAAATTGATGTTGAAGTCATTGATGGAAATCTTGATTATAACATCCTACTGGGAAGACCATGGATTTATGCCATGGCAGCTGTCGTGTCGACTTATTTTAGGAAGATTGCATTCCCGTTTGAAGGAGGGATTACGATCGTCGACCAACAAAACTTCCTCCCTAATGGTTCACAAGTTACAGGAAGCATTCCCATGATCCATGAGAGTAACCATTCAATTCAAGATATCAGAGTAGGATTATTGAAAGATCCCACATTGATGGTAACTTTCGCGCTACCACCTCCTATTTATATAGTAAATGTACTGTTTGTAGCAAACTGCAACATGATATCTTCCACGAAGGTCAACATGGATCGTGCAATGGTGTTGTCCCCAAGCCCTTTGGAAATATTGTAGCAATCAATGTTTCAGGCATGGGAGGCGAGCCCAAATCAACGCTCATCAAGCGTTTGGGTAGATAGGTCTAGAGAGTATGGAACCCCACTAGATCCTTGGTCAAAAGTACATGGGACTGATGAAGGAATCTTACAATCAATGATGATTGAGGGAACACCATGGAATGATCACCACCATCGTTCCCTTCTTCCGGAATATGAAGAAGACACTCAAAGCGACCTTTATCACCCTTCAGTGTTTGAATTCCTAACAAATACTATAAACACGGTGGATTCCGAGCGAAACCTATCCAATATTGAAGAGACTATAGCCATAAATATCTCGACAAAAACAGATGTTGTAGAGAATATTTATGTCGGCAAAGGTTGTTCCCCTTCAGAACTGGAAATATATAACGCTCTTTTTCGCGAATTTAGAGATGTCTTTGCTTGGTCATATGATGAAATGCCAGGCATTGACTCGAGTATAGTTGAACATGAAATTAAAATGTATCCCGATGTCAAACCAGTAAGACAACGGCTTCGGCAGGTGCACCCGAAGAAAGCCGCTGCCATTAAGGCAGAAGTTGAAAAGCTTCTCCATGCTAGATTCATCTACCCGGTTCCTCTAACCGATTGGGTATCAAATATTGTCCCTGTTATGAAGAAACAAGGGACAATTAGAGTGTGTGTTGATTATAGGGATGTAAACCATGCTTGTCCAAAGGACAACTACCATACACCCTTCATCGACCAGATAATTGATGAATGCGCCAGATGTGAAATCTTTTCATTTATGGATGGATTCTTCGGGTATAATCAAATAAATATCTGCCCACAGGACCAGTCAAAGACTACATTTATTTGTCCGTGGGGCACATTCACTTATCGAAAATTACCCTTTGGTTTAAAGAACGCAGGGGCGACGTTTCAGAGGGTGATGAATTATGCCTTCCATGACATCAAGAACATTGTTCAACCTTATCTCGACGATCTTCCGGCTCATTCGCGAAAGCAGACTGATCATCCGCAGCATTTAAGAGCGATATTTTTACGTTGCCGACACTACAAGATTAGACTCAACCCACACAAATGTGTGTTTTGCGTCAGTTCTGGTCGATTGCTTGGCTTTGTAGTCTCTAAAGATGGGATTCGTCTTGACCCCTGTAAGGTTCAGGCAATCATTAATTTGCCTCCACCTTCAAATTCGCTTCAGATTCAGAAACTCCAAGGGAAAGCAAACTTTCTGAGGAGTTTCATTCCAAATTACGCAGAACTTGCTAAAGGTTATACTCGTCTTTTGAAGAAGGATGTACCTTTTGTCTGGGACCAGGTAGCGCAAGCTTCCTTTGATGCTCTGAAAGAATGTCTAGTAAAAGCATCATTAATGTACGCCCCAGACTATCAAAGAGATTTTAACCTGTATCTGGCTGCAGCGGATACAACCATTGCGATGGTTCTAGTTCAAGAAGTCGATGGAATTGAACACCCTATCTATTATTTAAGTAAAAACTTAAACGATACAGAAAGTAAATATTCTTATGTTGAAAAACTAGCGCTTGCAGCTGTTCAAGCGATTCAAAGGTTTCGACATTATGTCCTCTTTCGGAAAACTACCGTCTTGTCAGATTGCAACCCCATGACTTATATACTATCGCGACAGTTGCTTGGGGGCAAATATTCAAAATGGATAGTGATCCTTCAAGAGTTTGATCTGGAATTTGTAAAATCCAAATCAAAGAAAGCTCTAGTTTTCGCAGAATTATTATGTGATTTCCCATCGTCGTCCAACGATGAAACATCAGAAGAGTCAATCGTGGACGAAAGTTTGTTTCTCATATCTGCAAGCAATGAATGGTATGGAGATATCATAGTTTATCTCCAAGCCCAAAAGTTTAGGTCTAATACCTCTCATTCAGAACAAAAACGTATACGATACCAAGCAAAAGACTACATGATCGTCGGGGATACACTTTACCGTCGTGGTGTCGATACAGTTCTGAGGAGGTGCCTTACCCATGAGGAGGCCGAAAAAGCCCTGAATGATTGTCATTCAGGCGCATGTGGGGGGCATCAGTCTGGATATGCAACAGCACAAAGAATACTACGAGCAGGATACTTCTGGCCAACCATGTTCAAAGATTGCATAACAGCAGTCAGAAGTTGCCATGCTTGTCAAATCTTTGATAGCAAAACCAGACGACCACCCGCACCCTTGCAACCTATAGTTGTTGTAGGGCCCTTCGCCAAGTGGGGCATCGATTTCATGCAATGTAACCCCACCTAGACTGGGGGGCATGGGTATATAATAGTCGCTGTTGACTATTTTACCAAATGGGCCGAGGCGATGCCTACATTGGATAACACTGGTGAAACAGCTGCCCTTTTCTTTTTCAATCATGTAGTCGCCAGGTTCGGCGTACCACAAGCTATAGTTACAGATCATGGATCGCATTTTCGCAATCACATGATGGTCAAATTAGCTGCCAAGCTAGGGCTATCTCACGACAGCTCTACCCCATATTATCCGCAAGCCAACGAACAAGTTGAAGCAATCAACAAGGTCCTGAAGCGTATGTTGCAAAGGATGATCGGAGTTCATAAAAGAAGATGGCACCTAATCCTGTACTTAGCTTTGTGGGCTTACCGGACCTCGGTAAAGAACGCAACTGGGTTCATGCCTTTTCAATTGGTGTATGGCCTGGAAGCAGTCTTGCCAATCCAGTGTGAAATTTCGTCTCTTAAACTCGCGATCGACCTCCTCCCCGGAACTTCAGAGGAAGAGGCTCGTTTCTTGGAATTAATCCAGTTGGATGAAACCCGTCGTGATGCCGCTTTAGCTAACGAGGCCCATAAGAAACGAGTCAAGGCTCAGTTCGACAAAAATGTCAAACCCCGTGTCTTCTCAGAAGGTGATTTGGTCTTGCTTTATGATCAAGAATCCGATAAATTGGGAGCAGGTAAATTCAAGTCCTTATGGATGGGCCCCTATATTGTTAAAAGGGTGTTAGCAAAAGGAGCCTACGAGTTAATGGATTACGATGGAATTCCACTGGCGCAACCCCGCAACGGGTTGTATCTCAAGCGTTACTATGCTTAAATAGTAACCTGTATGCTTTTGTTGTATTTTGTTTTCGCTAAAGTATTTGTTCTGGTCGAGTGATCCACCTTTTTCATTGATGGCAGATGTCAAACCTTATGGAGACATGTGTTGGATATGCCGACGGAGCAAGTCGTAGTTCGCGGAACCTGTCCTCCGCAGCCTGGGCCATTTTTGATCCAAGCGGCGAGTTAGTAAGTTTCAGAGGTGTATGTATTGGGCAATCAACAAATAACATCGCTGATTATAGCGCGTTGATAGAACTACTCTCTGATGCCATCACACGTGGCATACGCCGACTAATTGTTAGGCTAGACTCACAGCTCGTCATACTACAACTCAATGGTATATATTCTGTTCGCAATCCAGCTATTTATCGCATGTTCCTAAGAGTTAAAATCTTGGAAAGACGATTTGATTCAATTCAATATCAACATATTTCAAGAAATTTGAACACATTAACCGACTCATTAGCAAACTATGTTTTAGATAGACATTTGCAACATTTATAAAAAGGACACATCATCAAAGATTGTACATATGGATCACGTAAATCAACCAGAATAAAATCCGAAAATCAAAATATCTAAGTTGTTTATATAAGTTCATACATAATGTTCTGTAACCAAGAAAAAATTGGTCATATGACCTAAAAACTCAAAAAGATGCTAGGGGGCACCCTAGCCTAATGGTGCTCATGATAGTACGTCACGGCCTGTGCAATCATGCGCAAGAGACGAGTCCATCGTCTAGGCACGCCGATGGTATGACGCTACATCTGTAAAGGTAACTCGTCAATCTGTACATCCGGAAGGCCACGAGTAAGGTTCTCAACCTGCTCCTGCACAGCTGTAAGGGTCTCGGTGTCGTCAAGATCGCGGATAACAACTCTCCTAGCAGGCTCCCCTGCTGGGGCAGCAGCTGGCGATCTCGGACGAACATGACCAATATCTGCATGCACCCAAGAGTACAATTAAAAGTCTTGATAGAATAAAGCACAAAAACGTTATGAATAAAAACAATAAACAATAATGTGGTCAAAGAGTTTACCAATGGCACCCCACTGCTCGCCATCCGGTAGAACCAAATCCGGATCACCTCGGAAATCCATACCCACATATGGATACTCAGAAAACGCCATCTCTTGGCGCTCGAACCACCTAAAGAAGGCCTCAGTGAAAGTAATCTGAGGTTGACCTGCATGCCTAGACATGTGGTCAACCCACCTCTGCATGCGTGGCTCGGTCGGAGAGAGCAAGTCAAGTATGATGTACTGAGGCTGCATCAGTGGGATTTTCTCCAAGGCAAAGGCAGTCAGAATAGAACCAAATCCAAAGTTCTTCAGCTTCCCGTCCTTTATCTTGGTCAATTGACTTTTCATCTGAACAAGTACTGCATCACACCAGTTGAATATTTTCGGTTGGAGACACTCCAGGGCGTGCTGCATATAGGACCTGTTGGCAACATGTAAAGCTGCGCTGCCGACCATCCTACCAATAGTAAACAGAATGGACCTAAGAGCCCGGCCAGTAATCTCACGGATAACAATCTTGCCGTCTCTGCTCGGCTGAGAACCTTCCCTGCAATACTGGCGGACATAATCTCTGGTGGAATCAGTCCCCCGGGTCGTACCTGATAAGGAAACGAAGGCACCACGTCTTGACAACGCAGTCAAGAAGTACATGTCCTCTATGGTCAAGGGGATGGTCTTCCCCCTAATCTGGAATACTTGGTTAACAGGATCCCAAGCATCAAGCATATACTGCAGTAAAGAAATCTGTGCTCTCATACTAGAGATACGGAAGAACTTCAGCAGGCCACAGTTCCGCAGCGCGTTCACCGTGACCGGGTCATGGAGGGCAATCATGTCCTCCTCCTCATGTTCTCGTTCTCGCCATGTAAGGGACATTTTGCTCAAGTCACCCTGCAAAACAAACAAGAGAGAGAATGAGTTCCTGTTTTGGTGAAAAACTGGCAAAAAAATCATCAAAAATAACCTTAAAACTCAGTCTTTTTGAGCCCAGCGCAGGCAGGAAGTCTCCCACTTGTGCTGAGGGTCAGGCTGCCTTAAGGCAACTTGACCTTCAGCGCAGGTTTCGAAAGGAAAACCTGCGCTGATCCTAGGGAACGCTGGCAAAACCCCAGGGGCTCAAAAAGACCGGAAAACAGGAAAAAAATAGGAAAAGGAAACCATGAAAAGAAAGAGCTAGGGTTTAGCTCCTACCTGGTCCAGACGGCGCCGAAAATCGTCCGCAGAATCTCCCGGAATCAGCTGGTGAAAATCAAGGGGGAAGAGGCACCTCCAGAGCTCCAACAAACCAAATGCAAATGAAATGGTAAATGAGAGGTAAAAACACCTTTTAATGGCTTTTTACATAGTACAAAGTGAAATATTAGGGTTATAATCTCATTTTCATGCAAATATTATCCATTTCTAACATAGTTTGTTGCAGCAATTGAAAATACAGTACTATATTTGAAAAGAGAAAAGCTAGTAATGGTAAAAAATAAAAAATTTGACCACAATTCGAGCAGTTTTAGCATAAAGTTCATGCTCGTTAAAAAATAAACGCAAGTTCGAGCAGTTTTACCGCGGAATTTATGCTCGTTAAAAAATAGAAAAGCGTGAGCAAGGGTTCCACCAGAGTTCAAGCTCATTAAAAAATGAACCTATCCCGGTAAATAACCATTGTGATCGTAAATTTATTAGCCATAAAAGCCTTGGTCGTGTTTGCACCCGCCACCTCCATTCCATTTGGCCGATCGTTCACCCCCATATGATTGTTTACCCCTTTTGAGGAACAGCTGTGAAGAGTGATTTCACTTAGCCATCCTTGTGACACTGCCGTGATTGGAAAATTCCAACCTGTACCTGGAATCTGCTGCTATCCCTGTTTATCACTCGTTCCTCAAAAGACGAGTCTTCTTTGAGCTCTTTTCATCTGACTCGTAAAATATGAAAAGTTTTCCGAGTTTTGGCCTTCCAGCTCGTTAAAAGGACCGGAAGAGTTATCCCTCCTCTAGATTTTAATCTTTTTGGACCTGAGGGATTATTGCACAAAACGGTCGAGCACTTGTTTTATTCGGCTCGTTAAAGTTATCGAAAATTCATCCCTTTTGTATTGTTTTATACTTTTTCGGACTTAAGGGATTAGATGACGAAAAAGGAATTTTAGAGTTAACTTTCTGTACCTTTTTAGACTCTCTAAAAATGAAAAGGACCGAGTCGTCTTTGTCGCTAGACTCGTTAAAATGATTAAATAGCGACAAACTTGTCTTTAGACGAGAACGAGTTTCCCTATCGCTAGGCTCGTTAAAACATAGCGATGGGCTTGCCCGAAGGGCAGGTTATAGAACAAGCATATGTTATCCTCCTCAAGCTTGAAAAAAATAAAGAGGTACTGGTCAGAAATGACTGGGGAAAAATTGGGAGAACCTAAAAGCTTTGATGGTAGGAAGTCGCTCTTGAACATGACACTTTGTCCTCCGTACCACATCGGGTTGGGTTGTTTCATTCACCGGTTTCATCACCATGGTCCTCGCCAAACCATCCATATTTGGGGTAATGCTACCGATCCATCACATTAGTGTCGTTATATGTTCAAGAGATGTGTTCAGAAAGAGTCAACCGTGTCCCATCCACTGCCATACATTATCCTTCATCCACCCATGATCGCCACCCTGAATCATATCTCACAGTTTTTTTTCACCTCCACTAAAAGTCATTAGCTCCGTTCCGTGTCACTGATGTGGGATTCATTAAGGCCCTCCTTCGACGGATCGCTTCTTGTCGACTTCAGCTCATTATCCAAGAAGGTGATCTAGGAACACCCCCTCAGTACTTTGAAGCTTGCATGCCTCAATGGCAAGTTTCTCACTTCCGGCGACAGGTATACATCAATGACCTTCGACCAGAAGATTTTGCATGGTGTTCGACGCCAAGTCCTTTATTCACACCACGTGAATTGTACTGCAGTACCTTGAAGGTCATTGTCATTATTGGTGACTCCTCTCGCGCCTGTTAACGGTTTACATTATTGACCGGTAATCAAGCGATGTCTTTCCATGTTCGACTTCAACGCAATTCTCACATGGATCGACTTGTACTTAGAGTGAAGATCGAACGAGATGGAAGACCCCGGATCTAGTTTCATCCATCCGGGCTACGATATATATTCAGGAAATATAAAGACATTTGATATGTACATTATTGCAGCAGATGATCATCCTACTCAAAGGATGATAATTTTAGCAGAGAATTATCAGTCTATCATCAGACGGTCGTCTGTTATATGTACCAAAATGAATTTATAAAGCTGAGCATGGGAATGCCCGCCTCAGCTAGATCATGAAAGCAGAATGAAAAATAATGTATTTTACTGCATTTTATTGCAGGGCACCTCTCAGCCGATTGAATGAACTTCGGATCCTCCTAATAAAGCATTTCACCCGATAAACGACCTCATACTTTAGGGGGCAACTGTTATAGACATTTTTGTGCCTAACAGCATGGAGCATGAAATGTCAATAATCTGAGGGATCCAAAGTCCCTAAACATGTTGTTCTTACCCTTAGAGGAACAAGGTTTGCAAACCACAGCACTGAAAATCAGTTCTCCACCTGAAAACACTCAAAAACAGGCTATTTCTGGATCATGTCAGCTGCTCCACTGAGCATCTGCGCTGAATGTCAACTGCTCCTCCTTGTACCTGTGCTGAAGGTCAAAACTGATGAAGGCTACCTGCGCTGGGCGAGATTGGCCAAGTGGCACAGTCATTCTGCAAGGTGTCAACTGCCCAGGAAGCTTCCAAATTGACACTTGGGTCAAGGAATTCGCCTAGTGATGAGTAAGAGGGTCTTGATCTCCAAGTGGAAGCAATATTCTCCAAGTGGACTCAAGAACTGAAGATTAACTAAAGTGGGAGAGGACACAAGTCAACTTTAGGCCAGTCTCAAGATGACTCATCGTTTCTCCAAAACCCTATATATAGAGCTCTCTCATGAGGTCTAAGGGGGCTGGAATTTTGTGCAAGTAAGGAAGTGTTGTTGGTTTGTGTATAGAGCTATTGGGTGTTTTGCTTGAAGGAGGTGAAGAGGAGATTTCTTTCAGCTGGGAGGTGTTGCTGGATTGGGCCCATTGTGGTTGTAACTCTCTCAGAACTTTACTTCTATTATCAATAAAGTATTTGAGGTTCTTCTATATACATGTGTCTTTATGATGAATAGATGCTTGTATATTTGATTTATGCTAATCCTATAATCGATTATGGATGTATGCTTCTTGTAGTTTCCTTTTCTTGTGCTTTTATAGGATCTGTGTGCAGCTGGGCCGGTGAAAGAACAAGGAGCTAGGAGCAAGCGGCAAGGAGTGAAGACTGGATCGACTATTAGCGCAAGATAACCATTAGTAGATCATCCTTTTCTTCTCTCTCTCATCTCATAAAGAAGAAACTTTGAATAGCTTTGTATTCAGTTGTTTCTGGAGTACTATCACCTTCAGAGTGGGATAGAGGCATTCTGCATTAGATACTTTTCCCCCCAACATGTTCCTCATGTTCAATTAAGCTTCCACAAAGTTTATGGTAGATGTAGATCTAGTATTATGCTTTAGTACATTACATATATCCGTTTCATCTGAGGTTGAAATTTCTACACGATATTAGTGAGCTAGCTGATTTGTAGAGAAAATTCTACATGGTATCAGAGCTCGTTGATCTGTCGAAAAATTCTACAATGTTGTCACCCCATAGACTCCTATATATAGAAAGGATGTTTTGTCATTTCTATCATCCAAGAATTGTTCATTTATGTAATGTAAAGGAGGTTTCCCCCTCGAAGTGGCTGAATTCTAAGGCGTCGATTTATCTTTTCTATCTTTTTACGAGCTGGTTTCATAACAAATTGTCAGTACTCTATGCACATCCTGAAAGTGCCATCTTTTTTTTAACGAACAAAACTAGTTATCCCCTAGGGGAAACACTTAGTATGACATAACCTTTGTCTAACAATTATTGTAATTTCACTTTTAGTTCTAATATTCCAGTGATGCTCATTCTATAAGGTGCATTTGATACTAGGGTGGCTCTTGGTACCAATCAATTGAAACGTCTATGTCCCTTCTTGGTGGTAATTCTTGAATTTCTTCTAGATATAAATACTTGAATTATCTTATTACAAATAACTCATCTATACATGGAAAAAAAGAACATTGTTTTCTTCAATTTGCATAATAAAGATTTTATAGCCCTTGCGGGCACTTCTTTTGAGCTATAAGGATGAAATTTGTTGGACACAAATAAGCCTGATTATGCATTTTATGAGTTATTCAACTCCTTCATAATTTATGCAAGTTAGAGTTTTGTCTAAACAAACTACAACATCTTTGATTTTCTCTAACCAGTCCATGCCTATCAACATGTAATATGAACATAGGAGAAGTATGTTTAAACTTAATTTAGTTTTGTAGCCGTTTAATTGTAGAAGACACTATTTTACCCAATTCGTTACTTTGCTCTTTGTACATGTCACTAGCTATACTAATCATGCATTTTTTTGAATTTCATTTTTTAACTTACTAATTTCCACCACTTTTGGACTAATATAATTAAGACTAGCTCCTAGATCTACTAGTACAGATGTAGGCTAGTCTAGTATATTACCTTTGATTTTAATTGTGGTTGATTGTTGCTCTTCTTATCTGTCTTCTAGTGAAATAATGATGTTTGGCATCTTTCTTGTAATATCATTTACTATAGCTACTTCATGGACAATTTATATAGTTTCAACATATCTAGTGTTGTGTGGGAAATTTCTCATCAGGTGGGGTTCTCTACATCCCCAACATTTTAGTGGTTCTTTTCCACTGATCATCCCCTTAGTGCTCAACTCCATTTGTCTAAAACCAATTTGTGATTGTGTAGATTGTTGTTGCTTATTTCAGTTGAACCTCTTTCGTAGATGGTATCTACTAAATTTTTTCATGATAGAGGATTTTTCTTATTTACTCCACATACAAATTTATTTGTCTTTATTTCACCAAGATTTTTATCCTTCACTCTTATTTTTAAACTATTGGTAAAAAAACCTTTCTTTCCTTATTTCTTCATCCATCTTCTTAGGATTTTAAAATTCAAACCTTTCTTTATAAGGGAGTGGTAACCAATTTAAAATTCATTGTACTTTTTCTTTCTCCTCTTTAATGCAGGGGACATATCGTAACATATTGGTAAACTTTGCACAAATTCATCCATACTTAGAGGTCCTAATCTTAAATCATAGAATTCCTTAGCATGATAATCCTAGTATATTTCAGTTAAATTTTTAGTGTAGGTTTTAACCCCATACAGAAATTACCTGCATATGAATTCTAAAACAAAGAAAATAAACAATGCGAGAGCATAACACATAAAACACATATACATAGAGATTTTCCATTGGACCCCAAAACCGGGACTACCAGCTTGATTTTTTCATTATGTTCCTTTCAATGTTATAATACATATTGATACATGCCGAAGCATCCAATACCATGGACCGAAAACCATCGCGTCTAAAAACATGTGCGAAAATCATGCACAAAACCATAAGTGGGTCTGCCCATCCTAACATAGGGTCCAAAACCAAAATTTTCCGAGGCACTGCCCTGGACCCCATAAAGTGGGGTTATGGGTGTGCCTCAAACCCCTAGTGAGCCCCCCTCACTACACAATCGGTGCAACGAATGGGGCCTCCGCCCTCCCTCTAACCCCCCAGTTGGCTAGTCAAGGAAAGAATGTAACACAACCCAACATTCTCCCACTTGTTTTTTTCTTTCCATAAGGGGCCACAAGAGAGCTTAGTCGTTTTTCCAGCCCTGAAATTCCCATTCTCTCTATGCCAAGAGAACTTCTCAGAGCTCACAAATTTTTTCAATGCATCTGTAGTATTCTTCAAAGTGTACACCTTTACCAGCAACACCTTTTTGTCTTCTATCATATCCCTCACAAAGTGATACTAAACATCAATGTGATTTGTCTTTGAATGATATGCAGGTTTCTCTGCCAAGAAGATTGCACTTTGGCTGTCACAGTATATCCTTATAGCTCCCTGTACTAACCCCATACTTGAACACAATCTCAACCAAAATACTTCCTTGCTTGCATGAGTGGCTGCCATGTATTCTGCCTCTGTAGTTGATAGTGCAATTACAGATTTTTTCTTACTCATCCAGCTAACTACACCTCCAAATAGGTTAAACACATACCTACTTGTAGATCTTCTCTGATCTAGATCTCCAGCCCAATCTACATCAACAAAGCCACGAATATCCAACATTCTTTATAATCCCGATCTTCCTTGGTAACACAAACCATAATCACTAGTGCCATGGAAATACCTGAAAGCCCGCTTCACTGTTGTCCAGTGCTCTTTCCCTGGTTTTGACATAAACCTGCTCAATACTCCCACTGCATGTGCAATGTATGGTCTAGTACAGACCATTGCATACATCAGACTACTGACTGCACTTGCATATGGAACATGGCTCATATCCTCTTCCTCTTCTTATGTCTTGGGACACTGTTCAACAGATAAACTCGCACCTACAGGAATAGGAACCTTCACCACTTTACTATCCTGCATATTAAACCTCTGCAGTATTGTCTCGACATACTTCCTCTAATTTAACCAGAGCTTCCTCTTTGCCTGGTCTCCTTTAATTTCCATGCCCAAAATATAGTTTGCAACACCAAGATCTTTCATGTCGAATTTGGAGGACAATTGGGTCTTTAAATCCTGGATAATTTCTTTGTCATTTCCAACCAGCAACATATCATCCACATACAAGAATAGATAAATAACACGGTCACCAATTAATTTAAAATACACACAGTGATCTACTTTGCTTCTGGTGAAGCCAAGTCCCGATATAAATGTATCAAAATTCTGATACCACATCCTTGGTGACTGTTTTAACCCATTCAAAGACTTCTTTAACTTGCATACTAGTTCTTTCTTACCCTTCACCGTAAAGCCTTCAGGTTGCTTCATGTATATTTCCTCTTCCAGATCCCCATGAAGAAATGAAATCTTCACATCCATATATTCTACCTCAAAATCAAAAGCAGCAGCAATAGATAAAAGTAATCTAATAGAAGTTGCCTTGGCAACAGGAGAAAAAATATCATCAAAATCAATTCCCAACACTTGGGAATAACCTTTTGCTACCAACCGAGCTTTGTATTTCTCCACCTTTCCTTCTTCACTTTTCTTATTCTTGAACACCCATTTGTTGCCAATGGGTTTCTTTCCAGCCGACAACTCCACCAGAATCCAAGCCTCATTTTTGTGCAAAGATGCCATTTCATCAACCATGGCCTCTTTCCAGAGTTTTCCATCGTCTGAATCTACTACTTTCTTCACAGTTCTAGCATCATCCTCATTAATAGATAAAGCAAAATTTGAATAGAAATCAGATGAACTATACCTTTCTAGCTACCTTCTTTCTCGAACTGATCTTCTCACACCCAGAGATTGTGGCTTTTCATCTTATAATTCCTCATTTGTTGTAGAGTCTAATTCTTCCTCCTTAAGCTCAAACTCTATCTTCTCAGGTTCCTTTGGTTGGACTTCATGTTTAATAACATCTTTCACCTCTCTAAACACCACATCTTGGCTATACATAACGTTCCGTGTGACTGGGTTCCGAAGCTTATAACCCTTTAAACCATCCTTATACCCAATAAAGATGCACTTTTCAATTTTACTATCCAACATGGTTCGTTTCTCCTTTGGAACATGTACATATGCATCACATCCAAACACCCTCAGATGTGAAATAGAGGGTTTCTTACCAGTCCATACCTCTTGTGGAGTCTTATCCTCCAATGCTGATGAAGGTGACCTGTTAACCAGGTAACATGCAGTATCCACCGCCTCTGCCCAGAATTCTTGTCCTAACCTAGCACCATTGAGCATTCTTCTTGCCCTTTCCATCAACATGTTATCCATTCTTTCTGCAACTCCATTTTGTTGAGGTGTATAAGGAGTAGTGTTTTGTCACGTTATACCACACTTCTTACATAATTCTTCAAATTCCTTGCTACAAAACTCTCCACCATTATCCATCCTCAGCACCTTTATCTTCTTCTCTGTCTGATTTCCATAAGAGCCTTAAATTCTTTAAACTTGTCAAAGGCTTAAGATTTATTCTTAAGGAAATATATCCATGTGTTCCTTGAGAAGTCATCTATAAATGATACATAGTACACAGACTTACCCAGTGATGGAACCTTCACAGGTCGAAACACATCACTGTGCACAAGTTCTAATATCTGTGTTGCCCTCTTACTGCCAGAGGGGAAACTCACCCGATTCTTCTTCCCATATAGACAATTTTCACAGAAATCAAAATCCAGAGAGCTATTAATCATACCTTCTACCATACCTTTACCATGAAGTATTCAAAGGCCTTTCTCTCCAATATTTCCAAGCCTTTGATGCCACAACATGGTCTTCTCTCCAGAGACCACTAGATTTTCTGCTCCAGTTTCAAGAACCACAGAACTGTTGCACCCATCAATAACAGTGCTACCTTACAGCTTGTACAAATTTCCAATTCGAACTCCCCGCATCAATACTAGTGCTCCCCGAACCATTTTACAGGTATCCTTCTCGAACATTGTTTTTACACCTGCATCATCCAGCTTGCTTACCGAAATCATATTTTTGGCCAATGCAAGAATATTCAGAACACCCAGAAGTGTTCTAACCCTTCAACCTTGCAACTTCAACTTCACTTTTCCACAACCAATGATTATGGCCTTCCTATCATCGCCTAAGAAGACATAACCACCATCGTATTTCTCACACTTGCAGAACCACTCTCTATGGGGAGTGAAGTGAAAGGATGACCCTGAGTCAATCAACCATGCCTCATGATGTACATGGGTACTTAAAGAAGCCAAGTACACATCCCCACCTTCATCTGAGGTGGTTTTCGCCTCTACAGAAGGAGCATCAGCAGATCCCATTCCTTTATGAGGAGCTTTAGATTTACACTCCCTTTTGTAGTGCCCTTCCTTTCCGCATTTCCAGCACACCACCTTTACAGGTTTTCCTGGAGATTTAGATCTTCCTCTAGATTTAGATCTCCCATTCGATGACTTATTTTTGTTTCTGTTCTGGGACCATCCTCATATAGACAAGGCATCACCATTCTGGCTCTCCATATTTTTCCGTCTCCTCTTCTCAGTCAGCAAGGATGAGACTATTTCATCGAACTGCAAGGCAGGTGCATTGCTACCTATTGCAATAACGAAAGTATCCCATGAATCTGGTAGAGAACACAACAAACTGATGCAGTTATCTACATTTGAAATTTTAATATCAACAAATGCTAACTAACTTACAATAGTATTAAATGCGTTCAGATGCTCTATCACCGAGTCTCCATCTTCCATCCTTAGGTTATACAACTTTTTCCTCAGGAATAGTTTATTCACCAGAGACTTAGATTAGTACAAAGTCCATAACTTCTCCCACAAAGCCTTCATTGTAGCTTCCCCTGAGACATTCAACAATATTGAATATGAGACATAAAATTGTATTGTTCTCTTTTCCTTCCAATTCAACTTCTCATAGGTCTTTCTTTCTCTTTCTGTGTTTTCGAGGAGTTTTATCAAAATCACTTCCACTGTCAAATATATCAGTTTCATTCTCAACACCTTTTCTCTTTAAGGGGTCTCCATTATCCCCTTCTATTTTTATATCAATAGATTTATGACTATACTTTTCAGTCAAATCTATTATCATTTTTTCTTATTCCTCGCTTTCAATAAGTGTTCATGACCATCTCTAATGTTGGTCAGTTATTGTCGTAAATATCATACTATGTCCAATAATTGAGTTTCTTGAGGTGCATATTCCCCTCCAAAATCCACGTTAACCTCTCCTCCTTTAAGGGAAGGCTGATTTGAGTCTTCTTCCATTGTGTACTTTATGTGTTTCTTACACTTGTAACTTATTGCCAACAAAACAACACACATTAATTTACACAATACATACTAATTTCTGCATTTTATTTTTTGTTGTGGTTTTCCCTTATGCCTAGTTTTGAACCTAAAACTATAATACTATATGTAACATACCTCAATTTCACCCAAAAAAAATATTGTTTTTGTAATAACTATCACTCATTGACATCATATATCTATTATTTTGTCTTTATATATTTTGTTCACTTTATTTCTATTTGTTCAGCTCATGAGTTTCCATAAATTATATTTGATATGCATGGTATCTTTGGATGCCTACTATTTCATCTATACATTTTAGTTTTGGAGATATACTAAAATTTGGTTCATTTCCTCAAGGAAAATGTATTGTTGAATTATCTATTATAATTACATTTTATTACCATTGCATTTCATTACATAACATATGAACTTACTTTTCATCCTTGAATTTGAATGTCACTTACGTTAATATTTATTTATTCCTTATTGTTGTAATGTATACGGTAATAAGGGTGGGGCATACCGTAATTCGATGACCCCTTTGTTGCTATTTTTGGTCATATTTCTACACCTATATTAATGTTCAACATGCTAGATTATATAATTATGCCATGTAATTATTACTCTATGCATGTGGGATACATTTTTATAAATGGTCTACGTATAATAATTGTGGCCTCCATGCCCCACCTAGCATTGGTTTTTGTTATGCCATGTCATGATAACCCATGTGATATCACATGGTCTTACTTGGGTTTTTGGGCGCTGGTTCAAATCAATAGTGGAGAGTTTTCATTTTTCAATTATAAGAATGGATCAGCTAGGGTTACACTAAAGAAGATAACCATATTATCATCCCTTCCCTAAGTCTCATTTGGCTTCTCACTCTACCTATGTGTCGATCCTCTAGCTATTAAGGGTTCCCTCATCTGAGTAGATTTATAAGCCACCGAACCTTCATTTATACATGAAATTTTTTTTCCATGATGCATGTACTCTATAAGGAAAGTCTGGGATGATGAAGTCCTACTTCTTAAAGTTAAAAAGTACTTTTCGATTGCTTCTGTTTCATATTTGTGGCCTATAATGGAATTCTCATGGATATCGGGGTTCGTAGGTTGTCCCTTCCTTAGAATTTTCCTCATCAAGGTGCGAAGGTTGATTGTGCTGGGTGGTATTATTTTTTCATCTCTTCTTGGGATATATTTTCGAAGGGATTTACATTGAGAACTAAGGGTCTACCTGTTCTTGACAAAGGTGAGCTATGTTCCTTCTCCAGTTCTATTTTATTTTTCCTTTTTTACATTTTCATAGATTTCAATTTTTATTCACAAACCCTCATTGTTTGTTTCTCAGATAATGGCATTTCCAATTATAGTAAAGGCTTGATTATACTATTGGTAAGGAAATTATTTGTGGTTGTTATGAAACCAACTCACAAAATAGAAGAAAAGATAGATCAAAAACTTCAAAAGAAGCCTCTTTGAGGGGGCAACCTCCTTTACATCACACAAATGAATAATTCTTGGATTATATAAATGACAAGACCTCCTTTCTATATATAGGAGTCTAAGGGGTCCCAATACAATCATAGCCTACATAGCAATAATATTGTAGGGGCACGACAATAAAATTAGTGGGCTTGTATGGGGCACAAGAATAACAACATGGGGACTATATGGGCACAATAATACAATAATGGTATTGCACAAATAACAATAAGGGGTTACACTAGTAGTACAGAGACTGAACATCTGCCTCTCCTTCAAAAAGTGTTTTCATCAACACTTGAGTAGTTTGATATGCTTCTGTATAAAATTCTCATCCTCCCATGTGGAATCTTCAACGGGTAAGTTCTTCCACTTGATGAGATGCTCTGAAATTGATCGATTTTGTAGTTGTCGATTTCTTATTTCTGTGACTGCTTCAGGTTCCAATATGATTTTTCCTTCCTCATCAAGTTCTGGAAATATTATTTGAACTGGGATATTTTCACCTCTAACCTTCTTTAGGTATGAAACATGAAAAACTAGGTGCACTCGGGAATATCCATGAAGCTCCAATTTGTATGCCATAGTGCCAATATTTTGTAACACCTTGTACAAACCATAATACTTTGGTGATAATTTATCATCCTTCTCAACTTGCTTGAGGGGAATTTGTTTGTATGGTTGTAGTCGTAGAAATACCCAGTCACCTACATCAAAACTTATTTTGCTGCGATGTTGATTTGGATATTGTTTCATTCTATTCTATGCCAACATGAGGTTATCCTTTAAGAGTTCGAGAACTTTTGTTGATGCTTGATGTGATATTCCAATGCTTGAACCTTAGAATTTTATTTTAAATATGATGTGATGGATGGTGGATGATATCCATAAAGTGTGATAAATGGGGTCATTTTTGCTACAATATGGAAGGTAGTGTTATACCACCATTCAGCTACAGGAAACCACTTGACCCATTGTGTCTATTTATCATATAGAAAGCAATGAAGATATCCTTCCAAACATTTTTTCACTATTTCAGTTTTCCCATCATATTAAGGACGATAAGATGAGATATCAGTTGAGTGAGTACCTAGACAAGAAAATAATTTTGTCCAAAACTTTATAGTGAAAATGTGATCTCTGTCACTTATAGTAATCTTTGGGTTTCCATGTAGCTTTTGAATTATTTCCATAAATGCAGTAGCAATTGTACTGGCTTGAAATGGATGAGATAATGCACAAAAGTGTTCATAGTTGGTAATTTTATCAACTACCACCATGATGACACTCTTTCCTTTGGACTTGGGTAAAATTGTGACACACTCCATTGAAACCTCCTCCCAACGTTGACCTGGAATGGATAAAGGTTGTAACCGACTTGGGGTCTTAATTGTCTCAACTTTATTTTGTTGGAAAACCAAATATTCTGCCACAAACGTTTGAATATAATATTTAACCATCCCAAAAAATTATTTCTTAATCTTGTGGTAAGTTTTTAAAAATCTTGAGTGCCCTCCTAAGGGAGAGGTGTGCAATTCTAGAAGAATATTTTGTTTGAGTTTGGAATTCTTACAGAGGTATAAGTGATCTTTATACCATAATGAATCATTTTTCGAGCTAAATGTATCAGATGTATTGGCATCTTTCCGCAACTTTTTAATGAGTGCCCACACTTCTTTTTCATTCTTCTATTCATCCTTTGTTTCATTTACCCAATTTGGTTGGATAATAGAAATGGCACAAAACAATTCTTCCACATCCTCATCCTTTCTTGATAGTGCATCTATAACTAATTTTTTTTTCCCTTTTTTGTGGATGATTTCAAGGTCATAACCCAACATCTTTGTGACCCATTTTTGTTGTTCTTCTGAAAAAAAAAACTTTGTTCTAAAAGTTATTTAAGACTATCATGATCCATCTTTTTTTACCTTGAAGTGTTTTCCCATTAGGTAAGGTCATCATTTCTTAAGTGCATGTGGTATTTCCAACATCTGCTTGTCATCAATAGCTTTGTGTAAATAACTTCCTTTTATTGGATGACTTTCGAAAGAAATGGGTATTTCTTCTTGCATTAAAACAACACTAATTTCATTTGTTGAGGCGTCAAATTCCACATTAAAGGTTCTTTTGAAGTTTGGCGTAGCTAAGAATGGTGCTTGGCACATTTCCTCTTTAAGATGTTCCAAGGCCTTCATTGCTTCCGTAGTCTAATAAAATGCATATTTCGTTAGTAATCTCGTTAGAGGTGTTGCTATTCTCCCATAATTCTTAACAAAATTGTGATAATACCCTGTCAACTTGAGAAATCCTCGCAGATGCCTTATGGATGTGGTAATTTTCCATTTCTTAATGGCTTTAATTTTTCTAGGGTCTACCTTAACACATTCATTAGATACAATATGACCCAAATATTACACCTCTTGTACTCCAAAGAAACATTTGGAGATTTTTGCATATAATTGTTTATCCTCCAATAGTTTGAGCACCGTGTCAACATGTTGAACATCATCCTTCCAAGCCTTGATCTAGATTAGTATATCATCAAAAAATACCAACACAAATTTTCTAAGGAAGGGCTTGAAAATGGAATTCATCAAACCTTGAAATGTAGAAGGTGCATTGGTAGGGCCAAAAGGCATGACCAAAAATTCATAATGACCCTCATGAGTTATAAATGTTGTTTTTGGAATGTCTGCAGTCTTCATTTTGATTTGATGATATCCTGAACGAAGATCCAACTTGGTGAAGTAAATTTCTCCATGTAATTAATCCAAGAATTCGTCAATGACATGAATGAGAAATTTATCTTTAATAGTAAGCTTGTTGAGCTCCCTATAATCCAGACACATGAGTCATGATCCATCCTTCTTCTGTACCAATACCACTGGAGTAGAGAAATAACTTTGACTAGATTGAATTTTACCAACCTCTAGCATTTCTACAGCCATCCGTTTAATTTCACACTTTTGGGCATATGGATATCTATAAGGCCCAATGTTTGGGGGAACACTTCCTGGAATCAAATGAATAACATGATCATGATCATGAATAGGTGGGACACCTTTGGGAGTCTCAAATACCTTGTAATGATTGTCCAAAACCTTTTGGAGATATGGATAAATAGATGATTTCAATGTGGGAACCTCTAGTGAACATAATTATGGAATTACGCCCCATTGTTCTCTCTTTAGAAGCTCTTTCATGCTATTAGAGCTAATGATCATCCCCAATTTCCCTGTGATATCCCTTAATTCAACTTCATTTCCTTCCCAAAAACATTTCAAGAAAAGTTCTTAAAATTAAAAGCTATGGTACCCAATGATTGTAGCGATTGGACTCCTAGAACAACATCAACACTACCCATTGAAATGGAAAGAATTGAAATATTCATTACATATTCTCCCATGGATAGCTTGATATTATGGTGCTTTCTAGAGTAATTTATGGTTCCTCCATTTGCAACCATCACTTGACACTCTGGTGTTGGATATAGGAATCAATTCAATTCCTTAGCTATCTTACAATAAATAAAATTATGGGTAATACCCGAAACAATGAACACTATTACATTTTTCGTGTTGATATGTGTTTCTATATTGAGTGTTTGAGTGGTAATTCATGCCAATGCATTACAAGCTATGGGCGGATTCATTTCTTATTTCTCTAGGGTTGGTTCCTGGTGTATACCCTCTCCTTTTGATGTTTCTTTTTCTTTTTCTTCCTCCTATTCACAATCTGTGTAAAATAATCTCTTCTCAACACACTTATGACCTTTAGTGTATTTTCTATCACAACTGTAACCAAGCCATTTTTCTCTTTTTTCTTGCAATTTTTGTGGTGTCAAAGTTATAGTTTGTGGAAGGCTGGGGGAAGCAACACTTCTCTCTTTATAGTTGTGAGTGGTATGCTTCCTTGTTTCCATAATTTTACTTTCAATATTTCTTTCCAACCTGAATGCCTTCTCCAATGAATCAGGTTCCCAAAGTTGAACCTCGTGTTGGATGTTATCCATTAAAGTCCCTATGAACACAACAATTCCATGGTCCTCTAGAATATATTTTACCCTAATATTCAATTTTTTGAATTCCTCAATGTGCTCCACCATTGAACCCTTTTGTTTGTGATTTATCAATTGGCTAAAGAAGGTGTTGTTTTTTGTATTCTCAAAATGTGCTATCATTTCCTCCATAAAAATTGACCAAGTGACAATTTGTTTACGAGAGAAAAGCCATAGATACCATAGAAACTGATTTGGTTCTAACTATAAAGTTTCAATGCGTACCTTTTTTGTGTTTTTCACAATATGGAGATCGAAATATTGCTCCATCTGTAGTATCCATGTTACGGGATCCTTGCTATCAAACTGCCTCATATACATCTTTGGAACATGGTGGGTCTTTAATCGAACATTAGATTCTATGGAATAATGATTAGCATTTCTTTTTTTCTCATCATGAGTTTCCTCTACTAAATTTTCGCCATTAGGAAGCATTTCTTGAAGCAAATTTTCCAAACCTCTTTTCAAACCTTCCATGTCATTCTTCAAATATTCAATGTTTACTTCTAAACCATCCATCTTAGTTTCCACACCATCAATATTAGCTTCCATGCCATCCATCTTAGCTTCAATGCCATTCATCTTAGCTTCCATGCCTTTATTTAAATCATCCATCTTAGCTTCTGTTACCTTTTATGAGAGTGAAATTTGTTGCACTTGGTCTCGTAATTTTGATATATCATGTTGCATTTCTTCCTCTTCTTCATGAGTCATGGAAGAGATTTTAGGTTTTTTACCAGGTGTTTCCATTTTATTTCTTCTGGGCATTAATTAATAATAATCATGCTTCACTCTGCCCTTTGAATTACTTCAAACAAATTTTTCAAACCAAACATACACAAAATTTAAAAAAAGACTAGACACATTTTTTCGCTTTGTAGGAGCTCGATATTGAATCTATTGTAACTTTGTAATTTTGGCTCTCCAAATTCTGAAATTTTGTCCTCTGGTAGCCCTCTGAGTTCTCTTTGGAATGCCATAAATTTGATCAAGATTCGATTCTCAAAGAAACAGTTATTCCAAATATCTGATGATGGCTTGATTACAGACTGGTTTAGTAGAGAGAACTTGTACAAAGTTCCACATGTCATGCTTTTGACCTTCGGACCTAGAAAGAATATATAGAAAAATACTACATGTCCTATTTCTATAACATTTTACGAAATTTCAATATGATTCTCGGAGAGAAAGTTATGATGATTTTTCCCAGGTCACGTGTTTGAGATATAATTTGGGAGCCTCCAAAAACCCTATATTCCTGGGATCATACCTCCGAAAATATAGTGAGACAAGATCTAAAGTTTCGATCTGAGGTTCATCAAGATTTAGTACCAAACGGGTTTTAATGTTAGCATGTGAAACTTTGTAGGAAAATAGTTATAGTGAAAATACCACGATGACCTATTTGAAGTAGCGAAACCCTATAATCCAAAGCTTTGATACCAATGTTATGAAACCAACTCACAAAATAGAAGAAAAGATAAATGAATGACTTCAAAATCATCCTCTTCGAGGGGGAACCTCACTTACATTACACAAATGAACAATTCTTGGATGATATAAATGACAAGACCTCTTTTCTATATATAGGATTCTAAGGGGTCTGAATACAATCAGAGCCTACATAAATATAATATTGTAGGGGCATAATAATAACAATAGTGGGCTTCTATGGGGCAGAATAATAAACACATGGGCACTATATGGGCACAATAATACAATAAGGGGGTTGTACTAAAAACAATAAAGGGTTACACTAGTAGTATAGGAACCTAATAGTGTTTCCTTTTTGTGTTGATATTTTACCATGATTAGTGTATTTTTAGAGGATTTTTAACCCTGTCTCTTCTAAATTCATTTTTATGACAATTTCTTAAGACGCCACTTTGGGAACCCCAATAATGTCTATTTTTTTCTATTACACTATCTAAGTAGTATTTTACAATGAAGTTCTACGTTATTTTGAGTGATTTAACCCACAAATCACATGCCCAAACCTACAAGCCTCCTAATAAAATAATACTTTGTTTTTGGGTTTTATTTCCTTCCAATGTTTTTACCAAAATCCCTAATATATTTATAATGTATTGGAATTTTTCTCTAAAGAATAAATCTTGTTGAATAATTTAATGGCCTATTATTTTGTCCTCTAAAATGATTTTTTTCTATTATGAGAGAAGGAATATCGAGCTATTAGTCTGCTTGAGCAGGTAATGTTTTCTTTCACACTCTCTTATAATTATGCAACATTAATTACTTCAGGGTACCCTCTCACTAGATATAACCCTTTCTTCTATGATTTGGCTTGTAGGTGGGAAATTATCCAATGATAGTTACAAGGGTTTACTCACATGAGTAATTATCATTTCTCTAGAGGATTAATTATTTAATCTCTTCTTTCTAAAGGTTATCATTAACACTTTCCTCACCATTTTATAAAGTTCATATCGTACAACCATGCATTGGTTCTATGGGTTTTCGCCCAAATTAGCATCATATTTTTTTTATGTATAAAATTTGGCCGTTAGAGGGTTTTAAACTTCTTTCTTATCTTGTTGTACCTCAACTTGGAGGGTTTGATTGTAATGGGTTTAATTATAATCATTTTTTATACTCTATACATAGAATGTTTAATTTTATATAACGTATACAATATGATTGTGGTAAGTCCACTCGGGTCTAATTGGTTGGATATTTTTTTCTTAACAAAATCAAGTACTAATTCCTATATTTGTGGATTTTTACATAATTTGACTTTCTACATTGCCTTATTTCTGAGTTTCACCTTTAATATGTTCGCACACTTTTTGTTTTATGGAATTCACATGCATTTTCTCACACAATTGTTCTATAGCTAATAGTGCTTAGTTTTTTTTCTCTATAAATTATACCTTAGCTGACATTTAATATGTCACTAAGTTTGTAAATGAATTATATATATAATATTTGTACAACAAATTCATTTAATAAATCTATCAGAGTTACTCTATCATTATTTTCAACTGAAGCGAGGTAGTCACTCAAGTATAAGAATTAACTCTTGTGATTATTACATTAACTTATGGTAGTGTATAAATATTTTACTTGGAGATAGGTCAAACTAATGGAGTAAATTATATAGTTTATCCTACGTGTATGCAAAATTCAAAATAGTTAAACAATTGTCGTTGTCTCTAGCGCGAGGTCTTTATCTTTTTCTTATTTTCTTTCAATGATCATAGATATGACATGTTCTTAACGAAAAACATCTTGATACAGTTCTATTTATAGATGTTTTTCTTTGGTAACCTTGTTGATATTGAATATAATATCGGACTTGAAAGGCAATTACTACAATAATACTTTCCTATTGATTTCATCCTGACATCTACTTTTAATTGTTGTTATTACTCAAGTAGGTATATGTAGGATATGAACTATAACAATTCTTCTAAATTTCGTTTTTCTTTGGTATCTAAGGAAAACATATATATGATCACTATCTTAGATACCAATTAAGCATTTACAACTATATGATCTCTACTTTTCATATCTCTTAAACACTTCTTTAGAAAATATTTGCCTCCATGCATGCACCGAAAAATGGTATAAAGATAATCAAGAAATAATAAGTAAACACTTTTAAAAATGCATGTAGGGTTAAAATGATTATAATTAAATATATATCCCCATCACTTCTTCTAAGAATGCACACAAATTTTAATAACATAACACAAAAACATACTTATGAATAGTAGACTACGTATGCAGATTGTAATGATATCTCTACTATATTAATCAATAATGGTAAACAATTTGGAATCAACAATAGGATAACGATATAACTTCATCTAACCATATACACTACTTGGGGAATACTAAGGAAGATATCACATTGCATCAACCAAGAACTATCTCCAATACTCCCTCCTAAGTTATGATGTTCTTACCTTTAGGAGTCAACAATCCCTTTGATTCCTAAGTGGTTTCTTTTATCAATCTCTTCCCCCACATATTTTTAGCATCATCCTACTTTAATGTCTTCCCTCATTTTGCATAGCACTTTTTGTGTTTAATTTTCAGAAAATATTATTTGTTTTCTTTAAATCACACCTTTCTCTCCTATTATGTTGATTCCACTTTCTTCCCCATTTAGAGATTCTCTCAAGCTAAGTGATTAACATAATATTTCTCTCCCATTATGTTAATATTTTTTACCTTTTTCTCCTAGGTATTTTTAGGAGACTTTTAGGGAAGGTCCAACATGTAGATTTTAAACACTAACAACTTTTCCTAAGCCAGTAAAAAGTCTTCTAATACTCTAGTTCCCTTTTCTAAATATTTCCAAATAATTTATTTATTAACTCAAATAGTAATAAAATATTTTCATCATCACATAAGTCCCATTCTAGCTTCCATATCCATTCAATCCAATAATAGTTCAAAAATCTAAAATTAGTAAAATTATAAAAGGTAAAACATAGGGGTATTATAGGAATATTTTAAAATTATTTAGATAGATTTGTTATTGTATTCTTGGATGACTTCCTAGTGTATATGAAATCTAAAGATTAGCATGAAAACAATCTTTGGATAGTATTTCATGTACTTAGAGGGCATCATTCATATTCAAAGCTAAACAAGTGCTAACCTTGAATACAAATTCATTATTTGGCTCCTATCATTTCCGATAAAGGGATAGAAGTACACCCATAAGAGATCACAACAACCCATCAGTGGACAACACCCAAAAATGTTACATATGTGAGATCTTTTATGAATTTATCTACATACTATAGAAGATGTATTAAAAGATTCTAAAAAATAACTCATCCTACAAGTTCTTTTCAAAACGAGGGTATGAAATTTGAATGGTCTCATAAATTCAAATAGGCATTTCAACATTTAAAAGTTTCATTAACAATTGCACCTATATTGAAGATATTTGATGCCAAATTATTTCCCAGTGTGTGCACAAATGCATGCAAGGAGGGGCTTGGTTGAGTTATAATGCAAAATGGCCATTTCATATGTTATGAATCAATGAATCTAAAGGAGAATGAGAGGAACTATTTGATTCATGATTTGGAGCTAGCAACCACTCTACATGTGTTATGTGTGAGAGTTTTAAGTCCAAGCAATGAAAATTTTGACGAGGAGGTCAATGTTCTCTAGAAGCTAGACATCAACTTGGTGAAGGTGCAGTAGACCCATTTCGGTATTGAAGATGACATGGGAACATGAAGATGTAATGAGGGGAGAATGCACTAATATTTATGTATAATCTTGTTATATATACATGTATATTTAATGCATTAAAAATACCGCATAAATAAGAGGGAGGGGAATGTAACACCCAAAATTGATCCCTAGATTTCAAAGAACATGTAGATACAGAACATAGGTTGGTGAGACAAGGATTACCTTTTAGGGCAAGCACTCCCATTTATATGCGTGTGTATATGTTTTTGGGCTAGTGTTCATATGTGTATATTTTCCCATGTGTTTTGAGGTTGGAAAACCTAGTTTGGTAAATGTGAAGTTTCTTTCATGTTAATGACACATACACACACACACACACATATATACACACACACACACACACACATGTAACTATTATATAATGAATGATGAGTTAGACAAAAGGAGTGTTGTGCGCTAAGAATCCATGTGTATTAAAAGGGGGATTTATATGAATTAATATTTATTAAAAGTGAAATTTTTTTGAATGGGTGACTTTATTTGGGTTCCAAGTGTCAAAGGAATGACATGGATATTTAAATAAGTATGTTGGTAATATGGAATGGGAATACTTCCCTGTATCAGGGTAATAGGAAATCCTAAAGTTGTAGTGTTCTAGGCATGCATGGTTGGTTGAGTTGGTCATCGAGGAGGCAGTATCACAAATCAAGGTACTACAAGTGAAAAGAAGGTTGTGATACTTGGTTGTGAAAATGATGGGGGATGTGAGCTTGTAGGCTAGAGGGTGCTACGGATTACTACCTTGGCCTTTCTTATTTATGGTACATTTAATATACGTTTTTTTGGGTAAGTTTTTCCCACTGGATTCGAAGCCATATATATGGGGTCAACCACTATTAAGACAAAACAAGAAGCATGTCCTATGGCTGGGAGGAATTTCTAAGGTCTACAACTAGTTGCTAAAAATAAAGGATAAGTATTTACTATCTATGACTATTTATTTTCCACTACAATAATACATATATTCTTTCAAATTCCACGTAATTTAAATTTAAGGTTGTTAATTAAGAAAATATCTACATTTACACATGCATCACACTCACATAGGGAATAAATTAAAAAGGGTATCTCCAAAAAATGTGTTATAATGGCAATAGGCATAGTTATATGCCTCATCTGATGGTTGTGGTGAAGTGAAATTATGAGTGCGGACACAAACAATTCCTCTAGCCCAATAATGGGTCTGCCCACAAATGATACATCCTATGGAAGATTTCCTTGGGTTAGAACCAATTAAGAGGGACTACCTCTTAGTATGCTTATCCCATTTGATGATGTCCTTGCTTGCTCACTCTAGCAATCTCTCGTTTCCTTCTTCAAACACCTGAAACAAGTAAACAATAGCAAACAACAACCGTGATAATAGACAAATTAGAATTCAGCCTACTTAACAAGTCAATAAACATTAAGCCATGAACATGTAAGATGACAAATCATGTAGGATATCAATCAATAGTTTGCATATATATTGAATCAAGAAGAGATTACAACCATTTTTGTGACGTTGTCGTTCTCCTCCGACAAAACCAGGTTCCCACACACTTCTGCTAGCATTCCATGATGGCCTCAACAATAGTAGTTTTAAGGCTCTTCCATTTAGGCTTCACACTAAACCAAACTCACAATTCTCCTTCACACAACTAGAGAGCTACAAGGACGAATAGCGTGTTGTTTACTCCAAACTTAATTAACACTAGCACACTAACATTAACACTAGCTTGTGCTTGGGAAAAAGGGAGGTTTATATCAGATGAATGGATGGGAGATGGATCCTCTTCTCATGGGAAAAGGTCTTATCTCTTGAGGTAGTTCCATCATTATAGGGGAAAGGAGCCCAAATTGAGATCCTCGACCTCATCTGGCCAAACCATTTACTGGACATCCATTACAAATCTTCTAGAGCTGGAAGCTTTGATTCTTTATTTAAAAAACTTTCCACAATAGGATCGGTGTGACTAGAAAAAAGCTCAGTAACTCCAGTCAGGACTAGGGACAATGTTAATCCTTGCATATTAGTGCAAGGAGGAAAAAGGTGATTAGCGTCGGTCTTGTAAACTAGGAAAAACAGAGGATTTTTGGGAAATGGTGCAAAATTGAATTTCTCTCTCATGAAGAGGGAGGCAATGGGAGTTTCTTCATGAAGGGTAAGAATATAGGGTTCACTTTGAAGGTCATCCAGGATCAAGGAACAGGAAGTACAGGGACAGTGACAATTTTTTTTGCAATAGATGCCCCTTAAAGCATGAAGGCCGAACTGGAGTGAGGGATGAAATTTTTTATGAATTAGTAGTCTGCAATCGAAAAAACTGGAAGCAGTACAGATACATATACATAACTGAGAACTCTATCAAATGATACATGAATCATGGCATGGACGTAGCCATCGAAAGGATGATCATGTAAATGGATCCAGGTATGGGTGCAACCATCTGTTAAAGAGGATCATAATGAAACCAAGTTATGGTCACAACCATCCAATAATGAGAAGGACCATGGATGATAAATCATGGTATGGTCATAGCCATCCATTTAAAAGAGACATGTATATCAACATAACCATGTCACATCACTTCGCAACTTGGAATTTTGTGATCTAAGTGTAGGGTCTTGCACTCTAACATGACCTAATAAAAGTACAAATTATAATATGTGAATAGATGTGTTGACGTCAAACATGCTAGAAAGTCGCTTGATTACCAGTCAATTATGTAAACTATTAACAAGCACAAGAGAAACCACCAATAATGACAATGGTCATCAAGGTACTATCAACACAAACCATGGAATGTGAATAAAGGAACTGAAGTCGAATACTCATGAAATCACTCAATAAATCCAATGATGTGAACTTGTCGTTGAGTGTGAAGAACTTGCCATTAGGGCATGCAAGATTTAAGGTACTGGAATGGAGTCTCTTGGTCAACTTCCTGGATAATGAGTTGAAGTCGATAGAAAATGACCATGTCAAAGGAGGGTCATAATGTATCCCACATCATTTACGCGAGACAAAATGATGCAAAACCATTTTGGATGATACAGAGAATCAGAGGTAAATATAACCATAGAAGGACAACTCTTGAACATATCGGTGACACGACTAGAAGTTTGGCAGCTTTGGATCCATAGGATCAATGGTCATGATGACGTGGTAGAGATCAAATGGAAGGAAAAAATGAATGGCCCAACCCAGGAAGGTCAACGATAAAAAGGAGGATATCCCAACCCGACACAAAGCAGAAAATATCATCTTCAAAAGTGAGCTACCAACACAACTGATTAGATTTCCAAATTTTCCCCCACCATTTTTGGCAGGTACCCCAATTATTTTTAATCGCAAGCTTGAAGGGGATAGCATATGCTTGCACTATAAGTTCATTCTTCAGATGGATCCGACTTAGTAATTTTAACGAGCCTTAGGAAGGAGAAGCTCATGTTTGTCATGAGGATGAATCTGATGTCATTTAATATTTTAACAAGTCCTACAAAGGTATAACTCGATATCTTTTTCATGTTTAGAAAGTTTGAAAAAGACACAGAAAAGAAAACTCCAAATGGTCCTTTTTTGTATGGTTTTGTCTCTTGAGCCCGAAAAGGTAGAAAAAAATACTTGAGAGAACCGCTTGACCATTTCAGTCAAAGAGTACCTTCTTTGTAAATAGTGCATCCCAACCCCAAAAAATGAGTAAACTTATATTGGGCACATGACATTTTGCATCCTTTAACGAGTTCAAAATGACAAGGGCTCGACTATATGTTCATTTTAAAGGGTTGGAAAAGAGATTGAAAGTGGACCCCCAGTTTATTCTCTTTTATCAATGAAAAGGGAAAAATACTCGACAATCTTTTCATATGAGTTTTACGAGTCGAGAAAAGAGCTGAAATGTGACTCAGCATCATGGTCGAACATCCTTCACCTGTCGTTGTGCAAAAAGGTAAAGTGCATTATCCAATTCTTGAGGCAAAGTAGGTTAAAATATTTACAAAAACCTAATATTTTCATGAAAAACTGAATAAAATGGAGGAAATGTAAATATTTTTTACCATGCACCATTTTACCTTACTGTGAAAGACTTTTTACTCACTTTTCCCTAATTGTTCCACAGCGAATCGCGCGAGATTTGGAGGTCATTCACCGAGCCTTCAGTTACAGGTAAGAACTAAGGCCCCGAGCTTCATTTTCATGCCTTTTATTCCTATTTTTAACCATTTTTATGTTTTATGAGGGAGGACTTATAAAAAAAATCGCCCCTGGTTGGCGTGACTTCCGAGCATGAAATCACGCCGACCAAGGGTAATTAACATGGCCTATCACATCGTCGGCACAACTGTTTTTAAAACAGGCGTGCTAGTGCAGTGAATACGAAAAAACCCTATTTCCTCATAAAACCACTATTGAAACTTGAATTTTATGGGCCAAGCATGATTTTTGACTCAAATCTATGGCTTTTACAGGAAATAATCGTTGAAAATGGCATACTAGAAAGAACAGGAACATGAAGATGTGGACACCCGGGCATTGAATGATCGAAATTGCCTGGAGAAATTGAGGTCTTGTGGGCTCCTCAAGTTATTTCTCATGCCAGTGAAGTAGGCCCAACCTGAGTTGCTTTGGTACTTGATTAGTCTCTGGGACATAAATCGAGAAATATTCGTCATTGGTGACCAGGAGCTAGATTAGAAACTTTAGACATATATTTCATCATAGTACTGTCCTGAAGAGGGGAACCGGTCAACTTATACGAGCCATGACAGACTGGGGAAAGAATATCCATGCCACTCACTGAACGCTGCCATGAGGCCCTCAAATCTAAGAGTGGGAAGATTGAGATTTCCACTGTTCAGGATCTGACACTGAGAGTGCTAGTGTTGGCTATCAATAGAGTGGCAGGGTCCCAAGCAGTGCATGAGACTAACAAGACAAAGTTCCTGTATATTATCAAGTGCACAACACCAATGATCTTCAACTGGGCAGAGGCTATCAAGATTAACATAAAATGCCAACTAACAAAAGCTAAGGCTTGGAATCTAAAGCAATTTTGCGTCGGATCCATACTAGTGACCTTTTTCTTAGAACGGGTACCACTATTCTAGTACTAGTTGACTGAGATAGATCCTCCCATGCCACGCAACCCGGGGATGGCCTGTTGGAGTAATTTGATGCCCAGGATCACTAGGGGCCAGCACATGTCATACATACCTACATTCTTTTCATGGCTACAATGACAGAAGATCGTCATGGAGGACTGGCAATAAAGTGGCGCCGACTTCTGTGGGGACCCAGACATGCACTACCAGATGGAGAAGATTTTCACGATGAAGTTAAAAAATCAATTTCTTAATTTTGTGGCTTTTTAATTATTTTTGGTATATATGTGTTTTATAAAAAAATTCTGTGTTAATGCAGACGTTGGACCAGAGCACCCTGTTGGGATGTCCACAATAACCAGGCACATCGCCCACCTTATTGATGTTGTCAATCCTTATCAGGAGGGGAGTGAAAATAGGGAGGAGATCACAAGGAAACTTGAGGGGTTGATGTTATACAACAAATTAACCTCCTCATCAACTCAGAGGCGAAAGACATGATAGCTGAAATAAAGACCACAAACACAGGCCTTGATTCCACACTAATTTTAGCTGTGCACTAACAACCTACTTTATAAAGCTTGTTACCAAGCCTAGAGGTGCATTAGTGACCCTACTAAAACATGTTGCTAGTATGGGAACAACGTTAATGAAACTTGGTGAAGTTCCAAGGGTTAAAGGAACGAATTCACTCACAAATATCTAGATATTTGTTGCTCAAATTACTCAAGAAAAGCAACAAAACATCAAAAATCGACGTATTTGGTGGATTTCTAATCTGAAAGGAGGAGGAAAATGGGAAAGAGTTGAAAAGCATGGCAAGTTCATTTCTTTTTCCCTAGTGAACTCAAGGAGGAACTTGGAAACCCTAACTCAATTGCTATATAAGTAAGGCTAGGGCTGCCAAGTTTTTCAATACTGCACAGTGTATGGAGAATGTAGATACCCTCAAAGGCCTTCCCGGGTCCTTCAGCAAACTGTAAGATTATCTGCAACTGTACAAAGTTACATGCATGTTCATAGACAATAACTAACTATCAAAGCATTAGTATGTAGATTACCTCAAGTCTCCATGTAGATTTGTTTGGAGATTACAATGTAGCCAAGTGGAACTCCCTCAAAGCCAGCTCCAAATCAAGTCCTTCACATAAAGGAGACAAGCGTAATCACATCATACAACTCTGATAAATAATACATGAATATATAAAAGAACATATGTTTGCATATAACTAAGCTACTCATGCTAATAGGCATTGAACAAAAAACTAAATAAATGATAGTATCAACACCACAAGTAGATAGTACAATTGTAGTTCTATATTAATGTTGGAAGAGTGATTACAACCATCCGTTGTATCATCCTTCCTTTACCCCTCCAACTTCTCTCCCTCTCTCCCTTCTTTCTCACTTATTATGATATGAGTCAATGCTCAATAGCCAAGTATGCTATCCTTTCAAATGCTCTGCCTCTTTCACAATAACCCTCACTTTACTTATATAGAAATTGAGTTAGGGTTCCCAAGCTCCTCCTTGAGTTCACTAGGGAAAAAGCAATGAAATTTCTATGCTTTTAAACTCTTTCCCATTTACCTCCTTTCAGATTAGAAATCCTCCAAATAGGTCGAATTTGGATGTTTCCCTGCTTCTGTTGAGTGATTTTAAGAACAAATATCTAGATATTTGTGAGTCAAATCATTCCTTTTACCCTTGGAACTTCACCAATTTTCACTAACGTTGTTCCCATACTAGCAACATGCTTTAGTAGGGTCACTAATGCACCTCCAAGCTTGGTAACAAGCTTTATAAATCAGGTTGTTAGTGCACAACCAACGTTAGTGTGGAATCAAGGCTTGTGACTGTGTTGTTTGTTTCAGCTATCATGTCTTTCCCCTCTGAGTTGATGAGGAGGTCAATTTGTTGTATAAAAGATGCCCCCTAAAGTATGAGATTAGAGGCTACGACGATGGTCGAAATACTTTACTAAAACTATACCTTTCCTTTCAAAAAGAGAGAGAGGATTGAAGCTTTGGGCTATAACGAAAACCTGATACAACACATATATATAAACTGCTAAAATCATGTCCTGAGTCGGATATTCCCATGCTCAGTAGCTATGTCAAAGTGATTTTCTCTAAAGAGATATGACAAATGCTGGCCAACGATAAGCACAATGTACATCTAGTGTCATAATAGAATCATCCTGATAAGCTGTCTCCAAAAAACAATATCCATAGCTTGGGACAGGAAATAAAGATGAATGATGCAAGCCTCTACCCAAGGTCTTGATTTCCACTTCACCGAACAACATAGATCAATACATGTGAATATATGTGTTGAAATCGAACATGCACGAAATCATTTGATTACCAGTCAACAACGGAGGCTGTTAACAGACGTGAGGAAGGCTACTGATAATGGCGATGGTCTCCAAGATGCACAGTATAATCTAACGAGTGTGAAAGATGTCTTTGTCATCGAACACCCATCCGAATAGCTTAACCAGGAGCCAATAACAAGAACCACTGATCAAATAGAAGGTAACCTGCCACTAGTGTCTGCAAGTACCAAGGCACTGAATGTGTTTCTGGGTTGTCTTCCTAGATAGAGTGTTGAATTCCATAGGAAGAAACCTATCAAAAGGTAGGCAATAATGTGTCCTACATTAGTCAACATGAAACATGACAAGAAGGATTCTATTTTTTGATGAATTTTTTGAGCATTTGGGTCTAAACAATGGAGGGCATGATGGAAGAATATGTTTGATGGGTTGATGTAGGAAACAAAAGGTTAACCCTTCAACAATAGAAGGCATGACAATGGTTTTAACCATGCAACACTAGACTTATGAACACTACAGAGTGTTAGGATACAAAGATGCAATTACATCAGGGTATTTAGGTTAAACTCATAGGATGGTAGGATTCATATTTGAGAGGCCATCACAAGGAAGGTTTATCTAAGGGAGTGCCATGTTCAAGGGAACGACTGCTACAAAACCACACTTTCTAATACCGAATGTACATGTACTGTCAAATTTCCATGTCTGATTAGTTTAATGAGCCTATAAGGGTAAACTCATCGATCTTTTCATATTTAAAGAGTCTAAAAAGGACCACAAAAAGAGTGACTCTTTGACCTATCTGATTAGTTTAATGAGTCTATACAGGCAAACTCATCGATTTTTTCATGTTTTAAGAGTCTGAAAAGTATCGTAAAAGGAGTGACTCTATATCTTGTCTGTGTAATTTAAGAAGTCTAGACTAGACAACACGGTGGTGTTTTCATATATAGAGAGTCTGGAAATATCGTAAAGAGCAACTCCATGGTGGTCCCTTTGTCATAGTTGTTAACAGGGTGTGACAAAAGGTTAATAGTATACCTGGATTGGTTACTTTTCCATAAGTTAATCTATTGAATCCGAATAAAGATAAACCTATGTTCAATAGATGTCGACCTCATTTTGTTACGAGTATGAGGAGACGAACTAAACTCATTTTTCATCGTGAAGTTATAATGAGTCATGTGACGACAAAATCAATACCTTCATCAAATTTTAATGAGTCAAATGAAGGAAACTTAATGTATCTTTTTCATTTTAGTGAGCAAGGAAAAAGAGGTAAAATACCTGCTCATTTCTCCTTCGATGATTTAATGAGCCCGAAGGAGAGAAAAGCTTAGGGATTTTTCGATATAAGAGCGAGAAATAGTCCCAAAAAAGAATGTGCTCTGGTTGCTTCCATATATTTATAATGAGACTGATGGCAAAAGCTCTGAATTTTTCAGTTTAATGAGTGAGAAAAGTACCTAAAAGAATGCTTGGGTGGTAGAAATTCCTCACCCAAACTAGAGACACATGGTGGGAGTATCAGATCAGATCTGTTGATTGCTGACTCGTTTTGCGTGAGCTATGACATGCTACTATGATCAGCATGTTGATTAGCTCGTAGGTCTAGTACTTACATTTTTTAGGCCTACATGCCACTAATATATGGGTTGTGCGAGCCGCCGATGTTATTTTGGACACACATATTATTTTTTGGGTTTTTATGTATCAAACATTATCACCATCTATATATGTGTGTGTGTGTGTGTGTGTGTGTGTGTGTGTGTGTGTGTGTGTGTGTGTTGTATTTTCTTTCTTACTATGGTACAAATGGTTTGTTTTATCTTTTCACATGTTTCATAAATGTCTATCCAACACATAATTAGCTAATTCATTTGTCAATGGTGATCAAAATGTCTTTCTTATAGATGAATACAAAGATACATTCTCAATATTTGAGAGTTTTTGACAGAATATTTCCTGTTGAGTTGAAGGAAGATAAGCTGTGAATCTAGGTTGACAACCAATTCTCGAATGTCAAGAGTAATGGCTTCTAACAATAGTTCGAGGACCACACTATATTCAACAATGTTGTTAGTTGTATGACCTAAATAGGTACCTTGAAGCTCAATCAACTCCCTGCTAGGGTCATAAGTATCCCATGCCGCGGATGATAGGTTTTGGGTACTACAACAAGCACCATCAGCAAAACCGATATGAGGAGTTGTAGACATCTGCAAAGCAAGGAAAACATAGTAAATAAGAAAGTTGTTTGAAAACTAACACACCAAACAACACTACACAAAAATTAATGATACAATAATGTACACAAGTAACCATGCAAGATGACCTAAGCATAGTACTTCTTGAGTTAAAGCCCGTTCTAGGGGTTATTTAAAGGATTGCCTTCATAATCAATAAGCTCATAGGCCCCCTTTTGCAAAACATGTTTCACAATGTAGGGCCCATGCCACATGGGTTCGAACTTGCCTGCCCCCATCTTATCATTACCTTGGTTGTACAGTAAGACAAAATCACCCTCAGAGAGCACGCGAGGGGAGATAGACTAATCGAAATCGGACTTGACCTGTTTCTTTTGTGCTTTGATAACTAATGCAGCGAGACGATGAGTCTCATGTAGTCATTCTAAATATAAGAGGTGTTCTTCCTGAGGTGATGTCTTGGGGAGAAGTTCAACAACTAGCTTGAGTGAAGGAATCTCGCATTCGATAGGCAATCTTGCTTCTAGAGCATAGACTAGCTGGAATGGTGTGAAACTAGTTACATCTTTGGTTGAGGTTCGGTAAGCCCACAAAGCTAAAAAGAGCATGAGATGTCAATTTGACTTGTGCATGCCAATAGTATGTTGAAGCATTGTAACCAAAACTTTGTTCACAGCTTCATCTTGGCCATTGGCCTGAGTGTAATATAGGTTTGAACCATCGTGGCACAAGCCCAATGCGGATGTTAGCTCAGCCATCATGTAATCTCTAAAATGGGAGCCATAGTCTGTGATAATGACCAGAGGGATGCTGAACTTGGAAATAACATGATTGAAAAGGAAACATTTTGTGCAAAAATTGTGATAAGTAGGTGAGGACTTTCAATTTCTAAGCATGGGAATTGTGACGTTTATGTGTGGAAATTGTGATGGTTAGGCATGGAAAGAAGGATGTCTAGGCATGGAAATTGCGATGTTCTAGTGAAAAAATTATGAAGTTGAGGTATGCAAATTGTGATGGCTACAGTTACTGTGATGGTTATATTAGTGTTGTGATACTGAAGGAGTTGGAATTTAAGAAAATAAAAAAATCATTAATCAATTAGTTGTCTCAATTTTATCATCTGAAGAACCACAACTTTACAAAAGTGTGTCTACATATAATAAATATTAAAGGGGTAACTTGCATTCGATTTTTGAGTGGATCCATGTACATTTAGATAATACCATAATCATCACATAGTTTTAGTGGCACAACATGCTCAAAGAATAAAGTGAGGACCCTCAGAAGATGAACTAGTAAATTTTTGATGGAGACATCAACAATGGAGACTCATTCCTAGGGGTCCCCAACATTTCCCACAAACCATGAAGCAGACCCCATGAAAATCGTAAACATATTTCAAGAAAACACCAATAAAATGGATTGTATGTGACAAGTGAGTATGATTGGGTGAGCCAGTGCACACTCGTCATTCTATATCACCATCCAATACTTTATCACCTTCCACTTCATTCCATATTCAACATCACCTTTCCATACCTACACATATTTCAACACCATTTTCCCACTCAGTAAAATAATTTTTAAAAGGGATCTTTTAATTTCCATTTTCATTCTATTCACATTTTATCCTTCATGAGATCCAGTAGACTAGCAACTATGACATATTCAAATTACCTCACGTCATCATTGCATGTCATCATCATATCAACTAGGTAGTCCATTAGCATACACCTCATTCTAATTTTTCCTAAAAACGATTAAAATGAAACATTTCCAGAAATCTACATAAAAATTTGTTACCACTAAAATTCCTTCTCACTTTCCAGTGATGGATACAAAAGTCGAAATGTATGATTCCTTTTCCCTCTTCAATTTGTAGAAACTCATTTTGGTATCTATGGTCACTTTCGAAATGTAGAGGACACCTTTCGCATTGTACAATCGGGATTATACTACATTTTTAGCCCCAATGTTTATCACTTTCCATTAGTTATACTACATTATCAGCCTCAATGTTTATCACTTTCCATTATTTGTTTCTCTGCTAGCATCCTCCATTGTACCTGAGAGGAATTTCATCCTTTCTCCATTGGGAGAAACCATCCTTAAAGTCACACGAAATTTAATTCATGAGGATTTCAATTTCCCTACAGTAGAAAATTATTTTAAATTCACCAAAGCTTTATTGTACCTCACATACTGTTTATTCACAAAGGAAAATAGAGATAATCTAATCAAACTAATCCTTCCCACTAGTGTTCAAATTCCTCCATCAGCTGAAGCTTACACTATTTCTCTATTTTCTGAAGATGCACATTCTAATTTATCCATAATTATATCTTTTTTGGGTGAAGATGATACAAGGGCTATAAAATAAGGATACTTACAGTTTCTAAATATTATGTTGCAACCAGACAATGTTCCAGAAATTCCTTCATATAAAGCCAAGTTAGTCAACTTTCAATTTAAGAAATTTCAGTTCTTTGGTTGTTTCAAACATCCTTTTCTTTTGGCCCACCTATTTTTATGTATACATGTTACTAAATTCATGTACCTTGGTGTTTGAGCACATTGGATTCCTAGGTTCAAAGAAGATTTTTGGTGGAGTGGAAAAATGTTGTTAGAAGGAAACAAAATAATGAGGGTTTTTCTTATTTTTTATCTACATTCATGGTTATTGCCTATACTATCTTAAACCACCAATATTTCTACCCCAAGAGGATGATTTATTTCAACTTAGTAAAGATACTAAAGTAGGAGATTAGTATGTTTTTTAGGAGTATACATAATGAAGGATATATGGAGTTGAAATGATCCCATATCACTTATCAACTTTCTTACAAATGACAATATTTTCCAATGAATTTATAAGAAAATGCCTCGATGCAGATAAGACTCATTTTATAATAGCACATAAGGGATATATGTTCAAGTAGGAAATATTTGTATGCATTTTCATTGTAAAATACTAGGCATGCCCTCCAACAAGTTGAGAAAATTACGAAAGAATTTATTTTTGATGTTGGTAAGAAGTGGAAATATGATTCATATCATGTAATTTATGACTGAAGAATTGATATTAATGTTGCACCTTATATCCATGACAATAATTCACAACTTAAAAATATGGAAAATAAGGATACTTGGCTAATCATTCCAGCACAACACGAAATAAATATTGAGATCGCACAGTGAAGGAGAGAAATCTAAAATGGAAGCTTGCGGAGAAAATAGTTGTTAAAATGGAGGATGTGTAACCTTAAAAGAAAGCAAATATACAAGTAGGGGATGAAGAGTAAGTACACATAGAATTAACAGAAGAGTATTCTAATCAACCAAGATTTCAGGTGCATTTAGGGAACACTGAATATACCACCTCTTTTATTTCAATAGAATTAGTAGTACCTACAATTGAAGAGACTTCTTCTATAATGGAAATAACAATGAAGGATTATTATAGAATTGAAGAAAAGAAAAAAAAAGTGATGAATTACATGGAACCTCAATGAGCAATGCAAACAACCTCTTCATATCAAATAAGATTACTCTTAGCTATGGATTTACAAAGAAGCCAGTTGAAACTTTCTCTCTTGCATCCTACTATTTATTCTATTCCTTTTGGATCTGAGTTTAAAATTGTATATTTATCCTTGAATGTTGTTCATATTCCATTACATGATATATATATATATATATATATATATATATATATATATATATATATATATATATATATACATACATATATGCACATAATCAAGTTGGAAGGATGTTATACAATGATTTGAGCAAGATTTCATTACCAGTTAGTAAGGCAGAAAAAATTCTTCAAAAGGCATTACCTAACATCAAATAAGAAAAATCCAATTTGATAGCTTTACATTTACAGAATGGAGGGTTGAAGAGGTTGATCTCTAAATTAGTTTGGATCTAATCCAAAATATAAGGATGCCATCAAAACCATAATTGAGAATACAAAATTTGAAAGGTAATCTCTAAGGAAAAATTGAAAATTCCTAGGACAAAACATGTCGAGACAATCGAGCTAGCTGATGTAGAAAAACAGAATGGACAACTAACATCATAATTGATTGAAGGAAACCAACAAGTTTTAATTCTTTAAGAAAAGGTAAAATTGGTAGAGTTTATTATGAGGCATGTTTTTACTATTGGTATTTTAGCTAAATTAGAAGACCCTACAAGGAAGTTGAAAAGAGTGATAACTAAGTTCAAAATTTCAGAGGATGAGTTGAAGAAGACTTGAGGAGATTTGTATCTGAACAAATAACATTTGAAATTAAAATAAAAACTATTGAATATGGATAATGAAGACAAAAATAAGTGGTCAAATAAGGATAAAGAGGAACATGATGAAATTAAGGAATTAAAGGTAAGATTTAAGGGCAATATGTCCCTAGTAGAAGTTAGCCAAGTTATTTGGGATAGTATTATCTAGAAATTGTGTGCTATATGGGAATGAATCCACATTACTACACAAAAGAGTATTGGAATTAAAGTGTATCAAATGGACATTTATACATGTAAATAACTTATATAGAGAGAGCTACCAAAGTCCAAAAAAATGATCAAGTTCCTAAATGAAAAGGAAACAACAAAGTTGAGGGAATTGGACATTTCAAAGAAAATTGAAATACATAGAGATTAATAATGTGGTAGAAAAGAATATATTTCGATGAATAAAGGATGTTAAACTATCAATTACCTTATTCAATTCCACATTTGATCAGAGAACTAGAATGGGCTTGCCAAATTATTAGAATAAAAAAGGCGATTTACTTTCATGGGATCTATATGAAAATAACTAGTATCATCTAAAAGAAAAGTGGATAGCTATCATGAGAAGAGTGTATTTTAAAGGGAATATTATATTAAATTACCTACATATAGATTTTTAGCTGTTATGGTAGATAAAGACATGTTTTTCTTCTAAGACCAATTTTATTGAGTTTACAAATTTGCAGGTTGCATATCAGAAGATGATTTTGTGTCCCCTCCCAAACCAAGGGATTTGGAAAAAGTGTGAACAACTAATTAATCCTCTCTAATTTATGGTTGTGGAACCAGGATCTCCTTCTCAAACTTAAAGTTTCACCACTCATGAGACATATCGATAATGAGAGACTTTATTTTGAAATTTCTAGAGACTTTTATTTTTAAGCAATAGTTAAAATAGTTCATATTTTTTTTAGTTATCCCATAATTTTTTTGATGTAGTCTTTAAAAATACTGGTGAACCATTAAAGGAGGTTCCAAATTTTGAAAGCTCAAAGACTTTTCTACATATATATGTGTAAGTGATTTAGGAAGTTGAATAAAATTTATCTAGTTGATTCCAAAATATTTATTGCTCATTGTATGTGTGTTGCTATGTCATTTGTTTAGTTTTATTCTCTCTTTTCGAAGTATGTGCTTGACTATAGTTGGTTTCTTAGTTTGAAAACAAATTTATCTATGCATTTCTTAAAAAATTGCACAGGCTACCTGTAATTATTAAAAGAAAACTTAATAAGAAACTCCACTACTTCATCAGTATGTTTTTTCCTTTCATTCCATGCAATTATTTTCATCTAGTGTTTATTATATTGGATTCTATAATATCCCAGTATATAAAAATTATTTTCTTTGATATCTTCCTTCTGTTTTGCAACTTCAAGATAGACAGTGATCATTAATACAAGGCCATCTTGAAGGTTTTTCAAACTTCTAAAATTGAAGTCTCATTAGATTTTAAGGGTTTGTCTTTGGTCATACTTTAACAAAAGATTTATCATATTTGAGAAGATGTCCTAGACACTAATTCCACTTCAACTACGAACTATCTGTTGGGAGACAATGCTATGGATCGCATATGGAGTTAGTTCTAAATTTATAACCATTAAGCCTCAATGCTTATTTAATTACATGACATGATATTTTGACTCATTGCATTATATTATTTAATATGTTACTCCATTATATTGTTATGTGTTATACATAAACCATTTAGGGCAGTTCCTGCTCCTACTATCATTTGTATAATTTTGAGTAACTCTCCTCAAGTTGTGTTGGATGAACTAAATGAACCAACTATTTTCTTCATAGAGTGGTAACCAATTGTGAGTCAAGTTTGATATATATCCTATATATGTCCCTTACTCTTGAATTATTCCAAACTCTAAGGAGAAAGTATCTTGAAAATTCTTATTTTTCACTCCGATATATACCTCATAAAGGTGCGGGATTGTGTGAGAGTCCAACTGGAAGACTCCTCTAAGACCTTCCACAATATGGTTATCCTTCAATGCTCTATCAAAATTATGCTTGGAAAATCAATCGTACAGGAAGGACCAATGGAGAGGAGAGGGGTAGTGTAACTAAATAATATAAAATGACATTATTTTGGTATTCCATGTGAACTACAATCTTCATAGTTCTAGGAATTTGATTCTAATACTTCACAATTTGAGGAGTACCATGGATAGATGAAAATTGTTTCCTTTAATTTGTTAGAAGAATTTGTGAGAGGGATTCCAAGGGTATACTAAATGCTTGGAATATTTTTTTATTACACTATTTCCATGATATCCATAGGAGGAGTCCTTATGGATAGTCATATTTTTTCTCTATTCCAACTAGTTGAGAAAATGATGAAACAATTTAATTTTGATGTTGGTGAGAAGTTGTAATATGATCCATATCATGTAATTTATGAAAGAAGATTTGATATTAATGCTGCACCTTATATCCATGAAAGTAGACCACAAATTGAAAATATGGAAATTAGGATACATGGTTAATCAGTCCAGCACAACAAGAAATAAATATTGAGACCCCTATAGTGAAGGAGAGAAACCTAAAAAGGAATCTTGCAGAGAAAATAGATGTTAAAGTGGCAGATGTGCAACCTCAAAATAAAACAAAAATACAAGGGATGAAGAATAAGTACAAACAAAATTAACTTAAGAGTCTTCTAATCAACCAAGATTTCAGGTGCATTTGGGGAGTGCTAAATATACGACCTATTTTGTTTCAATAGAAATAGTAGCACGTACAAGTGAAGAGACTTATTCTATAATGGAAATAAAATTGAAGGATTATTATAAAATTCAAGAAAAGAACAAAAAAGTAAAGAATTACATGGAAGCTTAGTGAGCAATGCAAGCATCCTCTTCCCTCAAAAAAGATTTCTCTCAACTATGGATTTAAAATGAAACTAATTGAAACTTTCTCTCTTGCATCCTAGTATTTAGTCTATTCCTTTTCGATCTGAGTTTAAAATTGTAGATTTATCTTTGATTGTGGTTGATATTCCATTACATGATAAAATAAATCTAGATAAAAAAACTTGAGAGATGTTATACAATGATTTAAGAAATAGCTTTCTAACAGTTAGTAAGGAAGAAAAAACTTCTTCAAAGGCTTCCGCTAAGATAAAATAAGAAAAAACAAATTCCATAGCTTTACATTTATAGAATGGACAATTCAATAAGTTGATCACTAAACTAGTTGGGATTTAATCCAAAATATCAGGATGCCATAAAAATAATAATGGAGAATACAAATTTTGAAAAGTAATCTCTAATGAAAAATTAAAAATTCTTGGGACAGAACATGCTGAGACAGTCAAGCTAGCTCATGTAGAAAAAGAGAAGGAACAACTAACAACACAATTGACTGAAGGAAAGAAACAAATTGTAATTCTTTAAGAAGAGGTAAAAGAACTCAAAGAATATATTAAGAAACATGTTTTTACTATTGTTATTTTAGCTAAATTAGAAGACCATGTGCAATAGTTTACAAGAGTGATGACTAAGCTCAAAATTTTAGACGATGAATTGAAGGAGACTCAAGGATATTTGTATCTGAAAAAATAACATGTGAAAGTAAAAGAAATACCATTGAATATTTATAATGAAGACCGGACCAAGTTGTCAAATAAGTATAAAGAGGCACAATATGAAATTGAAGAGTTAAAGGGAAGGTTTAAGGGAAATACGTCCCTAATAGAAGCTCAACACGTTATTTGGGACAATATTATCCATAAACTTTGTGCTATATGAGAATGAATTCACATTATTGTGTAGTATAGGATTCAAGTTAAAGTGTCTCAAATGGTTATTTATAAATGTAAAGAACATATATAGAGGAATGTACCAAAGTCCAAAAAAATGATCAAGTTCCTAAATGAAAAGACAACAACAAAGTTGATCGCATTGGACATTTCAAACAAAATTGAAATACATAGAGATTAATAAGGTGGTTGAGAATAATATATTTCAAGGAATAAAGGAGGTTCAAAGTTCAATTAACTTATTGGATTCCACATTTGATCAAAGAAATAGAATGGGCTTACAAAATTATTGGAATCATCAACATGATTTACTTTCATGGGATCTATATGAAAAACAACTAGTAGCATCTAAAAGAAAAGTTGATATCTATCATGAGAAGACTATAGTATTAAAAGGAAATATTATAGTAAATTACCTAGAGAGGGATTTTCAACTGTTATGACAGGTAAATAATTTTTCTACTACTAAGCCCAATTTTATCGAATTAACAAACTTGTAGGTTGCATATCAGAAAATTATTTTGTGCCCCCTCCCAAACCAAGTGATTTGGAAAAAGTATGAACAAATGATTACTCATCTCCAAGTTTGCGTTGTGGAACTAGGAGATCCTTCTCAGCCTTAAAGTTCCAAAACTCATGCTACTTCTCGATAATTAGAGACTTATTTGGTAAATTCCAAGAGACTTTTAATTTTAATGAATAGCTAACATAGTTAGGGAAGTTTTAGTAGTTATCTCATAATTGTTTTGATGTAATATTTAAAAATACTCAAGAACCACTAATGGAGGTTCCAAATTTTAAAACCTAAGAGATGTTTCTACAATTGTTTGTGTAATGTGTAAGTGATTTAGGAAGTTGAATAAAATTTATATACTTGACTAAAAAATATCTATTGCTCACTGTATGTGTGTTCCTATGTGATATCTTTAGCTTTATTCTCTCTTTTTTGAAGTATGTGTATGACTATAGCTAGGTTCTTAATCTAAAATCAAATTTATCTATGAATTTCTTCGAAATCTACACAAGAAACCTTAATAAGGTAGTCCACTACTTCATCACTGAAATATTTCCTTTCATTCCATACAACTATTTTCTACTAGTGTTTCTTATATTGGATTCTATAATATCCCAATATATACAATTCTTTTCTTTGACATCTTCTTTCTATTACACAACTTCAAGATAGACAATGATCACTAATACAAGGTCACCATGAAGGTTTTTCAAACTTCTAATATTGAAGTCTCATTAGACTTTAAGGGTTTGTATTTGGTCATATTTTAAGGGAAGGTTTATCATATTTGAGAATATTTCCTAGGAACTAGTTCCCCTTTAAATAGGAACTGCCTCTGGGGAGACAATACCATGGATGGCATATGGATTTAGTTATAAATTTATAACCATTCAACCTAAATGCTTATTTAATTAAATGAAATGATATTTTGACTCATTGTATTATATTATTTAATATGTCACTCCATTATATTGTTATGCTTTATACATAAACCATTAGGGAAGTGCCTAATCCTACTATCATTTAGATAATTTTGAGAAACCCTCCTCAAGTTGTGTTGGATGAAATAAATGAACCAATTATTTTCTAACTAGGGAGACAACCAATTGTAAGTCACATTTGATATATATCTTGTAGAGGTGCCTTATTCTTTCATTTTTCCTTACTCTAAGGAGAAAATATCCTCAAAATTCAAATTGTTCACTCCCAAATATCCCTCATTAAGGTGGAGGATTGAGCTAGAGTCTAACTTTAAGAACTAGAGTCTAACTTGAAGAATCCGTTAAGACCTTCCACAATAGGGTTACCCTTTAATTCTCTATTGAAATTATGCTTCAAAAATCGATCCTACAAAAGGGAACTATGGAGAGGAAAGGATGAGTGTCACTGAACAATATAAAATGACGTTATTTTGATATTCCAAGTGAGCTACAGTTCTCATAATTCTAGTCATTTTTCTCTAACATCTCACAATTTGAGTAGGACCATGGATACATGAAAAATGTTTCCTTTTGGTTGTTAGGAAGAATGTATGAGAGGGATTCCAAGGGCATACCAAATTCTTGGAATATTTTTTTATTACACTATTTCCATTCTATACATAAGAGGAATACTTGGAGTAGGGACTAGGATCTAATATGAATTGGACTTGCAAGGGGTGAATATCACAAAAGAGAGAGGGTGTTGAGAATGTTTCTTTGGTATCTATTTCTTTGATAGAAGTGAACTGTCTGTAGCTACCTAAAATAATCAGAGAGAGGGCAAAGATTGCGCGAGTGTTTAGTGGTTTTTTCTTCCTATTTATTGTGATAGAGAAATCATAGTGAAATCCCTTTGAATCCTTTCGAGAACAATTTGTTTCATGTCATATTTTTTAATGAGAAAGAAGTTATATATCTTTCTTCCTTGTTTGAGCCTAAATGTTGAGATAATGGTTTATGTATGCATCTATTTGATGTGGTAATATTATTTAATAGATAAAGTCTCTTCTGGTAAATAGATAAGGATATCTTCCTCTATCATAGAAACTCAAAGAGATTACTCTATTATATATGGATTGTTAATTGACCATAGAACTCCTTTGACTTACATTGATTCGATCTAGTCTTCTCAAATATTTCTTCGAAATAATCAACTACTAGTAGGTGATGTGACGAAATAATTATTGTGAAAAGGTCTTGGAGATCGAGCTAGGATGGAAATGATGCTAGGAATAATCATATCATAAGGTTGAGATTCCATCTAATATTGTTCAGAGGAAAATTTATTGAATGAATTTCTTTCCTTTACACTCCATATTACATATGGATGAAGTAGAGTTCTAATGACCAAGGTGATGTCATAAATAAAATAAAGAACAATAACTAGAATATTTCATAATACCATAAAAATACATTCCAACATGAGGGAAAGAGGTATTTCGATCAGATGGTCCTCAATAAGAAAATATTAATGATAAGTTGATATTGATTTTGATAAATTGTAAATGCTTTATAATAACTAAAAATTGAGTTTCTAAAGATATTAAACCTTTTGCTGTGTCTCTTCATGAACAAAATTAATGACTTAACATCCATTTCTATTAATTGCTTGATGCGTTATTATTATTGAAAATATTTTCCCTTTAAAGAAATATTGTTAATGATCTCTTAGATAAGATGACCACTGAATGACCTATAAGCTATGGAATATTGTTTCTTGGTTGTTGCATGTATTGATTAAATTTGACATATTTTCCATACATGTAAACATTCATATGTACAAATATTATTATGTGCTTCATGTTATGGGTCAAGATTAAGGCAAAGGTCATTAGAGAGGGTCCACATAGAAGGCTTTCTATGGTTTTCAGGTCTTGCAAACTTGTCAAGTATTAAGGTTTATGAACCCTATATTGGGTTAACCCTATCTAATCATTCCCTCCTAGGAATACCTATCTCCTGGGAAAAGCCATTTAGGGTTTGCAATGCTAAATGATCCTTAAAACCTAATTTTGAAATAATATTCTAGGGTATGTGATAAAACCATATCAAGGGATAAATTTGATAAAACCTAGGGCTATATGTTTCTGCTAAAGTAAAATCTCTAATAAGGGAGGGATCAAGGAATTTCTAGGTTTTATGATTAGAACCCTATAAATATGCTTTTAAGAAATCATAAAAACCCTAGATTGACCATTTTGACATTATTCTCTTGTATTTTTATATATTGCTTTGTTGTACTTGCTAGTGAGAGTTGTAATAATTTCTTGTCCTAACAGAATTTTCCAAAAAATATTTTATTTTCATTGTAGTTTGTAAATAAATATGTTCACCAATTTGTAAATGATATATGGATTTTCGAAACTTTTGTTTTATTATATACTTTTAATAAATAGTATAAATAACATCCTCATATAAGTAGCTTGTATATTTCAATTGTGGATATTTAACCCTCGGTGATTGACGATTGTCACTTCATTGAGGAAGCCCCCCCCCCACTTGCTTGACGTTTAACAAAGGGGGGGTCCAAAAAAAATTATTTTTAATACCTGCCAAAGCTACATGGTGTCCTGTTGTGAATTTAGCACCATCTCCCTTACTTGAAACTATTTACTGCCCATACCCCCCTAGAAAACCCATAAATGGTTTCTACTAATTAAATTATTTTGCCAATTTTTTTATACCTTCACTATTTTAGAGGCTTGTTAACTACATTATTCACATTGGAATTTATCAAGCCCTTTAAGCATTAGTCGTTAAGGCCTGCATTATGAAAAAATAGTCTGTTAGGTTTTAAACTAAACTCTCTTGTGTTCTCACATATATCTCTATATTTCAACCATATGTCTTTACGTTTATCCAATTTCATCCCTTCACTCATTTAGCAGAGATACATAGGATCTGAACAATTCAATTCTAGCAGATTGAAAGCTACCAATTCGAGGAGATCTTAGCGTCATCGTTTGATGGGTAACAATACTGGTTTGTCTTGTATTTTACATTCAACAATGAGTTCATAGAAAGAGAAGGAAACTTGAACCGAAGAAAATTTCATATCTCCCATTACATCTGTTAGACATAATGAGTTACCCTTAGTTGATTGGGAATCCATAATTGTAGAGACTAAATGTAAATTTTATTTATACTATATTCAGAATAGGGAATTACAAAGATATAAGGATAACAATGATGATTTTCTTGTATATCAGATAATCTTTACCCCAACTCATCTTAACACATAACCACCATTTCCCATAATTTGTTGTGTGGTGTGTAGACAGGTATTTGGCAAGTGAGGGAGTCATGTTAGTATCAATATTATTAGTATGTCTACCAAAAAAATTTCATTTAAGTCACTAGTAAGAAATGACCCTAACAACAATATATGAGTATTTACGATTTAGATCTGTGATGACAAATTAGAAAACCGTGTAGTAAAAAGATCATATGCAACCCAAAATATAGCACAACAAGAAATAACCAATGTAATAACCCAGTAGAAGCTTTGAATGGATCATATTTTTATAAACATCTAGTGAAGGGGATTTATAGGATGGGTCTACAAAATCCCCGTCCGTGGGATGGTTCCTTTGATGTCCTTGTGCTTCAATGGTTTGTCTCTCTCTCAATATGTAGAAAACCCAAAAGTGAGATGGAACTCAAGTGAGAGTTCAAATGTTATTACGCATTAATGTTGAGGATGATAATGTTCATTGTGAAAAATGAATGGAAATCCATCTTATTTATAACAAAGTTTTGGGCTCAATTAGGAATTTGAAAATAATAAAATATTGACCAAATCACAATCTAGCCATTATGAATATGTTATTATATTTTTTGGAGAGGAAAAGGATATTCAAAATGGTCAAATACCTTTATTTAGAAAATGGTTGAAGTAATTAACAAACAAAATTATTTATTAATCACTTTGTGAAAATTAAGAAAAGTGTGAATTGGAAATAGTTACTAAATAATGGTATAACAAATATTCGAAGAAAATGAATGAGGAATGACACATAAATAGTGCTTTATTTAATTATTCCAAAGTGATTTAGTAAAATGTGTTAAGAAATAATTATCAATTAATGATTTAATATTTATTTCTAGAGAAAATTAAATAAATAATGACTTACTCAATTATTCTCATGGTTTTTTTTAGATGTTAAACATAAATAATTTAATAAAAATGGTTTAGTAAATTATTTCCTATGTTAGATGTGATTTTACTATGGTAAAATTCATGCTACATGGTGTGTTTTGATCTACCCAGTTAGAAATGGCTAGGTGATCATTTTTTAGGTTAGAAATGGCCAGATGATGAGTTTTTAGGTGATAACAGATTGCATCCCAACCTACCAGCATTAGGAGAAAATCGTATGACTGAAATATGTTGTAGGTTACACTTCCACAATACATTGAAGGGGATTCAAAGGGAGGGGGGGAGAGAGAGAGAGGGATGAGGAAATACAAGGAAGGATGGAGAAATGGAGGGGGCGAGACCTACTAAAATGATATAAGTCTCCTTTCATTTTGCAGTACATGATGTCAAATGAGGCAGGGGAGGAAAATGCATGCTCGTCGAGATAACTGAGTACAAATAATTATGGTGCTCCCAATAATGTGGGATTGAGCTATAAAGTACATGATATGTTGGCATCAAGGAGCCAAAATGTGATACAATAATACAATGAGTCCCGTATACATAATGAGCCTGGAAAATAGAGGTCGGGACTGAATACAATAACATATGATGATCTAAGTACATAAGACATAATTCCCCCAAGCTGCATGGTGAGGGGGAATCATAACCAAATAAGCCTTGTTGCATAGGAAAGGACTCTAAAGATCTAAATGGGTCATTTGAATGATACATGCATATTGTGGGAACTATAAGCAGCACGAACTGAGCCATTCAAATCTTAAGAATTTCATTTGAAGTTGGATCATGATCTGTTGACATTCAGTCATGCGAGGGGCTACCTAAAGGGCCACCCCATCATGAGGTCTATAACATCTAACACACACTCAAGAAATACTGGTACAATATGTTGGATCACTAGACCACCAAGTGTGAGATTATAAATCATGCATTAATGAGGTGGAGTCAAGGATGCCAGAAACAAACAAGTTAAAGGGAAATGATGATTCCCTTTTCTTGATCTAGGGCACCAAAATAATGAGAGCTGGGACCAAGGTACACTGCCCTCTTGATCACTCTCCTGGAATAAATGTGCTGAACTTGATAGAAGAGGCTTGCTAGAGGTGAGGCAATGAGGATTCCTCGACAAAGGCATGAGGGTGATAGCAATGTGACTGACAGATTAGCACTAGGGATGATGATGGAATAATATAAATGAGAGTCAAATTGATGACTTCTCTTGTGAGAGCATGATATGCATCGCTTACCTCATAGCGACTAAATCGATTCCAGAGTGGATGGTCTATTACTAAGACTCAAGCTTTTCAAATATGGAAAAGTATAGTTGGAGGCTAAATATGAGCACAATGGTATAAATGTGACACAAATATGTATGGAACATTGTAACTCAATTCAAGGGGGCTGGAAACAGACTCCATAGATGCAAAGGTGACTCATCTTAGATGCTATAAACAAGGGTGACTCGATGATGCTTCCAAATGGGGGAGGCCCGAAGTGGAACATAAATACATGATTAAATAATGGCTACTCATGATTAAAATCGACATGTGAGTCAACTAGTGCAAAGGTAAAATGGTACCAGACTATAAGCAGATGATATAAAGAAATTTTATTTTAGTAGGAGGTAAAGTGAGACATCCTGGAAATAAATGGCTTCTTAGTGAAGTGTAAAATTACCAAAAACAAAGAGAGACCCATTATATAACTCGGTGATATTTTTCCAATGGTGCTGGCGATTTGTCAAACTAAGCTACAGTTTTGTCGCAATGGGCGATGCGAAATCTAGAGTTTTTCTTATAAAAGGGCTTATTGCCCCCAAATCCAAAGCATTTTCTTAGTGAATTGTTGGAAAATTTGGAGAGGAGGAATCCCTAACACTTTAGGAGATCATAGCGGGCAAACTAACTGCCAGAATTCAGAGTCACGCACTGCAAATAGTTGGCCTAACCTTACTCATCAATTTTGGTTGTTTAAGCTTTTAGATTAGGGCCTCTGCTTAGTGGGATAAACCCTTACCTTTCGTCATGGTTGCAAGGAACCCCTTTTCCCATTTTTTGTGTTCTAAAATGCATAAACTATGGCAAAAAGTGCATCCAACAGAGTTTTGAAGGGAAAATTTGTGTTTAGGGCTGAAGGGAAAAGCAGGTATGGGGGTCTTTGTTGGATTGAAGCTAAGAACTAGGAGTGGATTCTCTTGACTCTAATCTAACAAAACATAATGATATTTTGTAGGTATGGCAGAGCTAAAGCTAGCATTGTGAGAACGATATTTGGATACTCTTCATGCTGAGATTTAGGGGAAATAAGCAATTAAAAGGGTTCTGGCACGATATGGGTTGCTTAAGCTTTTGGAGAACCTATTGATGAGAGTTGGTGAACCACTATTGTCCAAGATTGTGAGTTATTGAGACCAATATTAGGAGGCCTTTGTGGTACAGGGGTATATGATTGAGATCACTGTCCAGGATATATACTTTTTGATACATCCAATGCTACCTCATGGGAGGCATATGGGGGTGTTTGTGGAGCATCATTGTCTACGAGGTGCTCATTCAAATGTTACGATCATCTAGATTCATGATTTGGAGAGACATGAGACATGGGTTACATAAAAAATAGTGGTGAGGATATTGGGTAGTCATGTCTTTCATCACATCACTGAGGGGTAGATGATGATTGTAGAAAGTGTACTAGAAGGGACCTACTATAGGTGGGCCCAAATGTTTTTGTCTTCATTGAAAAAAAAGATGGGAGTATGCAGGAGAGACACCAATGATAACTATTCATTTGGAATAGTTATATGCTCATTCCTCTTTGATAACATCCCAAACATTTGTCGACATGCAAATCCGTGATGGGGACCTATAGGAGCCCAATATGCGCCCTTGGGAGAGGCTTCTACAACGAGGTGGAGGGGGGGAGTCAGATGGGTGTTCTAACCTGAGTTATTTTCTTATTGGGACCAGATACCACTATACATATATGACTATCCATATAGTGGAATGAACTTTTAAGGGGATCGTGATGTACTACTACTGCCAGGACAAGTGTGGGATCCAAACAGTAAGTAATAGTTGCTATATTATGGTCTCATGTAAATTTTAGAAAATATATGTATGTGGTACTGATTTTGAAAATTATGGTATGTAGATATAACATCGATGAGGCTGAAATATTATGCAGTATGATCCACAACACCTGGGGTTGTAGATCAAAGAGGTTTGACATCATGACAAATACTAGATAAGGGTTCACTACTAGAGGATGTCCACCTATGTTTGATGTTCTATTGACCAGGATCACATAGCATAGATGATATGAGCTAGAAGATCAATATATAGATGAGTGCACCAGGCTTCCCTCAGAATGGTGAGGTATCATGGGGCGCATAACTATGGCTAGTCAGGAAGTTCATGACTTATGAGCTGGTGGAATTGTGCCATTGGCTTGAGATCCTCCAGATGATAGTGATTAAGCATAGGGACATGTGGGCCACTATTTTTGTTTTTTGTAACATGTTATGGGCATGCCATATGTATTTAGAGTAGTGGACTCCAAACATTCTATGTTGGATTTTATGATAGATAATATGGTTATGCATCTTTTGTGACAATTTTGATTCGCCATTTATTTATGTTATGGATGTTTTCTTGTATATGCATGTGACACATGCCAATCTAGAATGTTATTTACATTGGTATCTACAATTGTTTTTTGTTCTCTGGGAACATGAGTGAATATAATGGATTCAAATTCACGTGCCAAAAGATTAACTCATAGATATTTTCTAAATGGGACATGACTACACAAATGATAAACATCGTTCAATTGCATGACAAGTAGGAAGGAATAAAGACAAACATGAACGTGAAGATGTGATGATCAAGGGAATTGGCTAAAAAGCCTATCACTGCATCATACTTGCCCTAGTTATTGGTGGAATATACAATGCATACACCGTTGGAGTGAACTAATGAATGCAAAGGGGTGAAAATGGCCCAAGCTACTGAGGTTGTATTCTTGGAGAAGTGACTTGCACCATAGGTATTACCGATATGTGGTGTGGACGAATCATCCATCTGAAAGGCGCAAGAAGAAAACATATGATATGATGGGGAATGCAAGATACCTTAATGCAGAAAGATAAAAGGACATGAATTTCGTTGGGAAATTCTATGGGTAAAATTTGTTTAGGTAGAGTGCAATGTGAGGGTTAGAAAGGATTTCACCTTCTATACCCTTTAAAAGGTATGCCCCCTTTCCCAAACATTTACGAATTATGTAATGACTGAGCCATAATGGTTCACACTTCCCATTCCCCAAGACATCATGAGCTTGGTCATAGACGAGAATAAGGTCACCTTCATGAAAAGATGAGGGTGGACTTTATGGTCATATTGATCTTTGGTGCATTTTTCATCCACTTCAATGTTTTGCAAAGAATCATGATAGTCTTCATTGGTGCGCTCAAGCATAATGAGTATTTGTTCTAAAAGTTTGGTGTTAGGGAGGAGTTTGATAGAGAGATGGAGGGGATTTCACACTTGATCGTTAAGACTGCCTCTTGTCTAAAAATAATTTAGAAAGGAGTAAACTTGGTGATGGTTTTTACAGAGGTTCTGTAGGCCCACAATGGAGGGAAGAGCATAACATGCGAGTTGGTCTTTTGTTTATTCACCACACGCTAAAGCATGGTTTAAATAATTTATAGACAACTTTAAGTTGGTCATTGCATTAGGGGTAATAATATGATGAATATTGATGTTCAACGCCCAACAGTGACGATAGGTCACACCAGATCTCATCTTTGAAGTGTCGGCCATGGTAAGAAACCACTTACTTCAAAACCCCAAATCGAGTGATAATATGGTTAAATAATAACAAGACTACAATAGTTGTAGTGTTATTGAATGTGCACATGCCTTCAGCCCATTTGGTGAAATAATAAATGGCCATGATAAGATACTTATGGTGATTAGCAGATGGGGGTCGACACTTCCTAGAGTGAATAGCCCATTTACAGAAAGGATCAATTGCAATGACAGGATGGAGAGGAGTAGATGGAGGTTGAGCCTTAAGGGTGTATAGTTGGAAATTGGGATAATGTTTGACTACCTCAATGCAATTGCTAAAGAGGGAAGGAAAAAAGTGTCCTACATGCATGACTTTATAGTATGAAAATTCTTAGTATGTTTACCAAAAATGCTTCACTTAACTCACTTGTGACAAGTGACCCTAACAACAAGATATGGTTATTTATGTCTCAAACATTTAATGAAAAAATGAGAAAACGCTGCAGTAAGAAGATCATATGTAACCCAAAACATAGAACAACAAGAAATAAAAAGTATAATAACCCAATGGAATCTTTGAATGAATAATAATTTTATTAGAAAATGCCTCGTGAAGGAGATTTACAACATGGGTCTCAAAAACCCCCTGTGTGGGATGGGTCATCTGATGTCCTTGTGCTTCAATGATCTATCTTTCTCTCTCAATATGCAGAAAACTGAAAAGCAATATGAAACTCAAGTGGGAGCTCAAATGTTATTAGGCAATAATGGTGACAATGATAATGATCATGGTGAAATGAAAAATCGTCTTCTTTATAACAAAGTATTGATCTCAATTCGAATTGGAAAATAATAAGATATTATTGACCAAATCAAAATCTAATCGTTAAGAATAATTTATTATATTTTTTGTAGAGGGAAAAGATATTTAAAATGGTCAAATACCTTTACTTATAAAATTGTTGAAGTAATTAACAAATAAAATGATTTATTAATCACTTTGTGAGGATTAAGAAAAATGTGAATTTGAAATAATTATTAAATAATGGGTTAACAATCATTCCAAAAATAAGAATAAGGAATAATAAATAAATAGTGATTTATTTAAAATTTCTAAGATGATTAAGTCAAATATATTAAAGAATTATTATTTAATATATAATAAATAATGATTAATTCAATTATTCTCATGGGGTTTTTAGATTTTAAATAGAAATAATTTAACAAAAAAGGTTTACTAAATTACTTCCTATGGTGAATGTGATTTTACTATGGTAAAATTCATCTTACATGGTGTACTTCGATCCACCTAGCTAGAAATGGCTAAAACTTGCTGAAAATGTGAAGTTGGGTTACACTTTCAGCCCCTTTTTGAGAAAAAAGATTGCTTTCAGAAGTTTTTCAACTTTCGGCAAGCCAAAGTAATTTTTCTCTTTAGAATTTCATTTTATAGTAAAAGAAAACTTGTCAAAAATTTTACTAGCTTTCTATTGCTTATTTCATAGAATTTTTTTATTTGCATTTGATATGTCAACATAGCAATTGTTTGACTTTGTTCTTTAAAAATCAAGGGATTCATAAAATGTCATGTTTTTTGGAACTAGTGTATTCTTTGTTAGTCTTGTGTTTTTTGAAAAAAAAAATGTGTTGCAACAATCTAGATAGACTTTAATTTGATATGGATATATTTACGAAACCAACAGATGCACATCATAATTATTAGAATTTTTTGAATTGAACCAATATGGAAAAACTATATTTTGAAGATGTTTAAGATAACACCATGTTTCTCAACATATTAGTTAAAAACTAAAAATCTAAAAACTACTAATTAAAGAAGAACGACTGAGGTAATGCACCATAAATTTTCCATATTTTTTCACAATACATTTTGGAAGATACAAAAGTTTGATATCACTAGATCATAATGACCTTCATAATTTTTTTGAGACATTTTACTGCAAAATCAGTTAAAATTAAGAAATATCTATGAAATTCCATATAATTTATATCTACTGAAAGTAGATTCAATTCTACAAATGTTGGTAATGGTTTGAAAATTAAATTCACCACTTTTGATCGATTTTAAGCATTTCAAACTTGTAGAAAGGTGAATAGAGCCGAGTTGTTGCAGAGTTGTAGGTTTTTGGTTGAAAAAAATAAATTTTGACCGTATTACATTTTGTCGCAAACAAACGTCAAAATGAACGAAAAAAAATTGCGAACATTTTAAAAAGTTCAGGCGAAAAAGCTATCCATATTTTCAGTCGGCTGCAAAATTGAAATGATGTGATCCTTCGATATAATTGTTTCAACCAAACATTATAAGTAAAATTAGTTGAAACGTCATTTTTCCACTCACATTTTTCATGTGCATCTTTTGAATACTAAAATTTTTTGAATCTAACTTTTGGACATAAGTTTTTTTTGGGTTGGATTTTTAAAGTGATTTTTTTGGGCTGAATTTTGAAAGTAAGTCTTTTGTGCTGAATTTTGAAAGTAAGTATTTTGTGCTGAATTTTTAAAGTGAGCATTTTGGGTTGAATTTTGAAAGTGAGTTTTTGAGACCGAATATGGAAAGAAATTTTTTTTTCTTGATTTTGAAAGTGGAATTTTTTCGCTGGATTTTGAAAATCATTTTTTTGGTCTTGATTTTAAAATCTACATATATTGAATTATCATTGGAAATCAAAGAAATTGCAAGTTAAAATATGATAGAATTAGAGACATTGAGGATCGTAGAGAATACTTGAGAAAATATTACAAAATAAAGAAGGAAGAAGACTTAAATATTGAAAGAGAAATCTATCTCAACAAGAAGTTGAACCAACTATTTAAATGTAGAGATTATAAATGATATTTAAAACTTAATAGTGTATTATGGAATTTAATTTTTATTTCATGATATCCTGAAAAATATTTTCTAATGTAAACAAAGAGATATTTGCTCATCACATTGATGATGAGATTGAAAATGTTGGAAGACAAAGTGTAAAAGAAAATGAACCAATTATTGATGATGTTGTTGAAGATATTTAAAAGGATTCAATTGAATAAATTGAATTACCCTTAGGTATGTATGTATATGTCATGCATAATTGAAATTACACATATTTATTAGTTTCAATTTCATGAACTCTATTTTTTAGTTTAATTATTTAATGTATATTTATACTGATTTACATTAAATTCTCACATGTAAAAATGAAATTAGTATCGATGATGAGATGTTAGAAAATGTCGACGCTGCCACATATGGAGATAAAAAATTGAACCATTTTATATGATATCATGTTAAGCTCATTAGTGATAATTTCTTCAAAGATGAAAATGTGAAAATTCAAGCTCAAATTTTGAGGGGTCTCTTAACATCAAGAAATTAAAAGAAGCTACAACACTATTGGGAATTTGAAAATCAACGAAAGATAAAAAGGTGAAGGAAAATGTGATTCAAAGTATAAATAGTGCTCTAAAACCAATTGGAAGATCTAGAAAGAAAAGTGATCTAGATGCATGCAGAGAAATACAAATGGCAGTGGTTTCATCTAGTACTGAACAAAATTGTTTGTCATTACTGGTATATATGAAAATTATTTTGTCATGAAGTGTGATAATAAACGTGAATTGATGATTGATATGTGCTTTGAGTATAGATCTCTCTATGATATAAATCTGTACTTGACTTGATGACTAGTGATTTGATATGACAATTTTTATTTGGACTGATATTAATACTATGAAGGCATGATGACTTATGTGGGTATTTGGAAATTGGCCTCCATATTTTTAGCATAATGTTTGGAATAATGATAGTTGTAATTTGGCATGAAATGGAACCTGCATGACTCATCCTTGATGTATGCATTCTCACCTAGTGATAGGATGAAATATATTATGCTTATGAGAATGACTTGATAAAGTTCGAATTGATAATGCATGACTTATTGGCATGATTTGATATGAGCTCCACCTGTCTCCTAGTTGAAAGAATTAATACTATGATAATGATGGCTTTGATAATGGTCATGATATGGCTTCTAAACTCTGATGAGTTGTCTTTTTTGTTGATGGTACAACATTGAGTTATGTCAGAATGATTATGTTGGCTTACCTAGGAATTATGCTTAGAGCATTGCAATATAGATATGTCTAGATTTGACAGTTATCTGATGAAGTTGGGATGATGAGTTCCAAGGTATATTATGATTTTATATCCTGATGATCTAATTGTTACAGGTGGCGAGCCTATGATGATATAATTAGATGGAGATGGATTATGAAGCCCTAAATGATGTTGCATGGCATGATGAATCTATTTCTGGAATTTGGGAAAGAAATTCCATATTGCAAAGCTATTAGAAATTTTTTTGAATAATGAAAATGAAAATGAAAATCCTTAGGTAATCTGATATGAAGTTCAATATGTTGTTGAAATTAACACAGCATCAGAAGGTTTAAGCATTGATATTCCTTTTTGAATGTCCATATGTATATGTATTATGTGCATGGAACCTTAGTGAATTCATGAGTGAGTTTCTTCCCTCACATAGAGTTTTCACTGAGCATGCTTTGAAATATGTTCATGTGACTTTTTTCCTATGATATGTATCTGCATAGATGTATTGTTGATGTTTGAGGTTATTGATGATAAGCACATTTGGATGTTGCTTTAGTATGTGCTCTTCCATGATATCTTGGATGAGAGGTCCATAACATGACTGAGGATCATGATGTTGCTAGCATGACTACCTGTGAGCCAGGATACAGAATCTCCTTAGAGAGATGTTTGAGCATGATCTAGATATGGCATGGATAACATGGATATAATGTTCTGATCTGATTGGTAGTAAGTCCCATATTTACAGTTGGGACTGAGATACTCTGATTGAGATAGTGCAGTTGTTCGAAACACGCTTAGGCTTATGGTTGGCACTGTTGGGTCCCTATAATACTAGTGATTACCCGATTACTATTGTAGTTGCATTCCTTATTAATATTGTTGTGCCCCTATTATCCCCATATTGTTATTACTGTGCCCCTTAGAATCCCTCTATTGTTATTTTTGTGGATTTATATTATTATTGTTAGGTCGGCTGGGTTCTATTGTGACTCCTTAGACTCCTATATATAGAAAGGGGGTTTTGTCATTTGAATCATCCAAGAATTGTTCATTTATGTAATGTAAAGGAGGTTTCCCCCTCGAAGAGCCTGAACTCTAAGTCGTTGATCTATCTTTTCTATCTTTTCTTGAGCTAGTTTCATAACATTTGGTATCAGAGCTTTGGATTCTAGGGTTTCGCTGCTCCAAATAGGTCATCGTTGAATTTTCTCTATAACTATTTTTCTGCGACATTTCAGAAACTAAAAAAAAAACCAATTTGAGAAGAAATAGCGCTAAACGTCGGGTACGAATTTCAGAGCCTTTTACGCTATAGTTGCAGAGATATTATTTAAGGAAGTTGGTCCTTTTTCAGACTCTTGAATTACATTCCAAACAGGTGACCTGGGAAAAATCGTCATAACTTTCTCTCTGAGCATCGAATTGAAATTTAGTAACAAGGTACAGAAAGAGGACGGACTGTAGTTTCTTTTATATATTTTTCAGAGCCAAAGGTTAAAACAGTGACTGGTGGCACATCGTACAAGTTCACTCTAGTGAACTAGTCTATGATTAGGTCACTGTCGTAGATTTCGCATAACTCTTCCTGGGAGAATCCAATTTAGATCAGACTAGTGGCATTGGAAAGACGACACAGAGGGCTACTGCAGGTCATAATTTCAGAACTATATGATCTGAAAGTACAGAGATACATCAGAGGAAATTTCGAGCTCCTACAAAGTGAAAAAAGACATGTAGATTCTTTTAAATTTTTGCTTAAGATTGGTTTGAAAATTTATTTTGAAGGAATTCAAAGGGCATAGTAGAGCATTATTATCGGTAACTGATACCCCGAGGAAAGAAAATGCAAACACCTAGTAAGCAACTTGAAAGCTCTAGCATGACTCATGAAGAAGAGGAAGAAATGCTACATGATATATCAAAATTACAAGAACAAGTGCAACAAATGTCACTCTCACAAAAGCTAACATAAGCTAAGATAAATGGTGTGGAATCTAAGATAAAGGGCATGGAAGCTAAGATGGATTATTTGAAGATAGATTTGAAGAGAGACATGCCAGATTTGAAGACAGATTTGAAGAGAGACATGGCAGATTTGAAAGCAGATTTGAAAAATTTTCTACAAGAAATACTTACTAATGGTGAAAAGGTAATAAAGGAAACTAATGATGTGAATAAAAGAAATGTTAATCATGATTTCATAGACTCTAATGTGGGATCGAAGACCCACCGTATTCCAAAAATCGATGTGAAGAAGTTTGATGGAAAGGATCCCGCAACATGGATATTACAGATGGAGCAATTTTTTGATCTCAATAATGTGCAAAACACACAAAAGGTACGTATTGCAACTTTATATTTGGAACCAAATCAGTTTTATGGTATCAATGGCTTTGCTCTCGTAAACAAATTATCACTTGGGCAATTTTTACGAAAGAATTCATGGCACATTATGAGGATACAAAAATCAACACTTTTTTTAGCCAACTGATAAGTCTCAAACAAAAGGGTTCAATAATGGAGCACATTGAGGAGTTCCAAAAATTGAACATAAGGGTAAAAAATATTCCAGAAGAGCATAGGATTTATGTGTTCATAGGGACTTTAAAGGATAATATCCAACATGATGTTCACCTTTGGGAACCTGATTCATTTGAGAAGGCATTCAGGTTAGCAAGAAAAATGGATAGCAAAATTATGGCAACCAGGAAGCATATCACTCACAACTATAAAGATGGAAGTGTTGTTGCCCCTAGTCTTCAACAACCTATAAGGTTGACACCACAACAATTGGAAGAAAAAAGAGCAAAATGGCTTGGTTACAGTTGTGATAGCAAATACACTAAAGGTCATAAGTGTGCTGAGAAGAAATTATTTTACATAGATTGTGAAGAGGAAGAAGAAAAGGAGCAAGAAAGGTTTAAAGAAGAGGATATACTCCAGGAACAAAGCCTAGATAAAGAAGAAATGAACCTGACCATATCTTGTAATGCATTGGTGGGAATTGCTACTCCTCAAAGCATCAAGATAGAAGGACAAATCAAGAATAAAAAGGTAATAGTGTTGATTGATTCAAGAAGTACCCACAATTTTATTCATTGTAAGGTAGCAAAAGAATTGAATTGCTTCTTATATCCAACACCAGAGTGTCAAGTGATGGTTGCAAATGGAGGAACAATAAATTGCTATGGAAAGTGCCATAATATCAAGCTATCGATGGGAGAATATGTATTGACTAGCCCAATGCTTTCCATTCCAATGGGAGGTGCTGATGTTGTACTAGGAGTCCAATGGCTACAATCCTTGGGTACAATAGCTTTTAATTTTCAAGAACTTTTCACGAAATTTTTTGTAGAAGGAAAGGAAATTGAATTAAGGGGTATTGCAGGGAAACCGGGAAAGATAATCAGCTCTAACGGTATGACAAAGCTTCTAAAAAAGGAACAAAGGGGTGTAATTGCACAATTATGTTCACTAGATGTTTCCACATTGGAATCATCTATTTCTCCAGATCTCCAAAAAGTCTTGGACAATCATTCCAAGGTATTTGAGACTCTCAAAGGTCTCCCACCTATTCATGATCATGATCATGCTATTCATCTGATTCCAGGAAGTGTTCCTCCAAACATCAGGCCGTACAGATATCCCTATGCCCAAAAGAGTGAAATTGAATGTATGGATGCAGAAATGCTAGAGGCTGGTATAATTCAACCAAGTCAAAGTTCTTTCTCTGCTCCAGTAGTATTAGTGCACAAGAAGGATGGATCATGGCGCATGTGTCCAGATTATAGGGAGCTCAACAAGCTCACTATTAAAGATAAGTTTCCCATTCCTGTCATTGATGAATTACTAGATGAATTTCATGGATCGATTTACTTCACCAAGTTGGAGCTTCATTTAGGATATCATCAAATCAGAATGGAGACTGAAGACTTTCCGAAAACAACATTTAGAACTCATGAGAGTCATTATGAATTTTTGGTCATGCCTTTTGGCCTTACCAATGCACCTTTAACATTTCAAGGTTTGACGAATTCCATTTTCAAACCATTCCTTAGAAAATTTGTGTTAGTATTTTTTGATGATATACTAATCTACAGCAAGTCTTGGAAGGATCATGTTGAACATGTTGATAGGGTGCTACAACTATTGGAGGAGAAACAATTATATGCAAAAAGATCCAAATGTTTCTTTGGAGTACAAGAGGTGGAATATCTAGGTCATATTGTATCTCATGAAGGAGTTAAGGTAGACCCTAGCAAAATTAAAGCCATTAAGGAATGGAAAATCCCCACATCCATAAAGCATCTGCGAGGATTTCTCGGGTTGAAAGGGTATTATCGCAAGTTTGTTAAGAATTATGGGAGAATAGCAGCACCTCTAACAACATTATTGAAGAAAGATGCATTTTCATGGACTCTAGAAGCAACAAAGGCCTTCGAACATCTTAAAGAGGCAATGTGCCAAGCACCGGTCTTAGCTACATCGGACTTCACAAAAGCCTTTATTGTGGAATGTGATGCTTCAGGAAATGGAATTGGTGCTATTTTAATGCAAGATGAAAGACCCATTGCTTTTGAAAGTCATCCAATCAAGGGAAATTTTTTACACAAAGCTATTTATGAGAAGGAAATGTTGGCAATACTCCATGCACTTAAGAAATGGCGATCCTACCTAATGGGAAGACACTTCAAGGTAAAAACGGATCATGATAGCCTTAAATAATTTTTAGAACAAAGATTATCCTCTGAAGAGCAACAAAAGTGGGTCACAAAGATGTTGGGTTATGACTTTAAAATCATCTACAAAAAAGGGAAGCAAAATGTGGTGGCAGATGCACTCTCAAGAAAGGATGAGGATGTGGAAGCATTGTTGTGCGCCATTTCTATTATCCAACCAGATTGGATAAATGAAGCAAGGGAGGAATGGAAGAATGATGAAAAAGTGTGGGCACTTATTCAAAAGTTACAACAAGATTCCAATACCTCTGATACATTTAGCTAGCAAAATGATTCTTTATGGTACAAAGATCACTTATACCTCTATAATAATTCCCAACTAAAACAAAATATTCTTATGGAATTGCACACTTCTCTCTTAGGAGGGCACTCAGGATTTTTAAAAACTTACCAACGGGTTAAGAAGGAATTTTTTTTGGATGGCCTTAAATCGGATATTCAAAATTTTTTGGTTGAATGTTTGGTTTGCCAACAAAATAAAGTTGAATGAATTAAGACACCGGGTCTATTACAACCTTTATCCATTCCAAGCCAATGTTGGGAGGAGATTTCAATGGATTTTAACACAGGTTTACTCAAGTCTGAGGGAAAGACTATCATCATGGTGGTAGTTGACAGACTTACCAAGTATGCACACTTTTGTGCATTATCACATCCATTTAAAGCCAGTGTAGTTTCTACTGCATTTATGGAAACAATTCAAAAGCTACATGGAAACCCAAATATTATTGTAAGTGACGGAGATCCCATTTTCACTAGAAATTTTTGGACAAAATTATTTTCTTTTCTTGGTACTCAGTTAGCTCATAGCTCATCTTATCATCCTCAATCTGATGGGAAAACTAAGATAGTAAACAAATGTTTGGAAGGATATCTTCGTTGCTTTGTATTTGATAAACAGACACAATGGGTCAAATGGTTGCCTCTGGCTAAATGGTGGTATAACACTTCCTTCCATACAGCAACAAAAATGACCCCATTTATGGCACTTTATGGATATCAGCCACCATCCATCACATCATATTTAAGAGAAAATTCTAAGGTTCAAGCAGTGGAACATCACATCGAACATCAACAAGAAGTCCTCCAACTCTTAAAGGATAACCTCGTGTTGGCACAGAATAGAATGAAACAACAGGCAGATCAACATCGCAGTGAAAGAAGTTTTGATGTAGGTGATTGGGTATTCCTATGGCTACACCCATATAAGAAAATGTCCCTCAAGCAAGCTAAGAAGGATAATAAATTATCACCAAAGTATTATGGTTCGTACAAGGTGTTGCAAGAGATTGGTACTATGGCATACAAATTGGAGCATCCTATAGCTTCTCGATTGCACCCAATTTTCCATGTTTTATGTTTAAAGAAGGTTATAGGTGACAAGATCCTAGTTCAAACAATATTGTTAGAACTTGAAGAGGAAGGAAAAATTACATTGGAACCGGAAGTAGTCACAGAAACAAGAACTCGACAGCTACGAAATCAATCAATTTCAGAGTATCTTATCAAGTGGAAGAACTTATCCACTAAAGATTCCACATGGGAGGATGAAAATTTTATACAAAAGCATCTAGAACTACTCAAGCGTTGAGGACAACACTTTTTTGAAGGAGAGGGGCATGTTGGGTCCCTATAATACTAGTGATTACCCCATTGCTATTGTATTTTCATCCCTTATTAATATTGTTGTGCCCCTATTACCCCCATATTGTTATTACTATGCCCCATAGAATCCCTCTATTGTCATTTTTGTGGCTTTATATTATTATTGTTAGGTCGGCTAGGTTATATTGTGACTCCTTAGACTCCTATATATAGAAAGGAGGTTTTGTCATTTGAATCATCCAAGAATTGTTCATTTATGTAATGTAAAGGAGGTTTCCCCCTCAAAGAGGCTGAATTCTAAGGCGCTGATCTATCTTTTCTATCTTTTCTTGAGCTGGTTTCATAACAGGCACCTCCTTGAGAGGGAGGATGATTATGGTATCCATTTGTGATTTATGTTATTATATATGATGTGATATGATATTTGATGTTATTTATGAATAGGAAACAACTATTATTAAGACAAGAAGATGGAAGATATTCTCGCAAAGGCATCTTGGTTTTCAGAGAGAATACCCTTTGGATGAGGAGCAACATTGATCGAGGACACTGAACCAACTCTTCATACCTTGTTTGACCTCCCAAGGTGAGGAATTATGGGATAAGGGCTCCTGGGGTTGAAGGAACACTAAAAAATAGGGCGTTACCCCTATCTGTTACCCATAGGGTTGAGGGTTTTACTCCCCAGTCTGGTCTTTCCAGAGTATACCCAGTTGGCATCATACTAACAAACATGGCTTACTGGGAATATTACTCCTTGTTTGGCCAACGTGTTGAGGGTGAACAACCAAAGGTGATTATGGTGCAAGTGTGTTGTAGCAACTACAACCACCCTCTAAAATTTTGCCTTAGCTTTGTTTTGGGGCCTCTCTACTAGCCATCTTTGTAGCATGTCTTTCACTGTCAAGTACATAGACTTCATTGGTTTTTCAGCAGCTTGCTAGCCTATGCATGATAGTTTGCTTCACTCCCATCACAAGATACCGTTATAAACTTGGGCCAACTGTTGCCTAAGAAACTCCCACAGAAAATTGCACAATTCCAAAGGGGAACCAGCCCGCCCTCTAGAAATTATGCAAATCTATTGGGTAGCCTGTTGGGCCCAAAAATTGCGCAATGCAGTCAAACAACCTTCCTCAGTAAAATTGCACAATCTTGCCCAACATTACAGCTCAGCCTAGAAATTGCACAATTTTGGACAGTAGTCACCTGCTCCTCCCAGAAATTTCACATTCCATCTGGGACAACCAGCCTAACTCCTCTTAGAAATTGTGTAAAATTATCTCTCAGTTAATAAGGCTATTGCATGTGCCTTGAGGTTGAATGGTTCCACCCAGGACCCGGTAAACTTGACTTGCATGCATGGTCTACTTTTTCTTGAAATAGAACAAAGAAACATGAAAAAGGCATCGCGATATTTTAGGGATATTTTTTTAGCAGCTGGAGGTCACCTGCAAATATCGTTTTAGGAACTTCCCTCAAAGTGTCGCTTTTTACTGGATTTGTGGCATGAACATCCTAAGCCTAAAACTTATTGATTCAATGCTTTATATATCATTCTTCACATCCATATTGGATCTCTGACATACAATAACACATCTAGGAGTCTTCAGCACATCCAACTCAGCTATTTCCAGGTAATTCTGCTTTACTTGACTTTTGCAGCACTTCTGCCACATTTTGTGTTTTGGCTTGTGCGAGAGTGTTGTCTTCTTGACTTTTGTGAATGCATGTTGTTTTTTGCATGCATGTTAGCATGTACAAGCACCATTTCATTTTTGTTTGCATCTCACTGCGGTCACATGCATGACACGGTTTTGCTTGAAAGGTCACCGATTCAGCGACTCATTTCACACACATGCATGTTGTTCTATTTTCTAAATATTGCATTCATTGCTTCCATGCATGATAATTCACTCCTGCTTACAATCAATCTCGCCATGCACTCACATCTTCATACGCTTTCAATCACCCGCAGGCTGGTCTGAGCAACCTTGGCCCGGACTATGCCTTGCCCGGACAACATTACGCAATTCTTAGAGGGAACGCTCTGCCTTCCTCCCAGAAAATGTGAAAATATGGCAAGACAGTGTCCTAAAGTCTTTCCTTGCACAGTTCTAAGATGCGTTTTTTTTTGGCGTAGAAAATTGTTCAATGCAGTCACTGGGCTTGCATGACTTTCCAGCTGAAATTATGCATTCCATAATTTTAGCACCCAGCAGGCTAGTTTGGATTGCGCATTTCACAATTCTAGTAGTCAACCAGTCTCTTGATAATTTAGGTTTCCTTTTGCATAGTTCCAACAGTTAGTCTCCCGACCTCCTAGTGAGAATTGCACAATCCTTGCCAGGAGTCTCCAGGGTCTGTTGCATGTCAGTCCTAAAATTTTCTTTGGTTTTAACTGATAGATTTATTGCCATGTATCTATATATAGTAGGTGTTTTTCCATCTCTCAGTAGTTCAGGATCAATGGCCTTCAAGACAGTAGGGTCAAAGGACACCAACGAAAGTGCAACTAGAGAGGCAGTTGAGCGAGTGTCTATGAGTTTTCCAATTTATGAAGACACCAAGATGATCGTAGACAAAGACATAAAGATGAAATGGAAGGAGGTAAATTATGCATTCTGAGGCACATTTTGGGAAGATCTTGAAGACCACCAAGTCTGTGTGAATACTCACAAGTCTGGGTTGTACCACATTACATGTAGGTATCTCGCATTCCCATGCACGGACATGATACATTGGATTGTCTTACACACTGATCTCAATACGATGGTATTAATTATTGTCAGTGGGACAAATATTGCTACCCTTCAGGCATATGAATATCAGTAGATGTACCACATGTCAAAGCCAGTGATCACCATGGAGAGACCCTTTAGCATACCCAGGAACAATGCCACCTCCAGGGATACCTTGAACAACTTCGTGAATGAGCCACCCAAATTCAGAATGAAACCCAACTAGATTTACAAGATGAAGATACTGCAAAAGGCATATTAGTATTTGTTCATAATTGCATGTCTCTTGTATGACCAAGAGAGCAGAGAGACCTTCCCACAAAGTTGGGTGATTGCGTTCGACCAACTGGCTAGTGAAGGCAAAGCATGCAACTGGTCCGACATGTTGGCTCACATCATGAAGGAATATGTAATAGGAACTCAGTAACTGCCCAAAGGTTAGCAACTAGAGATATATATGTCTACATACATATTAGATGCAATTTGTGCCTGTCAGCAGTTCCTAGGCTTGAAGTGGGGATGGAGATCAGCGGAAACCTATGTGAACACTTATTATAAAAAAATTTACAAATGCAGCTTCCACGGAGTCATCACATAGTTGTCATATCATTTTGTCACCCTGGTGTACAAGATGATATTTGAGGAAGATCCACTTTGAATGTTGAAGGCAACAATGAAGGCACTGATCGACATAGAGGATTGGTATGCCTCATCTTTTGGCACCTTCATACAGATGTACAATGTGAGGAAGTCTTTGCATGTTTTTCCAAAGTTTTCCATGGACAAGCTTGTCATGCAAGAAGTGTCATACAACATCTCGGAAGGACTATTAGCTAGGCTACACCAGAAGAAGAAGACACTTTGGCCACCTCTTCCATTGTGGATAAGGTTGTAGGAGACATGGAATCTCAAGCATGTGGATGCCGAGACATAAGAGTTCATGAAATTTACTTTCGACACCAGAAGCTTCAATTTGTATGACCCAAATTGTTTTGTGAATAATCACTGCATGAGAGTGAAATTTCCTTAGATCCACGAGGCATCACATTAGGCTGAGGAAGACCCCTAGAGATATTGTCACAGCTTCTCCACGCCCAATTAATCGGTCGACATGTTGGATTATGTGATCTTGACCTAGGTTGAGAGTTAGTTATTCCAACCAACAAAACCCTAAGCCACTGGCCCTTTCGTCAACAACCCACTTACCACAGGCTGTAGTCTCACCCAAAGCAATATGGAGGGATGCAGTAACCAAGTTTCTGCATCTAGAGATTGGTGTGATTTCTTCGAAAACCTTAGATCTATCTCTGTGCAAATCAACAAACTCCTAGTGCTCATCACTATAAGTATGTTAAAATGGCCTTCAATCCTTCACGAAGTTACATTATCAGTCCTTTTGGACCTTTAACAGTCAACCTACTTACTTACCCACATTAGAAATAAATCTTAAGTTTGTGTTTGCGCAGATCTACTTAAATTGTCCGTAAACATAAGAGAAATCACTAGAGTCTTCATAGAAGTGTTTAAACATGGATTGCATACGTTATTGAGACCGATTCAAGATAATCATGTAGCATTCAATCAATATTTCATAAAACCAATCATTTATCAATGACATAAATCATGAAAATACATGAACAGAAATACTCAATAATTCTTCGGAAATTGTCTTTATTGATATTCAATTCATGGATTACAGGCTCAAACTTCCCTGCGCGCATAGCTTCGGACTCTACTTAGGCCTCCACACACTTAGCTACAGAGCCTTTCTTTCCTTATCTAAGTGTAGGAAGTAGAGCCTTCCCACCTTAGCTCTTGCGCAAGACTCTTTAATCAACCCAATTCTCTATCTTAGTTCCATATAGTTACCTCCTCCTTTCGCTATGACTCAACTATTTATAGACATTTTCATACAATACCATGGTTTGTGGACCATGGGTGAATCTTCAAACTGACACAGAACTTTACTTAAAACAAGGGCCTAAGCCCCTTTGACTTTTATTCAGCTACGCGCTTTATATCCACAAATCGCAGAGACTTTACATCTTTTACAAAATTGTACCAAAATTTTTGTTATCTAGCACCAAACTAACCCAGGGGACCCCATTCCAATAGGTCCCTAACATAAATATCATGACTCACCCTCGAGTCACTCTACCGGTGCTGCGATCTTACTGCGAGTATCCCCCAGCGCCACTTGGATCACTACAACTTCAACAATGCTATGTGTTTCTCCCTATCGAACCTCCTTGACCAATTTTTCAGTGGTTGGTCATTCTAATACTAGCCTCATCATCTGTTGCATTTTCTGTAGTCCCTTAAGCTTATCTCGAATGGAGATCATGATTTAATAAGCCTTGTCCAGCCAAGGATGGAACCTCGCCTTTAGCAAGGCCTCTTCCTTCTATGCTTCCTCTACCTGTGCTAGTAGCCTCTTTCCTTCTTGTAACCTAGCAAGGCGTTGTGCTGGTACTAAGGTGAGTGCAATCACCCTAACCTTATCATATTGGAATTGCATCTCCCTTACCTTTGTGTTTAATGTTTGAAGGGTCAAATCCTCCTACATATTGGTCCGTAACTCCATAGCCTGATAAAACATTTCTACACAGTGCCATTCCCTCCTTAATTGCAATTTTGGGCCGCTCCCAGACCTTAGGAAAAGTCGTAGGCTGTAACTTCAACTGCAGCTCTGCAATATTCATGTTGAACTTGAAAGTTACTCATCCAACTTCTGCTCTAGCCTCACACACACCTGCAGTTAATTTTTTGATTTTTGCTTCAAGTTGTGCATCCTCTAGGATGTGATGTTTAGGCACTATCTTACAGGCCTCCGCTACTGCTGACTCCAGACTTGAACTAAATGCTTGTCGTTCCTCCTTTTCCTATAGAGCTTGTGTCTTCTCAATGAAAATATGTTCATTGTTGACTTTGTACTCACTGATGAGGTTGAGGGCGCATTGTTCCCTCATTGTCAACTCATCTGTCAGCCCCTTATGCAGTGCATGCAGGGTTTCCAGGGAGAGTGATGCTATATGGAATGTACTAAGTACAATATGACCCTCGGCTGACTCTGCATGAATGGAACCACCTGGCAATGGTATAGTTCTGAGATCTAGGGTCCTTACTAGCTTTGCTACTTGGCTTGTCCTCGGTGTCAAGCTAGCTTGCTCCATGCTCGCTTGTCCAACGCCCACTTGTATTCTACTCATTTCGCTCTGTAGTTTGTGTAGATCCTTCTGGATGCTTCCTTGTGTCTTCATGTATTACTTCTCAAACTACTGCAACACTTCTCTCATTGTATCCCTTACTTTGTAGGCGATCTCATCGAGATCGCCTTCTCTAAATATCATGGGATCAACCCGCGTTTTATTATACTTTTTTGTGTTCCACCCATCTACAACTTGCCACACTTTTCCAAAATAAAGGGGGTGCTCTGCCCCTAATCACCTCATCCGCCTTGGTCTGAAAGCTCTTCTTCCTTTGTCTCCGATGAAGGTGACTTATCACCTTTCTCAGACTCATGTTTCTATTTTTCCGCCTGCTCTTATTGTAGTGTTTTCTTCTCAATGATGTATGAAAAGAACCCACTTAAGATTGTAGATGAAAAATAATCTCAACAATATAAATGGTTGCTAAACATTTTATATCTGTAGCAAATGATAGAAACAAAACTTGCCAAAGTCCTGATCTATGCCACAATCATAGTTAAACAACAAAAATAAAGAGTAATAACTACAATCATCCAATGGAAACCAGATATGTAAAGAATAATTTTATTATAACACCTGTGAAGAGAACAGATAAATGTTACCATCCCCCCTCTATGGGATGGGTTCTTGGCTATCCTCAAATGTCTTTGGCTTGTGCAAAGTCTCTCTCCTCTATAATGTGAAAACCAAACAAGAATATGGTGTGCGACAATGAAAATAATCAAAGTTACAAAAATGAGTGCAACGATAAAAATAATCAAAAGTGAATAATAAATGGAAAGCCCTTCTATTTATAACAAAATATTGAGCTATCCTCGAATAATGAGCAATTATAAAATATTATTGATCCCATTCTTAGAATAATCACTTGGAATATTTTATTATATTTGTTTATGAGGGAAAAAGTATTTAAACTTTTATTTAGAAATAATAAATAAATAAATGATTTATTTATCATCTCAAGAAATTAGTTAAAGAATAATAAACAAATAAAGATTTATTTAATTATTCCGAAGGGATTTACTCAAATTTGACAAAGAATAATAATTAATTAGTGATTAGTTAATTATTCTTGGAGAAGAATAAGATAATTAATCATTTATCTATTTATTTTTCATGATTGGGTGAAATATGACAACAAATAATAATAAAACAATGGTTTAATTAATTATTCCTAGAAGAAAATAAAATAAATAATGATTTATTTAATTAGTCTTCATGGGTTTAACTATAAATTACTTAACAAAGGTGGTTGATTAAGTAATTTCTCACAGTGAAAGCAATTTTACGTGGTGTACTTCGATCCATCTAGTAAATTAGGCTAGATGATCTTTTTTTGGTGATAACATATTGTCCCCCAATGTATGAGTCTTAGGATAAAAATGTATGAGTGAAGTACGTTGTAAAGACACAATCACTAGACAACATAAGGGACTTAGAGAGAGAGAGATATCAATGAAGCTGAATTGAAAGAGGATAGGGACAGAGTGGAAGAGACTAATGCAAATCTCCTTTTATGTTATGGTAACGTACCTCATTGAGGTGGGGGAGGCATACCCATACCTACCAAGATAACTTAGTACAAAAATAATGGTTTGTCCAGAAAAACTGAGCAATGAAGTACATGTTGAATGGTAGATGACATGCTGGCATAATAGAGCCAGAAAATAATATAATGTGTCCCATATACATAATTCTCCTGGAAAACCATGAGACAGGATTAAATACAATAATATTTGAGTACATGAGATACAAAGCCCCTTCCATCAAAAAATGGGTGGGAGCAAGGGTAGAACAACGAGAGTAGCCCTGGTGAATAAGGAAGGTCTCTGCAAAACTAAATGGATCATTTGGAGGAGACATGCATGCTATGAACACTATGATTCATAGGAACCAAACCCATCAACTCTGAAAAACTGCATCTGAGGTTGTAGCATAGTAGGTATGCATCCAGGCATGTGGAGGGATACCTAAAGGGCCACCCCCTCATGAGGTCTGAAACATCTCACACAATTGCAGATCACCGGTACAATCTGTTGCACCACTGGACCATCAAGTCTATGGATCACGGACATGAAATGACCAAGTCAAAGGGAAATATTGAGACCCTTTTCTTGATCTAAGGTGCCGAACAAGGATGGAAGCCTGAACCAAGATACATCACCCTCTAGGACGTACTTCTGGAATAAATGAGCTAATGTCGATAGAATAGGGCCCACGATAGTTGAGGAAATGAGGATCCTCAACTAAAGCACAAGAGAAAATAGCATTGTGACTGATGGATTGACACCAGGGATAGTGGGGAAAGGTGGGACTGAGGAATAAAGACATGACTACCCTTGTCAGAGCATAAAGTGCATGGTTGACTTGGCATCAACTAACTCAACTCTAGAGGGGATGGGAACAGTACGACTGGTGGCCAAAATGAGCAACACAGGATGAACGATATGAAAACATGGATGGAATACTATGACATGATATGATGGGACATGAAACAGACTCCATGAATGTAAGGCTGACTCATCACGGATGTTGTGAACGAGGGTGATGCATTGACACTACCACACAGATTAGGCCCGGTGGGGACCATAAAAACATGAGTAAATGATGGTTACACATGAAGAAAGTGGGCATATGGTACGAAAAGTATTAAGAGGAGGTGGATCTAAAATTACAAGTGTCTCTTTATGATGAAATTTAGTTTTGAGAGGCAATGAAATGACCTTTCATGGAAAAATGGTTTGCTGGTGAAGTGTCAAATCATCCAAAACTGAGGAAGATTTATAGAAGTCGGTGAGAGATTTCCAATGATGCTAATAGTCCATTGAATTGAGCTATGGTCTAGTCACAATGGGTGATAGAAAAGTTAGGGATTTTTCCATGAAAGGATATTTTCCCTCCAATTTGGATTCATTTGCTAAGCGAGTTGTGGTAAATTTGGAGAGGAGGAAAAGATCCTAAATATTTTGGAGATTGTAGCAGAAAAACCGACTGTCAGAATAAATATCTATGACTTTCAGGCAAGTTTTCTTAATTGTCTAAATATGGCCTTAATGCTTCTTGGAATGATGGTTCCTTGTGAAGAAGTAAGGGAAGAGGAAATGAGAATGAATTACTAGAGGAGGTCTGGAATCATCCTCACCCGCGATGTCAAACATGGGGACAATGTGGACATAGAGTACAGAATATTTGAAGATATGGTATCAAACATCTACGATGTCCGATATGCATATGGCTCATTAGAAAGGCTGGTAGGAAAAAATATCCAAGGAATGGGAGGATAAGAAACCATATCTAGATTTGATGGGATCTAGGTTGAGGCTCAATTGAGAAGATGGCTAGGGGAAAGCCATCCTGCCCCTAAGCATGGGATGCTTCCCACAAACATATGTGATGGGGGGGACTGATCTGGTATGCAAAGGTGGGCATGATGCACGTGTTGGGTGCTAAAAGGTGTCTTTTAAAACTTCTAATTTCCTCACATTAATTATCAGCCTAGGTAAGTATTTTTATTCCAAGAGTGTACACAACATGTGCAAGCTATAAATCCAGAGAGTAATGCTTTAAAATAAGTTATTAAATTCAATACAAGAGTAAATGGATGCAATCATAAATCTCAAGCTTGTAACTTTAAAGGAAATGATTCATCTAAGCATCATGACTCAATCTCAAACAAAACCGTAATTCAATCTTAATCAACTAAATTCAAATGGTAATCAACCGAGAGCACTGTAGCATTAACTGAGCTCTTTTAGCTAGACTTAAACTAGTGGATAGAAGGAAAGAATTTAATCAATCACGCTCTATTCTTTAATTAACTAGAAATGATTCTTTAACTGATCACTAATTCAATCCACGCTATGAATTAAATAAAACCAACTAGGATTGCGCATTAATGAAATGAATACCAAAAATCTGAATTAATGAAAATAAATCAATTGAGAAGCTCTAAAGCAGAATAAACTTGCACTTAATGGAAAATGCATAAAACAAGGAACAACAGTAAGATCCACCAGAGACCGGGCCCTAGTCACCAACGAACACTGCTTAGCTACTTCAAAATATCCAAATGAATAGAAATGCAAATTGTATATTAATCATCAAAGCCACTTGTCATTACAATACAATCTTGCTCTTCAAAATCACACTTTTGTGAATTAAAATTACAATCAAATTAAAAGACGAGATATCCCTCTTCAGTCTTCCCTTTTATAGTCAAAAGGAAAAAGATTATCCTGAGGGATTCACAACTAAATGTTATCTTCATACAATTCTTCTATCTTGCATTGATCTTCTTGACTCGTTCCTTGGTTCCACTGCACACGATTCATCTCATTTCCCTTCATTAGCTTTTGTTGTTTTGACTTTGGAAAAAGATTTGTTCCATCTATTGTTTTTCTACATAAAGAGTAATGAGAGTTAGTTTGGTTGGTAAAATCATATCAAGAGCGGTTTCATTCATTCCTTATCAAAATCCTATTAATATGTTATTATATCATGGCACAAAATGGATAAGAAAAGAGGAAAAAGACAATAATCAAGAGTAAATACATACCTATTGCAAGGCTCAACATACTCCCTTGCTTACCATTTTTCATGTCCTCATGACAAATAAATAGTTCCTATGTAATGTAGTTAAGGAACAAGCTAGAGAAAATGTTTCTTTATCAGGCCTGAAACCGTGATTTTGTGCCAAATTTTCAAAGGCTATCTCTTCGTGTCCTTTAGGTAACTCATAGTCAAACTGATACCCTTTAAGAGGATACCAAATAATGGGACACCTAAATCGACAACCGAACCAATAAGGCTCTTCCCTAAAGATAATATTGTTGTATGTGATTAACCAGCTTGTAGCAGCTTTAAAGTTCCCATAATTAAATGGTTCTCTTTCCTTAACACTGTTAGTTGAGACTGTCCATCTCATTTTGGATGCAGTTAGGGATCTTTCCTAGATGGAGAGGAAATATGTCATTCCTTTCTGTAAAATTTTCTTATATGTGGTCCCTAAAATTTGAATTAAACCTTCTTGTGTCATCAACCTTTTATGTTTAGCAAATAGTTGGAAAGGGTGAGTAGGCTCACTCCTTACCTAGAGATCAAACCCGTGTTCCTATCTTTGGAATGAATTATATGCCTTAAACCACTTAAGTTGGTTAACTACAAAAGAGATAAAAGCCTGGAATTGAGTATCTCCATAAAAAGGGCTAGGGTCCTTATCCATCTCTTCTTCTAATATGAAATTATGCAGATAAAATTTGCAAAGAAGCCTTGTGCCCCATGTTTCTTGTAGCAACTTATAAAATCTTATGTTTTCTTTAATTCGATTGGCTTGACAGCTCTTATGGCTTTAATCTTTAACAATAAGTATCGTTGTAATAAGAACAAGGCATAATTTGTGGCTGGAGACCCACATGTCAAGACATCCGAATATAGCGAGCAAATGGTGTCTATATGATTCCTAGCTCTGTCCAGCTTAGTCTTCACCTTCTTCAACTTTTCTTCTTCCTCTCTAAATCTATTAAAAGTCCCATTCTCAATTATGGTTAATTCCCTAAACTGTTTCTGCAACTCTTGATATTTTTTTAGGGGGAGTGTCACTTGTTCACATTGTTATAGAGCAAGCTAGGCTTGCATTAGTTCTTCCTGTAGCTTTAGGAGAATAGGGTATTTTCTTGACATGATATACTTGGCTTGTTCTTCTGTCTGAGTGCCTGCGCTATGAGAGGATATTTCCTTGGTCTGTACTTCCTTATGGTGGGAGGACCAACCCTCCATCTGAATTTCTGCATACACTAATTCTGCATGCAAATTTGCCTAAGTTGCTATTGTTTGATTAGGAATGAGTTTTGTTTGGGTTTCTGTTTACCTACACTTACATATTTCCATTTGCGTAGCCACAGAGACTACCTCAAGAGTATTGTTATGGGCTTTTTCATTTTCCATTTCTTTAATCTTCTGACGTAGCCTTTTAACTTTCTTTTGAAGCTTTTGGTACTTTTGTCTCAGCGTCTTTACTTTTTCTCTGGCTACTCGCCTCTTTCGAGGGGCATATTTTACAGTAATAGGCTTATCAATAACTTTGGTATCTAAAGATTCATGTTGTTTATCATGGCTGTGTTCCAATAGAACCGTGTCACCAGACTGGTTGTTTGATTCATGAATAACTTTTGTGTCTGCTTCATTTTCCTGGTCTGTAGCTTCTAAAGAAGGAAAAAAAATTTATTGCCCAGAATCTTCTAAGGATTGAGCTTCCATTAGGTTAGGATCAAGTGATCTTCCAGGGTACTTGTATGCATTCAGATTTTCTAGGACCTGAGACATCCCTGTCTCAAAATCCTACGAAATATTATTTTTGGGGTTCATGGTTGACGTTTGAGGAGGTTCCTCTTCATTTTCCACTTCATCATCAAAGTGTTGTGCCCTTTCTTGCTCTGAGTCTAGTCTATCCTCTTCCTTGGGTTCTTGTTCTGAATTGGCCTCTTCCCCATGATCTGATTTTGAATAACATCCTTCCCCTTGTTCAAGTTCTTCCTCTGGTTCTGACTCAGAGTCCTGTATGACAATTGGTCTAGATGGTTCCATAGGTTGTTTGGTGCTATCTTGTGGATTTACAGACATTCTCTGGGCTAGATGTAAACTTACAGAGCACCCGTGCTTATGGGATTCAATGTTTGAGTGGGTAATCCTTTTCCTTTTCAGAACAAGGCTCTGTTGGCTTATCTCCAAAATGGGGTAGTCCTTCTCCTTTTCAGAATAGGACTCTGCTGGCTTATCTCCAAAATTGCAGGATTTTGGATTACAGGGTTTTGACTAATCTCCAAGGGTGCTATGAGACCATCCCAAGTTAAGTTTTATTGGACAAGGTTATGGGTAACAATTTGTCTAATCAATCCATGGTGGCTAACTATGGTTTTAAGGTGCCTAGCTCATCTTATTATATCGATGGTATCATGCAGCAATGAATTCAAGAAAGATGGCAAATTAATAGTGAACTTTAGTTTTAAAGAAACTAAAAATTTGAGTTGTCATGGTCTTACCATGTCTCGTCATCCATCACAAGTAATGTACCTCTAGACAACACTTGTCAACTCACACTATGGTTCTACCAGAGAATATGGTTGTATGCCCTTGCCTTTCTTAGTTAATTCCTCATCTACATCTCTAAACGTGTCCACCACGTCTTGCAACATTACGTGTTTTTTTGGCCATGTAGTTCCTTCCGTTGGCAGCCTAGATACTTCAGATATTACAGTGTCTGATACTATGATTCTTCTACCTCTCACCACAGATTTCCCATTCTGCAAATGCTGTAGAAATTCATTAGTGATTTCATCATTAAGGGGCTGAAATATTGTGAAATATGATATCCACCCTGCGCAGACCAGAATTTCCCCGACATGGGCAGAGACTTCCAGCACTAAAGGTTCACGGCGCACTGTCTTACCACCCATAATGCTTGAGTTATTCCTACTATTGCAAAGGATTAGTGCAGTGGAGAAAACACAGCAACAGACATCAACAGAGAGATAGAACATCAAGTAAGTTGTGACAACTAAGCTTTCCAATGTTAAACGATATTTCTATGAGAATTCATTAATTTGAGGACTATTGTTTTTCCACATGTTGCAGGATCATAGAGTACCATATCAACCTATGAAATCTAATAAAACAGTTATAATGCATGCATGAGCGTAATGGAGGTCCCCTCCCTCCTTCAAGATGAGAGGTCGCCTACAACCGAATGGATGGGGGAATGTCATTCTGATGGAAAGATACAAGGGTGAAAGATACAACAATAGTATGATACAGAGTATGTATATTAATGAGAGGACTATAAAAGGTATGGATATAATGAAAGCGAGGTGTGTAATGATGGTTATTGACAAGAGAGAAGATGCTTTGGTTGATGATAGGTTATGCGGTAACAAAAAAGGACAAAAATATTCAAGAGAAAGATGGTTTGCTGACGATATTCCGACTAAAAATGATATGAATAATTAAAAACATTAACTCATGCATAAAGGTTCAAGGTAGGGAGAAATTAAGGAAATTATTCTTCTGATAAAAGGAAAAGTAAGAAGAGGGTATTATAATAATTATTGATGTTGAAAATAGAACTTCAGTACCATAAGCAAAGGTTCTGTTGCCAGCATACATTCATAGCCTCGACAAAGTTGCTTTTTAACCGATATGAGCCAGGATACTCAATTTATAGTTGGAGAATTCCATTGTTGCTTCTACAGAAGAGATCTGTGTGTTGGCATGGTAACCAAATGACCACACAACCATTCACTAGGAAGTGGCAAAAGTGATAAGGTCGGCTCACGATGAGACCTCCTATTCCAAGGATATTTTAGCCATCCATTGGATCATAACCCTGGTGTGGTGGCCATAGTGGGAATGTCACATTTCTACATCCCTATGAACATGGTAGGCTAGCTCTTAATGAGACCCCCTATCATCTATCAATGGGAATTTTTTTTTTTGTTATTACACATTTTTATAATAAATAGAGCGAGGCTTAGTACTCCTTAAGAGCAGGGATTGTGGAAGAAGTTGAACATGTCAATAGGAAAAAAATATACCCACAATCTCACATATAAGAGACACAGAGGATTATAACCAGGAAGGGTGGCACTAGCATGGTAAATATGATCAATCAATATCATATACAACATAAATCAATACAGTAAAGTAATATATAAATAATTGTGTCCCTCCTATAAAAAAAGAAAGAAATCTATCATCAGGAAGTTGTCTTGTTAGAGATCATAATGTTAAGAGTATTCATCTACTTCAATAGAATTCATAATTCTTTTCCTCATAAAAGTATTGTACTTCATGCCATGAAAGGGAATAAAAAAAATGGGGTTGAGATGAGCTAGGAATAATCCTAGAAGTGTTGTTCAACATCACAATAATGCAAGGAAAAGGGTGTTGTTTAGAAAACACATGACTTCAAGAAGCAAAAATGTTGTTCAAAAGTGGGAACAACAAAACACTCTAAGAGAAAAAAAGTGGTATTTGAACATCAAACAACAAAAAGTGTTGTTCCAAAGTTGGAACAACAAACAGGCAAAAAGTGTTGTTCTGAAGTTGGAACAACAAAAATGCAAAAAGTTTTGTTCCAAAGTGGGAACGAAAAAAATAAAAAGGTGTTGTTCCGAAGTGGGAACAACAAAGACAAAAAGTTTTGTTCTGAAGTGGGAACATCAAAAGAAAAAAGTACCATTCTGAAGTGGGAACAACAAAAACAAAAAGTGTTGTTCTGAAGTGGGAACAACAAAAACAAAAAGTGTTCTTCCGAAGTGGGAATAACAAAAATGAAAAGTGTTATTCTAAAGTGGGAACAACAAAAATAAAAAGTGTTGTTCTGAAGTGGGAACAACAAAAATGAAAAGTGTTGTTTCGAAGTGGGAACAACCAAAACAAAAAGTTATGTTCCAAAGTGGGAACAACGAAAACGAAAATTGTTGTTCCAAAGTGGGAATAGTAGAAACAAAAAGTGTTGTTCCAAAGTGGGAACAACCAAAACAAAAAGTGATGTTCCAAAGTGGGAACAACAAAAATGAAAAGTGTTGTTCCGAAGTGGGAACAACAAAAATGAAAAGTGTTGTTCCAAAGTGGGAAAAAAAAAATTGAAAAGTGTTGTTCCAAAGTGGGAACAAAAAAAATGAAAAGTGATGTTCTGAAGTGGGAACAACAAAAAGAAAAAGTGTTATTCAGAATTGGGAACAACAAAAATGAAAAGTGTTGTTTCAAAGTGGGAATTACAAAAATGAAAAGTGTTGTTCCGAAGTGGGAACAACAAAAGAAAAAATTGCTGTTCCGAAGTGGCAACAAAAAAATGAAAAGTGTTGTTCCGAAGTGGGAACAACAAAAGCAAAAAGTGATGTTCCGAAGTGGGAACAACAAAAACGAAAAGTGTTGTTCCGAAGTGGGAACAAAAAAAATGAAAAGTGTTGTTCTGAAGTGGGAACAACAAAAAAGAAAAGTGTTGTTCTAAAGTGGGAATAACAAAAACAAAAAGTGTTGTTCTGAAGTGGGAACAACAAAAATGAAAAGTGTTGTTCTGAAGTGGGAACAACAAAAACAAAAAGTGTTGTTCCGAAGTGGGAACAAAAAAAAAACAAAAAATGCAAAAAATCAAATCAGCAATAATATTTACAGTTTTTACAAAAAGAAATAATGTTTTATAACAATGAAGTTTCCAAAGGATTGCCTTCTACAACTAGAATTTGCATGGTGGAGTCCTCACGTATCTGCTGGTAAAAGGATTCCCTTGTAAGTGGTTTTTGGTAGAGGCGCACCTAATGCCCATTTACTTTGAAGGAAAAACTAGACCCATCAGTGGTGGCCAATGTAAGAGTGCCATTGTCATGTACTTCCTTTATTTCATAGGGGCCTAACCATCTAGTCTATAGTTTACCAGGGCAATCTTGAAACCTAGAATCGTAATGAAGTGCCTAGTCACTCTCATGAAATGTCTTTTTCTTAATTAGGGAATCGTGCCACTTGGCTCTTTGTTATTGAATGAGTGTAGTAAGTTATAGAGCTAATAGCCAAATTTGATCTAGTTCATTTATTTGTTGTGGTCTATTAATCTGGGCTTCAGTTAAATCCAGTACCACTTCCTAGACTATCCTTAGCGTTTATATCTCAAATTCTATGGGGAAAATGGGTTCCTTACCAAATACCAACTGATATGGAGAGTATCCAGTTATGTTCCTCCAAGTCGCGTGATATGCCCACAAGGCCTCTGGTAGTCAAGTCACCCAATCTCATAAGTGTGATGATATTGTATTCGTTAGAATAGCTTCAATTACTTTGTTTGTACTTTCCACCTTCCCGTTCTCTTGCAAGTGATATGGAGAGGTAATTCTCTAGATAATGTGATGATTCTTCAGTGTAGCAATGATCTTCTGGCCTACAAATTGTGGCCCCCCATTAGTAATTACTTCTCTGGGTAAGCCATATCGCACAAAATTTTGAAAAGAAAATTAATCATTGTTTCCTCTGTTGCTCTTGGTAATGTTATTGCCTCTAACCATTTAGTCACGCATTCTGTTGCAACCAATCTATATGATTTCTAATTAGACGGTGGGTTGATCGGCCTAACAAAATCTAACGCCCATCGCTCAAAGGGTTCTATCACCAGCTGTGGATGTAGGGGCATCTCATTAGATTAGCCAGGGTGGCCCATCCTTTGGCAACTGTCGCATGTCTGGACAAATATCCTAGCATCCTTAAAAATCGTAGGCCAGTAGTAACCCATTTGCAAAATTTTATGTCCAGTTCTACTGTCTGCAAAATGTCCACCACAAGGTCCATCGTGGCATGCTTTTAAGATATCATAAATTTCATCTTCCCTGAGACACCTACGGATGTGCATATTGGCGCTTGTGTGAAAAATGTATCCTCTGATCCAGGAGAACCGAGTGCTTTGCTACACTATTAATTTCATTTCTCTAAGTGTCATATGTTTGGGCAGTGTTCCCACTGCTAAATAATTTGCCACATCTGCGTACCATGGTGTTTTTACGGCCGTAGTAAATAGGTGTTCATCTAGGAGCTGGTATTCTACCGCCATTGTATCACCTATTCTTGGCACTCGGGAGAGGAAATCTTCCACAAGGTTTTTCCTCCCTAGTCCATCCTTTATAGTTATTTCAAATTCCTGCAAAATTAGTAACCAACGTGTCACTCTTCCATTCGTAATGGGTTTATTAGCTAAATATTTGATAGTAGAGTGATCAATATACAGAACTATAGGGTATCCAGTTGTATAAGGTTTTAATTTGTTAATAACATAAATAATAGCTATAAACTCTTTCTCTATTACTATGTAACTCAACTTAGCAGGAGTTAAGTTTCTGCTAATGTAATATATAGCGTAGGGCTTCTTGTATTCTTGTTGGCCAAGAACTGCTCCAATGGCTAAATCTGACACGTCTGATGAAATCTAAAATGGTATATCCCAATTCAGGCCTTGTAATATTCGTGATGTTGATAATAGTTGTTCCAACTCTGTAAAGGTAATTTCACATTTGTCAGTACATATAAAATCAATATTTCCTGTTAAGGCATATAATGGTGAAGCAATCTGTGAGAAGTTCTTTATAAATCTACGATAATATGCTACAAATCCCAAAAAACTAAATACCTCTATTTGAGTGCAGGGAGTAGACAATAAGAGTATTACTTGTATTTTTGTTGGATCTACCTGAATTCCAATTGCTGAAATGAAATGACCCAGGATCAGGCCCTCTGTCATCACCATATGGCACTTCTCATGGCTTAATCATAGACTAGTAGCGATACACCGCTCCAGGAATTTCTCCAATGTCTGTAATGCATGTTCAAATTGATCTCCATAGGGTGTGAAATCATCCATGTACACTTGCAATCCTTCATTTATCAAGTCTGCAAAGATACTGAGTATGGATCTTTGGAATGTAGCAGGTGCATTGCATAATCCAAAAGGTAATACCTTGTAATCAAATGTTACCCATGGGTAGGTAAAAGTAGTTTTAGCCTGGTTTTCAAGGGCAATCTGAATTTGGTTGTAGCCACTGAAGCCATCTAGGAAAGAGAAGAATTTCTTCCCTGCCAGTGTATCTAAGACCTGATCGATGAATGGAAGGGGAAAATGGTTTTTTTGCATTGCTTTGTTGAGTTCTCTGTAGTCAACGCATATCCGCCACTTCCCATTCCTTTTGGGGACCACTACTTATGGAGAAACCCATTTACTGTCAGATATAGGATAGATAAAATTCACATCTAATATTTTTTGAAGTTCTTCTTTAACAATATCCTTTAGGTGAGGATTTAATCTACACTGAGGTTGTCGAATGAGTCTTGCATCTTTTTCAGTGTAAATGTGGTGCATGCATAACTACTGGGTAATCCCAAGTGAAAGCCCTTTTATATTTCCTAAGGACTTGAGTAAGCTTTTGTTGCTGGTCATCACTAAGATTACTATTAATGTTCAGGATCTTCCCTGGCTCGATTTCGATAGGTTTTATATTATAGATAGTGGTTGTGGTATTGGTTGGTAATTGATATCTCTTAGGGAATCTTCTTCAATTTCATTATCAAGGACTGCTTTAATCGTGTGACATTTCAAACTAGACATTGTAGCATGATGATTGATAAAAGTATTAATGATATTGTCTTCTGTTTGGTTTTTAAATTCAAGGGCATCTAACACAGTCAATGGTGATTGAATATTTTCTATTAAATATGTTACAGGTTGCTTCCTAGTTTTTACAATGGTTAGGCTTGGCTGAGCAGGAGAGTATAAGGCTAGAGTCTTCACATCATTTCCATTGGTTATGGTCATACTGCCTGTCCGGTAGCTCATATAAGCATAAGCGGTTGCTAGCCGAGGCCTTCCTAAAATTAAGGGATGTCCATGTAGCTAGTTCCTAGGGTTAATAATGAAAAAATTTGCTAGATATTTCCAAGTATCTACAAAAACCATCACATCTAGTAATGTTACTTCTGGCCTAAGGACTGAGTGGTTAGCAAGTTCCAACAAGGTAGTTATTGGTTCAAAGGTTGTGATGCCAAGCATTTCACAAGTTTTTGTTGTGTGAATATTAATGGCTACCCCTAAATAAACTAAAGCATTGGGAAAAGAGAGGCCATTTATCTGTATTGTGACAATAAGGTTTCCTGGGTCTTCATAGTTTATAGGTGTCTCTTTGCCTAGTAATAAATTAGACAAAGTCCCGACAACAAGGACAGTTGGGGTTATTTTTTTTCCTCACAGACTTCTTTATACACAATTCTTTAATAGTTTTGGCATATATTGGAATGTCTTGAATAGCCTAGAGTAGGGGTATTTCTATACATATATTCTTCAGTTCACCCAGAAGATCAAAGTCTGGCATTCAGTTGGGCACGATATCATCAGTCTTTCTGGGAATGGTGGGGAAGTAGTTATGATATATTCGGGAGTATGCTATCTGACTGTAACTTCCCCTTGTTGATCATCTATAGTCAAAGGTTTATTTGGGTGCGGTTCTTCAGGTTCCATATTTTTATCCTCATCTCGAGCGATTATGCATCCAGATCTTATGTTGAGTTCATTACACTCTCTCAACTCAGCTTTAGGGTCCAGAACCTCAATGATTTGTACTGACTGGATTGGTCTATTGTTGGGATTTGTGTTGGGTTGGGCTGGGAGTTGTGGTTGTATATTAGATTAAGGATTCTGTTGCACTGTGTAAGGTGCTGGTAATGTTGGTTGAGATAGAGGAACTGTCCCCATAGGCTAGTTCGTGGATCTTTGCGAGTTTGTTTTCCAGTTCTGATTTTGTGAGGTGGAAGGGGACCACTGAGATGAATATGGATTGTTATGCCATAATGGTGGAGGGTAAGAGCAATTTTTCCAATTATTGTTTGGATTTGACTAGTTGGGCCATGGTGGCATAGAAATGTTTGAGGCGGCCAAGTAGAAAAAGGTGGCTGGTTCTACCATGCTTCCCCTGAATATTGTTGAGAATTATATTACGAGTGAGGAAAGAATGAATATGGACTAGTAGGCATACCTGTCTGACTTGCTTTCCATTGTCGATGCTGGTTCAGCAGATATACTGGTTCCACTTCTTCTTCCATTTCCTTGAAGACTGCTTTTAATCCTGGGAGCGATGGGAAATTTTTTGTGGCATGCTCCTTAGTGCATATGGCACATGTTTGTATCATATCTAGTGGGCATTCTTTATGACTGTGTTTATTTTTGCAATGGGGGTAGAAAATAGCTAGGTTTTGTTTTGCTTTAGCCTATTTTCATTTAGCTTGCATGATATCCAATTGTGTCGTTAGGGTCGCCAGGATATCAGTCTTGAAATCTTTCAATAGATTGTTGATTTCAACTCTTGTAATGTTTCTTCCTGAGGATTTGCTACCTCTGGTGATCGCATCATGTCCGATTCGTTTCAACCGTGTACTACCCCTAGAGCACCTGATGCACAAGTCTATAATATTGTCATAATATTCTTGATAAATATCACCCTTAACCATTATATTCAGTGTTTCTACCCATTGGTCTTTCATATCTTTAATCATTGTGGTTTTTAGAACATTATCAGGAAGATTTGTGTAAGGAGATCTTTGCAGATTATATTTGAACCATTCCACATATTCTTCCAGATTCTTGTTAGGCTTAGCTACCATTTGAAAGATTTCATCTTTTATTTCTATAGTTTAGCAATAATCTTGGTATTTTTTAAGGAAGGATTCTTTCATCTGTTCCAAATCATTGATGGTACCTCCACCAAGTCCCATAAACTAATGCAGGGCTGCTCACTTCATAGTAGAGGGGAACAGTTTCAGCTTCTAGGGGTCAGTGGTGTAATCATAACCCCTACATAGGACATTAAATTCGAAAAGGAATGCATCAGGGTCTTCTGAATTTAGCCCATGAAAGGTAGGAATATTTGTAGTGTGATAGATTTCATAGGGGCATTGAAAGTTGTGTCCAAAATAGGGTATTGTAACGTAGGGTTCTAGGGTTGTCACTGATTATTGGCCATTTGGTCAAAAATATGCCAATATTCTTCAAGGATCTCTAGAGCTGGAGATTTGTTCCTAGGAAGTCAAGAAGAGGTTGGAATGATTTCAACACCGCTACCTTGATCCAGAACCCTAGGTGTCCTCTATTCAATCACTACTTTATGAGATCTAGGTTTTGGTGATTTAATTTTAGGATTACCTTTCTCTCCTTCTCCTTCATGGAGGTTGCAAGATTTCCCTTCTTCTGAAGGGTGTGGTTGTGAATTTTCACTATTTTGAAAACTCCGTTCAGACCCTTCAGTCTTACTGTGAATCTTAGTGTTAGCTATAGATGGTCATCCTGTGGCCTGAAGGGAAATAATAGGGTGTCTAGTAGTAATAGTTCAGTGTCCTACTGATGTCTGAGACTCATATTTTCTTATGATTTCATCAATAAAGGTTAATCATCCAAGGGTCACCGGTCCCTTATATTTTTCAATTTTGGGAGAGGAATTATATATTTTTATGGTCTTTTCTTTTTATTCATTCATACAAAAATACAAACGTTCATTTGTATCTTAAATTCCTACACAATTCTACTGGAAAGCAGAAGGAGGGGAGAGCATTTTAATCACTCGTTACACATGTTCTTAACTCCCATTTTTAATTCCCAATTCTCTCTCAGCATAGAAACATCACTCTTTTTAAAATGGCAACACTCTCCACGACAATGATGCCAAAATGTTGGGTGCTAAAAGGTGTCTTTTAAAACTCTTAATTGCCTCACATTAATTATCAACCTAGGTAAGTCTTTTTATTCCAAGTGTGTACACAATATGTGCAAGCTATAAATCTAGAGAGTAGTGCTTTAAAATAAGTTATTAAATTCAATAAAAGAGTAAACATATGCAATCATAAATCTCAAGCTTGTAACTTTAAAGGAAATGATTCATCTAAGCATCATGACTCAATCTCAAACAAAATCGTAATTCAATCTTAATCAACCAAACTGAAATGGTAATCAACTGAGAGCACCATAGCATTAACTGATCTCTTTTAGTTGGACTTACACTACTAGATAGAAGGAAATCATTTAAACAATCACGCTCTATTCTTTAATTAACCAGAAATGATCCTTTAACCGATAACTAATTCAATCCATGATATGAATTAAATAAAGCCAAATAGGATTGGGAATTAATGAAATGAATACCAGAAATCCGAATTAATGAAAATAATTCAACTAAAAAGCTCTAAAGCAGAATAAACTTGCAGTAAACGGAAAATGCATAAAACAAGGAACATTAGTAAGATCCACCAGAGATCGGGCCCTAGCCACTAGCGAACAGTGCTTAGCTACTTCAGAATATCTGAATGAACAGCAACGCAAGATGTATATTAATCATCAAATTCTCTTGTCATTACAATACGATCTTGTTCTTCAGAATCACAATTCTGTGAATTAAAGTTACAATCCAAGTAAAATATGAGAGATCCCTCTTTAGTCTTCCTTTTTAAATGTGACAACTAAATGCTATATTTAGATAATTCTTCTATCTCACACTGATCTTCTTGACTCGTTCCTAGGTTCGACCACACATGACGCATCTCATTTCCCTCAATTAGCTTTTTTTGTTCCGACTTTGGAATAGAAGTTGTTCCATCTATTGTTTTTCTACATAAAAAGTAATGAGAGTTAGCTTGGTCGGTCAAATTATATTAAGAGAGGTTTCATTCGTTCCTTATTAAAATCCTATCAATATGTTATTATATCATGGCACAAAATGGATAAGAAAAGAGGAAAAAGACAATAATCAAGAGTAAATACATACCTATTGCAAGGCTCAACAGTGCCCTAGCAGGAGGAGTTTGTGTAGCACCATTGTGTTCCGAGCGTTCGAAATAGGGATTCAAGAATCTCATCCCAACTTGGCATGAGATATTCCAAAGGATGATAATGAGATGTAGGGGCATATGTGCCCCCCATAGTAATATCGGCGTACTGGATGTATTAGAGCTATGGGCTTTAAACACTTATATGATACATAATATGATTATGCATTTGAGATCACGATGATGGTTTTCCATTTGCTATTTTTATGGTTATCTTCTGTGGCATACATGTGATAAATGCCAATCTGGAATGTTGTTTACAATGGTATCTACATAGTGATTCTAGGCTCTAGGCATGTAATGGTTTCAAACTCACGTACCAACAACTTAACTTATAGATATTTTCTAAATAGGACTTGGTTATGCACATGATACACACCATTCAATTGCATGACAAGTAGCAAGGAATCTAAATGAACATGAAGTTGAAGGATGCGATGGGTGAGGGAATCGACTGACAAACCTATCACTACATCATATTCTGCGTGATTATTGGTGGCAAATCCAACACACACGTCATTCGAAAGTACTATTGTATAAAAGGGGTTAAAAATGGCCAAGGTTGTCTAGGCTAGATTCCAGGAGAAGCAACATGAACCATTGGCATGGCCGATATATGGTGTGGATGATAGATCCATATAAAAGGTGAAAAAGACAATGGATGAGATGATGCAATCTACCTCACTTCATGGCAAAAATAAAGACACACAAATCAAAGGGATGTATTATGAGAAAAATATCTTGAGGTAGAGCCCATGGGGAGAATTAGGAAGGAGATGGCCTTGAAAATCCTATGAAGAAATGCCCCCTTACTTAAGTGTAGTGGTAATCAGGGGTAGACGTGGCTTCCATGGTGTCCTCATTAGGCTGAGATATGGGCGAATGGGAGGAATATTGATGCATGATGTGACCGCATTTCTTGGTGCGTTAAACTAGGAAATAAGGTTCACATATGCATCATATTGAATGGTAGATGACGGGCTAGTAGATGGAGTATCTATGGATGTGGATACCTAGGATTCTATTCAAAGAGGTTCGATAGAAATGCACGCATAAACCCAAGAAAGGTTTTCCTACGATGAACTCAAGGATGACGACAGGTAAAGAATGGGTTCTGTGGTGTCCGTCATCTCCATGTCGGGGGGAGGCATCACAATAGTGGGTCTAGAGTCTCCCTATTCTAGTTGAATTTTGGTACGAGAACCCATAGGTAGAGGATTAGATGCTCCACTACGAGTGGCCTGATATTCACGAATCGCCCCAAGACAATCACAAAATTCATCGAGATGACGTAAACAATGAGAATAGTGACCTTGAAGATCACAGAGGCAAGAGGGTGCTTTGTGCACAACGATTTTGGTTTCTTAAGTGGGACCAACAAGTTAACATGGACTTCTAGAATGTTCGACTAAGGGAACATTTCATGGACCAAAGGTTTAAGTTCAGGAAGTTCAGGAAAATTATTGGTGGCATGCCCAAAAACTTGACACAAAGCGCATGGGGGTGTCAGCTTTAGGGCCTTAGGAGCTGGAGGAGGTTGGGGAGCCTTGTCCTTCGAATCTTTCCTTTTATATTTTCTCCCCTTTCTGCATGCTTTCACAATAGGAATAGGTTCCTGTTGAGGTTGTGGTGGAACTGAAGCGGCGACAGGGGTCATAGGGACCGAATCAACCGGGGTCAAAGCATGATATGGTTTGAGCTGACCAGGCAGAGTGCTCATTGGGGAATCAATGTACCGTACAGGGATCCCTAGAGTCTTGTTAGGAAGGACCAACAAAGCCATGACAGGGATAGAAACTACTCCTGGAGGGGGAAATAAGAAAGGTATTTGGCTTGCAAGGTAATGTCCTGGTGTAATAGCTCCTGGATGGTTGATACCTGCAGGAGCGGTTCCTGGTGGGAACATAGAAGAGGCATCCACAAATGAAGGAGGTCCTGGGTGGGTGGATCCGGATGACTTGGCTGAGATGGTAATAATAGAGTGCTGAGGAGCTGGCTATTGATCAGACTTATTGACCTCATCAGAATCCATCATGAGGATCTGGTAGTCACTAGGACCAAAAGGTCACGGGGGATGGGCTACCTGACCTGACTGAGGTTGAGCAACAACAAATCCTTGCTAATGGAAAGGATATGTGAGCACTTTTGGTTGGGTTGGCGTAGGATTCTAAGACAATTCTTGACCTCTAGAAGTTGCTTGAGCTTCCTGCATTTGGCGCATCTAGGGTAAGAGGGGACACTCATGTGTGTAGTGGCCATGTATACCATAACATGCACAAGGCTTTTTCATATGAATAACCTTGTTTTTCTTGGGTTGGCCACCGTGTTTATGGTTGTTGGTGTTATGTTGGTTCCACTGGGTTCACTAGGCTCGTTACCTTAATTACCCTACTTACCCTTCTTACCCTCCCCCTTATTCCATTTCTTCGAATTTGGGGGATCGATAGCACTCTGGTATGCAAACACCTAGCACTGAGGGGTGGTGGCAGCTGGGGTTGAGGATGCATGTGAAGATTTGGTTCTAATGCTTGAGGGGTTGGAGCGCTCGACTGTGCATAATGAGGAGCAACAGTTTGGTAGATGGGTTTGGGCCCTGGAAACATGTTTCTAGCAGGAGGGGCATAAGTGATGGAGGAATTGGTGGCCCCCCTGTGGTTAGCCATAACTTTTTTGAGTATATGGTGAAGAGTGTGGAAGAGACCCACTGATACCATCAGTGGCGTGAGATGTCCCCGGTGCATTGGCACTTCCAGGAAGAGGGAGGTCTGGAATGATGGTATAGACATAACTGGATTGTGGATAAATTAGATCATATCTCAGAATGGTTTGGAGATCTTCTTCCTCAGTCTGAGAAAAATAAGACGCAACATCTTTTCCAATGGGAGATAAAAGCCTCCTAAGAAACCATCCTAGATAAACACGGTCTTCGAAAGGCGAGGCATGACATGTGCTCCTCCTTCGACGCCACCCTTGAACATGGTTAGAAAGGCGAGTGGTAGAGGACTGATAGAATGTGGTCAATAGCTCTGTACTAGTGTCATGCCAGAGAGGTAACTAAAAATATGAGAGGAACGCTTTAACAAGCATCACAAAAACAGAATGAGATGTTGAGGACTAGTCTACATACTATTTTGTAGCATCTCTAATGAGCATACATTGGAATAGCTGAAGATGAATGGAGTCATCAGTTATGGAGTTGGATGAACACCACATGTGGAAGGATCAGACATGGTTGGTAGGATCCTCTACAACATTACCCTCAAACTTTGGGATGTCTAAAGGAATCTTAGTCGGCATAGAGGGCCAACCAACATCATGGTGTATGGGGTTGTTTATCAACTGGTTAGAATCTAGTAGACTTAACCCAATAATAAAGGGGGGCATGGGAGCTGCATGTTCCACTTGATGTGACCACCGGATAGAACTGGAGCCAAAAAAAAGTTGGGTTCCTACACCATCTGTGTGTCTATAAAAGGTGTGATATGTATTGGAGGAGGCTCAGAATCAGATGAGAAAAATAAGAACTAGGAAAATATTCGGTGTGGGGACTTGAAGGGCTATGAACTCGAACCCAATGAGGAGGGGAAATATGCCCAAGTGGAAACTGGTTGTGAAGGCATAATAGTCTCTGTGAAAAATTCCTTGGTCGCACAATGATGGCAGGACAAGGGAAAATAGAAATGGTGAAGGGAGATCTACAATATATGTTTGTCTCGATGTGGGGAGATAAATTTATTATGTTAAGTCTTGGCTTGGCGGTGTAAAACAAGCACCCTTTTCATGTGGTGTTATTGTGTGTGCAAGTGTATTAATTGATTAATCATATATCATGTTTGTAAAAAAGAAAAAACCTTGTTGAAAATAAACTGAAATTAATAATAGAAAAACAATTAACTAAACCCCACCGAAACTGGGTTTTCAAACACTATACTGCTTGGTGGCTAAACCAATGTAAAAAAAATTGAAAGGGTCAAGAGATATAACTGTCGGTGTGACTGGGACCAAGTGACACTAAGTTGTTGGAAAGTGGTGCAACAACAACAAAAAAGCAGAGAGGGAGATTGCTATAAAATGATAGGGAGATGGGTGAAACACCTAGGGAAATTGATGGGACCCTAACACAAATAACCAAAAAGGATTAAATGTGAAAATATGGATGGTAACAACCTATCTTAATAGATCTGAAATGAAAGGGTACAGATATGGAAAATGTGGTTGAAAGCACCATAGAAACTCAGACTACTCACTCAGCTAAACTCCTCCTAGAAAGGTGGAAGTGTACTAGAAGCCCTAGGGGAGGCTAAATTTGACTTCAATCAGTAAATAAAAGTGGATCAAGGCCTAAGCAGGATGAGACAAAGGTTATACAAACCAGTAGACAACTCTCTGCAAAACCTAGAAACAGATCTGAGAAAAACCTTAAAACCTAGAAATCGCAGGTACTAACCTGTTCCTCTGTAGGGATTGCACTTTTTGGGCTGATAAGTGTGCTCTAGCCTCTAGATTGTACTTTTTGGGCCAAAAATCATGATTTCTTCTCTGTGGATCTTGGTCAGAAAATTTCGGAAAAATGTGTCGCCTTTGTCGCGGTTGGTCACTGTGACCTGCGTAAAAGATCAGAAAGCTTGCAGAAGTCAGAAATTTAATAGATCTAGGGTTAGAAAGCTAGGAAACATTAAAATAATTGAAAAGATAATAAACCCTAAGCTAAAAACTAAAGGTCACCTAGGTTTCTACATCTGAAGTATAAAACCCAGCAGAGTCACCAATTTTGTATTAGAGACCCAGGTTTCTAAATCAGAATTATTCCCCAGTGGAGTCACGAAGTCTGTTGTAGTCTTTTCTTCTCAATGATGTACGAAAAGAACCAACTTAAGTTTTTTGATGACAAACAATATCAATAATATAAATGGCTACTAAGTGTTGTAGATCTGCAACAATTGATAGAAACAAAACCTGCCAAAGTCCAGATCTATGCCACAATCATAGTTAAACAACAAAAAGAAAGAGTAATAACTCCAATCATACAATGGAAACCAAATATGTAAAGAATAATTTTATATAACACCTATGAAGAGAACAGATAAATGTTACCAGTCCCCCTCTATGGGATGGGTTCTTGCCTATCCTCAAATGTCTTAACCTTGTGTAGAGTCCCTCTCCTCTATAATATGAAAACATAGTAAGAATATGGTGTTCGACAATGAAAATAATCCAAGTTACAGTAGTGACTACAACAATGAAAATAACCAAAAGTGAATAATGAATGGAAAACCCTTCTATTTATAACAAAATATTGAGTTATCCTCGAATAATGAGAAATAATAAAATATTATTGATCCCATTCTTGGAATAATCACTTGGAATATTTTATTATATTTTTTTAGGAGGGAAAAAGTTTAGAAATAATAAATAAATAAATGATTTATTTATCATCTCAAAAAAATTTCGAAGGAATAATAAACAAATAATGATTTATTTAATTATTCCTAAGGGATTTACTCAAATTTGACAAAGAACAATAATTAATTAGTGATTAATTAATTGTTCTTGGAGAAGAATAAGATAATTAATGATTTATCTGTTTATTTTTTATTATTGGGTCAAATGTGACAAGGAATAATAATAAAGCTATGGTATAATTAATAATTCGTTGAAGAAAATAAAATAAATAATGATTTATTTAATTATTCTTCATGGGTTTAACTATAAATTACTTAACAAAGGTGGTTTATTAAGTTATTTCTCATAGTGAAAGCAATTTTACTATGGTAAAATTGGATTTACATGGTGTACCTCGATCCGTCTAGTAAATTAGGTTTGATGATCAACTTTTTGGTGACAGCTCCTTAGCAGTGCATTCTTTCTCTATGCGAGCCTTTTCTATGACTTCCTTCTTTTTCTGTTCTGCTAGGGTATGCGCAGCTTTCTGAGTGGTCACCTTTCTTTTTTATCCAACAGAACTTTCCACGCCGATTCTTATTCCAACATCGAATTCTCATGGGGCACACCACTCTATAGGCCATAACCCTACAATCTCCTGCATGTCCGTTTTTGACACCAAATAGGGAAACTGGTGCTATTTCTGCTCTGGATCCTTCCATGCTTGGATATAGACTCTGTGGAAGTCAGCATTCAACATTGTGTAGATTGACAGTTGCGTGAACAAGGTTGGGGACAACCTTGGATGCTGACTGAGTACCATATTATGGATATGAATTTCCATAAAAGTCCAAAATATCTTTTTTTCTGTAATCTACGCCAAATCCTTTATAGACCATAAAGAGGAAAATTTCCTTGCCTCCGACAATCGTTCCTTGAGAGGAGGAAATTGGCTATCCTCTGACAATCTCCATGCAATGAGCACAGTTGATAGAAATAGCCAAGCATAGTGGAACGTCTTGGTTTCCTCTTGGGCTTCTCAACAGTTTTCTAGGAACTCCTGATAAAAGTACTTGGCCCAATTAAATTGTACGCCTTTTGAACAATGCATAGCAAGTGAAACTACTCGCACCAAAACTTCATCTGCGCAACATTTTCTCATAACCTTTCCTGTTAAAATCTAAATAGCAAATTGAACTTCCTGGTCTAAAATAGAGACAATGGAATACGCTCATTACTTCTTAAGGAGGCTGTATTCCTTCTTCATCTTTTCTGCAAACTATTTTTCCCCAACCTTCCCTCTAAACTCCTTGGAATGATTCACACCTTTGTAAGTATTCCACGTGATTTTGTGAATCAACATGTCTGTGATGGGGATAGGCTCTCTTAGCCATAAGCACCCATCATGCACCAGCGTGAGGAGTTGGCACACACACACGGTACTAATGTCAAAGCAGTGATAATGCGGCACTAGAAACATGTTCAACAATCCCGACTACTCAACTCCATGGACCCATTCCATCGGCTCCAATGTTGTAACACCCCTTTCTTTGCAAAAGATCTTTCGCATATATTTATCCGTCAACAGATGTGCAAACTTACTATGGTCTACGAGGTTCCAATCCTCCATATTTAACAATGGGATCCGCGTGATCCGAGGACCTTCAAAGGGGACCTGCTCAACCAGCAGGGGCGTAGACACTGTAAACTTCCCTGTATCAGGGTCCTTCATTACCTTTGATTTTCCCTTTCGTGGAGAGATAATTTGGCAGCCTCATCATGGGTTTGATCCCCTCGGTGTCCACATCCTCTATGCCATGGAATTATTCTTCCTCAAGTCCACCACCCATTCAGTCTACTTATCCTTTTTCTCTAGGTTCTTCCTCGACGACATCCTCACCTACACCTGCTTCTTCTTCTCCTTTTTAGATTGTTTTGACTTGGCTGGTTATTTTTCTCTCATAGGGGTGTGCTTTGGCCTAAGAAAACTCAATGTCATAGGCATAGCAGCTGGAGCTTCCATACTTAAAACATCTAGGGTTGCGGCATAAGAGACAACATCATCACCACTAACGGTTTCAACAGGTTTTGTTGTAGACATTTGCTCAAGAATAAGCTTATGGTTTATTTTAGGTTATTCAAAAACCACTTGGCTCGCAACTAAATCTTCCCAAACTTGATGCTTCATCTAGCGAAGGAAATAGTGCCCAACTATAATTCTTAGATAATAAAGTGTTTTCTTGTGGGCCAACATGCCATATTTATAGGTGCTTTTGGATTCAAATCTGACCGTTCCTCCCAAATTCTGATAATAAATGTTGTTTTGGTGGCAGATCTTGAAAGATTTTTTCCTTAATTGCCACCACCCCGCTCCTTTTAACCATTTTCTGGTCATCAAGTCATGAAAAATAATTCCAACAGTCATTTTCCTATTGGGTAGTGTGGTACCTTCCCTTATGGCGTAGCTTCTAGAGCGCAACTTCCATAGTGCACCTTCATTTGTTTCATTTTCATCACTCCCCGCACAACCTGCTTGCTATGTTATCCACCAAGCCAGGCAGTGTATTTTATAGTCTTTCACTCCCTTGCAACTTCCTAGAGCACTAAGACTATCTTGTCATCATATAGTCATTGTGCAAGATCCCCTGCATACAACTTCAACGTGCTCCCATTCACCCTTCCTAGAAAAGATTCCCCATTCAGCTTCGCAAGATGAACTGTGTTGTCATATGTAATTTGTTTGACAATATATGGCGCTCACGAATGCATCTGGAATTTAACCAAAAATTTAGTGAATTTACAATCATATAATAGGACAAGATCATTTGCCTTGAATGTACAAAGCTTGATATGGTGATCATGCCATGCTTTTTTGCGTTCCTTCTGTACTTGTACATGGAATCCAACCAAAAGTAGATATTCTTCGAGCGCCTTAAGCTACGCGAGATTTTATTCCAAGGCCTCACGATCTTCCATATTTGTCAAAGCTTCTATGGAAAAACTAGGTACAATGTATTCCATTTGTATTACAGCTTTGACCCCATAGACCAATGTGAATGGCGTTTGTCCTATCATCTTCTTACAAGTAGTGCTATAAGCCCATATCACTGTAGGTACACATACATCCCAGTCATTTCACTGTGCGTTGTAGATGTTTGTCAGCACGTTCTCCAAAATCTTGTTAAAGGCTTCAACAGTTCCGTTTTCCCGCGGGATATTTTCTGTGGGTGATATGGTGTACTCTTTTCATGGTAGACCTAGAATTCCTCAGTCAATGTGCTAATCGTTTCATTCAAAAAATGCGTACCCTTGTCACTCATCAACACTTTCGGGTATCCAAATCTGGTTAAGACAGTGAAACAAGAATTTTTCTATCGTAGCCCTTGTACAATCCTTAACTAGCTGTGCTTCTACCCATATGGTTAGATATGTCATTACGGTGGCAATATACCGTGCGACCATTTTCTTTCTAGGGGGTGGAATTGGCCCAACAAAATCATTCGACCATTTCTCAAATTCCTACAAGGACACCTGAGGATGTAGTGGTAACTCATCCCTTCGTGATGGTCTGTTATTTCTTTGACATGCATCACACACCTTACAGTATGCCTTGGATTCCTTCTTCAATTTTGGCCACCATAGTCCTGCGTGCAAAATATTTTGCGTAGTTGCTTTGCCTGCATAATGGCCTCCCGTAGCTCCCCCATGAGCTTCAGTGAGAATGTTGTCTCACTCAAAATCTGGCACATATCTTTGCAATATTTCATCTACACCCATTTTATACAAACATCCCACAACAACTGAAATATTGCCTGTGCACACTACTAATTCCTTCTTTTGCTAACTTGTATATCCTTTTGGTGTTGTCCTTGCAGTCAAGAAGTGAGTAATGTCTGTAAGTTGGTCATCTACTATGTGCACTGCAAAGAGCTATGCATCTCGAAACCCTTCCTCGAGATTACTAGGTTCCTCTCATGTTTCAATCTGCGACAGATGGTTAAGTCCTGCATTCAACCTTCCTAGCTTCACAATGACTTCAAAGTCATACTCCTAAAATAATAGCAACCATATATAGATCTACCCCCCCAACACAGGCTTTTTGACCAGGTATTTCAAGGTAGAATGATCTGTATACATCTTGAAATGCCCTCCTAATAGATAGTGTCTGATTTTTTGAAGTTCGTAGACCATGACTAGCCCTTCAGGTTCAGTTGTTGAATAGCTTCTCTCGGCATTTGATAACTTCCTACTTGTGAAGGCGATAGGATGGTTCAATCCTCCTTCAATAGCCTATGTTTATAATGCACCTAGTGTAATGTGAGAAGCATCCACATGTACATGAAACTCCTTCTTCCAATCGAGGAATACCAATATCGATGCAGTGACCATCTTTACTTTCAATACATCTAAGCTGCACTGACATTCTTCATTCCAATAGAATGTCATGTCCTTCTTTAGCAATTTCCTCATGGCCATAGTAATTTGAGCATAAGCTTTGATAAATTTTCTATAGTATCCTGTATGTCCCAGCGTCGTACGTAGCTGCTCGACGTTCTTGGGGGCCTCGAATTTTACAATCACCACAATCTTTATAGGGTCCGCCATCAATGCTTTCTTGCACACAACATGACCTAGTAAGATCCCAAAAGGAACAAAAAAATATTCATTTTTTCAAATTCAGCGTGATTTGGTATCTGCGACATGTATCTAACATTAAGCACAGACTTGGTACATGGTGCTTCACTAATTCAAACACCATCCAGTAATCAAAATATAATTTTGAAAACTTATGAATGAACTTCTTGAAATCTACTATGACTATACACAAAAATATCACAAGTGCATTCTTTAGTCCAAATGGCATCATAATGTACTGAAAACAACACCACTCCATTGCAAAGGTCGTTTTACTCCTATCCTTTGGTGCAATATTGATTTGATGATACCCCAAAAACCCATCAATAAAGGAATAGGCCTCCTTCCCTCCAAGATTGTCTAATACTTTGTTTGTAAATGGCATTGGGAATGGATCATGAACACATGCATAATTAAGCTTCCACAGATCTACAAAAATCCTTATTTCACCTTTTTGTTTCTTCTCTTGGACCACCATCGAGCTCACCCAATTAGATCCTTCAACAGGTTCAATGATGCCTGCCTCCAACATCTTTTTCGGCTCGTGGCGAACATTTTCCTTATAGTTAGGATTAAGGCGATAAGGCCTTTGTTTAATAGGCTTCGTGTTTGGTTTCAATGTGATATTCATGATGCCCAAATCATTGATGATGCCCTTTAAATCAGAGAATCTAGTGGGAAAGAGATCCTAGTATTCACGAAGTAATTCAACAAATTTATCTATTGTAGCGTCATCCCAATAATCTCCATTTTTCGTGAACTTCAGTTCTTCTTTAGTGAAAATGTTTACATGCTTTGTCTTCAAAGGTGCGGAAATGTCAAGGTTTTCTATTTGTGGACCTTCAACTTTGTGATGTCCTTCTACCTCCGAAATATTGATGTTCATTGGGTCTTCGTCTTCCTCTTCAGCGGTCACATTATAGCATTCCAATGTGTGGCACAATGAGGTGTTCCAGTCTAGTTGGGTCCATTCCATAGGTTCCTTCGGCATTCTAAAGATACCCACCTTAATATCTTGTAGTGCTTCATCGATACTTGCAAATTTGTCTTCAAAGATGAAAGTCAATAAGAACCCTTCCTTCAATACATCCCACTCCACATTGCCATGACAGAGCTTCAATTCCAGATACCAGTTCATTTGAATTGTGTTCAAGGTACGACAAAATATGTGTACCCATTCTGGTTGTGGTTTTGTTCCCCATGCTTTAGTCTACTTCACTAGGTGATCGTGCAGATTGTCCCTTCGATTATACTTTTCAATCAATCTGGTATTAGCATGCCCAAACCGTAGCTTCATCATTCTTCGGTAATCTCACCATCCATCAAAACTATCCTTATGCGCACCCCACCATCATGCAAGTGTAGCACGCAGTGCTAACTCTAATGCTTGAAAGCGGTGGTCCTCAGGGACCTCACTCTCAAATTCCTCCAAAAAAAGATCTATGTCAGTTAAAGCATCATAATAAGGTAATTTTCTCACCTCTGACAAAACACAGAGTAGCGCCATCATCATCATACTGCATTACAATGTAGAAACTTCATGTAAGCGATTTTTCCAATGCTCTAATTCCTTGTCTAAATTGAAGGTGTAGGAACTCTCTCGGTCCCATGGAATCCATCCATCTACCATTGGATTGATCCAGTCCTAATCGTGCACTATTATCTTGTAAATTTGATCTAGTTCATCATCAATTTCCTCATAATCGTGGACTTGCTCAATATGGTGCACCCCTTCTATGGGATTTAGTGACAGTATAACTCGAAGGACCTTTATTTAAAATAGCATTGTCCTCTTCTTCAAATTAATGACCCAATTCATATCAATAGCTGAGTAAATTTCCAGGAGCGCGGGGTAGGGATTACTGTCATCAACTATTTCTATAACTTCAAAGTCTACCATTCCACTTTCACCTTCAATGTCAACTGTTACTCCATATATTTTTCCCATGGGGATGATTTTTTGTTGGTTTTCCATTTTAAATTGAATTGGAGACCACTATAACATAGGTCTCCACATCCTTTCCCAATTCTGTTTCGTAAAACATTCGCATCAAATCCTAGATCTAAGATGACCTAATGCATTTCATAATCACCTATCTGCACTGTTAGCCTCATCTCTCACCCTGTTCATGCCTTATGCTTGCCAATTTCTCTGACCACGTAGTGTCCATTAGGGGATTTCTCTTTGCTAGCGCATTTATTTATTAATTCCTGCATCCCTTCCATAACCTTTCTATTGCACAACATCTTCATGCATGTTTCCAAAAATGTATTGAGTACAGGAGGATCAACCTCCACAGGTGCACTGATTTCTTGCATCTTTTCCTAGCTTCCTGAGGTGGAGACCTCAATGAATCTCTTCTTGGCTTCTATAAATGTTTCCTAAGCATGATCCAAATAAAAACCGACTTCTTTCTCTAATGCTTTACGTACCCATCTCTCTTCTTCAGTATGTTTATCTTTATCAGTGCCAGTTTTCATTCGACTTCTCAACACAATATTAACACTTTTATCTTCATCGCGAGGCTCAACCCTCATCATTTTTAAATTCTGTGTCAGTTGTTGAGGCTACATTTTCTTCTCTTGCATTTTGGCTATTAACACTGGGAATTATTCTATAGTATGGTCAAACTGTCTGTAGTATTGACATGATGGATGAGTAGGACTCTGTCACTCTCATGCATAATTCCCTGACTATCCACAGTTGTAGCAAACAATCTGACTATGACTTCCACTAGATCCTCCTCCTCCTCACCCTCGTCCTCGACCTTGAAAACCTAAGTGCACCCCTCTTGCACCTTGATCCAGAGGCTGAATTTATTCTTGCATACAGTAAGTAGGGGTTCATTCCATCATCAGCTCATAGCTTTGACAGTGGTGCTCATCGTGGCCCATAGATTTGCAGAAGTTACAGAACAACTGTTGGGGCATCTAAATGAACTTTTGAAGTAAGTGGCATTTATCCGTCGCATGCTGTCCAACAGCTTGACAAATAGAACACCATAGCCTAGCCCCCATGCTCCACCCTACTGCGGCTTCTGGCTTCTGGGGAATTGGCCCCCTACCTGTAATATAATTTCCATACCTGGGACAGTGATCCTTAGTGTGCCCATGGCCCTTGCACTTCGCACACCAGACTTTTCTGCGCATTTCTAGTTTAGTTTTATTATCTTTCTTCAAACTTTGTAACTCTAGGTGTAAGCTCACTAATTGTGAGAGGATCTAATGTACTCCCAGGTTCGTATCCTAAATAGGTGATGCATGTAGCCTCATCATGATCTCTAAGGCTTCTTCTTATGTATATATCTTGTGTTGTGATAGAGAGATTCTCAAATCGGGTAGCAGCAGTGTAATAAACTAGTCACGATGCTGGCTATCTGAGATCTACATGTTAGCCTATCTAATCTGGGACTCCAACCTTTGACCAAAGTCCCAGGGTGTATCTTGCACCTTCATCATGATCTCTTTTAATTCAATCACTAACTATGATTCAAACTTAGGCTTACTAAATTCTTCAAAGTCGTCTTAGCCTCTGCTGGTGTCACAAGAGGATTATCAGTGCAATACCTAATATACTAGGTTAGCAAAGCGATAACGAACTGTGCCTTATTTATGTTATCATTAGTGATCCATTGAGTTGTCTACATAGTATTTGTAACAAACCAAAACTTCTCTGGATCTTCACCTCTTATGCCCTTGAAGATCGGCATCTTCATTGCATTCGCCATGTTGAAAGGTGGACGTCGAGGTGTGGGAAAAGGTGTACGTGGTGGAGGTGGAGGTGGAGATGGAGTGGATGGATGATTTGTTCTAGGAATTCCCTAAGTGATTAGTTGAACAACACTTCATGGCGTAGTCTTCCCCACCCTTTTGTCGTTGCTTAAAGGAGGTCCAATGAATGGACTATACTTTGGCCTTGATCCTTCATGATTTCTAAAGAATCGTCCACTTCGCATAGCTCTAAAAATCAAGGTAATGACATCACCCATTTTTCACATAACAACATTTTAGTCCAAGTATTCAATGATCTTAAATACTTACCTTGCGGCCCTTTGAAAAATCACCACTCTACTTCACTATAGGTAACTAAGGTATCGAGTTTGAATTATGTAACAAATCCTCCTCGAATACGATCAAGCCAATGATCGACAACTCACGTGATCTTGTTTTCAGAGGCTTCTAGTCATCGCACTAATTCTAGAGTCCATACTATAGGACTATCAAGCTTCCACATTCCTTGGTTGTCTGTTAATTTAGCTAACCATTCACACAGTTCAATGGGGAAGGTGCAGAAGAAGATCTCGTGTATCTTTGTATACAGATACCTGTTCATCCATTCTTCCTTTGACAAGTGTGGATTCCTATTTTATTTCACTGAAAACTTGTGAATCTTCTGATCTGACAACTTTTCAATTTCTTTCTTAGTCAGATTCCAATGATGTGAAATAACCCATCTCTTTCAAGTAAATCCTCGTCTCAGCAATGAAACCATTTGTTGGCTTATGGGGTCCTGACCGAGGTTCAGAGTTAGTTGTACCAACCACCAAAACCCTACACTACTGACCCTTTCGACAACAACCTGCATAGCGCAGGCTACGGTCTCACTTGAAGCTGTATCGGGGTATGCAAGAACCAAGTTTTTGCATCCAGAGACTAGTGTGATGTCTTCCAACACATTAGATCTGTCTCCATGCAGATCAACAGAATCCTAGGGCTCATCACTGTAACTCTGTTAAAATGGCCTTTAGTCCTTCACAAATGTCCATGATGAGTCCTTGTGGACAGTTAAACTACTTACGTGCATCAAAAAGCAATCCTAAATTGGTGTTCACGCATATATACTTAAGTCGTTAGTAAACATAAGAGAAATCACTAGAGTATTCACGGAATTGTTTAAACATGCATTGCATACATTATTAATATTGATTCATGATAATCTTGTAGCATTGAATCAATATTTCATAAAACCAACCATTTATCAACGACATAAATCATAAATAGACATGAACATAAATACTCAATAATTCTTCAGAAAATTATCTTTATTGATCTTCAATTAATGGATTACAGACTCAAACTTCCATACAGACATAGCTACATTGGTTTGTGCACTCATCTACAGAGCCTTTATTTCCTTATCTATGCATAGGAAGCAGAGCCTTCCTACCTTAGATCCTGCCCAAGACTCTTTAATCAACCCAATTCTCTATCTTAGTTCCATCTAGCTACGTCTTCCTTTCGCTAAGACTCAACTATTTATAGACTTTTTCATACAATTCCTGGTCGACGGACCATGGGTGAATCTCAAGATTGAGTTAGAACTTTACTTAAAACAAGGGGCTAAGCCCATTTGACTTTTATTCAACTACGTGCTTTATATCCAGAAATCTTAGAGACTTTACATCTTTTACAAAATTGTACCAAAATTTGGGTTATTTAACCACAAACTAACTAGGGGACCCCATCCCAACATGACATCGTTGTGGAATGGTTAGCAAAGGAGTGCAAAGAAGCCTATAGGAGAGCACTAGTAGTAGAGGTAAACATATTGGCATGTGATAAAGGCAAGAGAAAGATTTCGACAGTGCAGAGGCAGAACAAAGATGAAACTTCAAAGTAGACCCACTTGTGTAGAAAACAACTTTGGAAATATAGGGAAAGATGTAATAATGTGACAAGAGGACCGCAATAAGGTAGAGAGGAAAACAGAGGATGGAGGAAATAGTAAAGGAGTTGCAAGAATTGAAGGAGAAGCTCCAGAAGGAACAGGAATTATGCAGACAGTAGAAGGAAGCAAAATAGGGACAAACACATCAGGGGGCATAGCATGCACAAATTGATGAAACTGTGCCCATACATGTGGTAGACTCATCCGAGCAACTGATGCAAAGTAGACAGGGTGATTGGTCGCAGGAGCAGGACTTCTCTCAAGAGATTGAACGAGTACTTGAGAATATGGATACAAAGATGGAGCAACCAGAGTTAGAGTAAGACATCAACCTAATTTCTTATCACCATATCCAAAAGCAGAGCAGGTCCCAGGTGACCAAGGAGATACTAAGATCCTTGGAGACAATTTGGAAGAGGAGATGCACAACATATCATTTGACAAGTCGCGGCATAGAGTTGTGCAATCGCATAGAGTGTCTACTTTGGATGAGCGCACATCTACTATGTAGTTTTAGGAATGAGTGATCATATCTTATGTGTGTAAGCATCTAGCGGCATTGGCTGATGCTACCAGAGCATATGCCAAAGCCACTAGCTTGTGTGTTTGCTTCTTGATAGAAGAAAATGAGTGAATGGCTAAGGAGTTACAAATTTCCAAGCATGGAGGAGAACTGGTTATAGAATCTGCTTGAGCAGAGTTGAATAAGGTGATACTCGATGAAGTATTGTCCCTTGAGACAGTCATGTAGGAAATGTATTCTAGAGTTCGTACTGTGCATAAGGTAGTTGTCCATCTCAACGGTTGGTAGCAGTGTTATGCTAGGAGAGCATGTATCATGTCAAACTTGCATACTTCTATCAACCACATGAAAACATGGACAATGAGATACAAGTGAGCCCCATTACACTTTCCCATGATGATGAAGCCAAGAGAAGTTGAGTTGAAGGCATGTATCCGAAGTCAGATCCGAAAGTATGAAGAACTCCAACATCTCATCACTAGTTTGCAGGCTTCCCATGCACATGTGTTGAAAAGCATGGATGTTTTTGTGTGCACACATGTGATCCCATCTATTGGGACACTCACCAACGCAAAGACAAAGGGACACGTTCGACTGGAGCTAGACTCATACTTTGACAAGTTGATGTGCATAGCCACCAGTGCCGACTTGGGAATCAGTGCAGACATTATGCATCAGTATGTCATTAGTCCAGTTGTACTCAACACAATGATGCACATGTTATCAGACATGTTGGATAGAGGAGCCAAAGAAATGTGCCCAAATGAAATAGAGGTGAGAGTTCATTTCCAAAAGGATGTCACCACAGAGTACATAAACACCATTGCGAACTACCAAGCTTGGCATCAATTTTCCACTGTCAACCATCATGAGGATGTTGAAGAGTTGGTCTTCCTATAGTTGTTCGAGTCATAGTGATGTCTTACATGACTTGCTCAAGCCTATTTTGTCTCACATGGGTAAATGTGCAAATTGTATGTAACATCTTGTCAAGAGGAATTTCAAGTGCTGCTAGCTAAATGTAACAGTCATAGAGTAGTTGAAGAATCATGAGGGTAGATAAACAGTCACAAAGGGGAATGTTAAGGGTCATCCCACCCTTTTCTATATATATTACGGTCTCATAACTCAATGTATAGGCTTTTGGTTAGCCAAGCTTCTGATAGGAGTATCTTAGAGAAAGCTTGGAGAGTGTTGTAACGAGCGTTGGATTCTTCACAGTGCAGAGCTAGTATATCTCTTTGGAGGAGTAGGCAACAATGACTGTAATGTTTGGTTATCAGGACTAGTGGTTGGTCATGGTTGTACTATATGATTGGAACTTTCACTTCTTAATATAACAGAGCCAACATGTTTCATGCATGTGTTGTTATTTTATTTCAGTTAACTTGTTTACTCTAATGATATATGTATCTATTTTCTTACACATGTATGTATGGACTCTTTTTGTATATGTATGTATGAATCTTACTGAAGTGTGTTGTTGGTTTAACCATCACTTTCGATTGTAGGTTCACCTTCCTTTGAGCTTGTGATGCATATTTTCTCGTGTGTTCCATTCTATGCTACGTGCTTACAGAGGTTTCCAAGGGGCTCATTCCAAATTCCGTGTGTTAGAAGCATTCATGCACCTTTCTTGGCTTGCTGCACATGTCACACCTTTGCTACCAATAGGGACATCTTACTTTCCTCCACGTGCAACTCTGGTCAAGGAAATACCATACGACCCACTGTTGGGACTCCTACACCAAACGGTCTTAGGTCTAGTTGGGACATCTTATCGATGAGATTCCCTGATATGTTGGCGAGTCCAGCACCATCAACATTTCTGCCACTAAATGAGGGCCAGATGACAAGCTATGTCCTCTCATCCTAATTTAAATCTTCGCACACCTATCATGGATTTTGTTACACTCATCGATCTGCAATGTTTTTCGCATGTTGAACCTCTCAACATCACGAGGGAATTTTCAAATCTCTTGTCTGGATTCATGTATGATGGTGAAAATGAGGTATCCTTGCTTGAGTACTTAGAACACTTATATGCATTCCTTGAGGATGCAAACGAGTTCTATGTAGAAGTGGTTGGCCTGCTGCTTGCATACACACTTTGTGAATCCCCACTATGGTGGTGTTGGAGTCTGCCTCTCGGTAGCATGCACTCACTTGAGTAGTTCTGTGATCTCATTGAATCTAACTTCCATCATTTTGACCCAGAACCTCTTGAACAAAAATTGTTACAAAAATGGAAGGCCCTGCATGAATCGCCTACGGAATTTTGGGACCACTTTTGTGTGTTGCAGTTTCAAGCTTCGAAAGTCAGATGAAATTCCAGTATCTCATGGACATATTTGAATATTGCCATACCAAATCTGTCAATCCTAAAAGAAAGTTCAAGCCTAAGCCTCAGTCAGCATACTTCATTGATGGAGATGTGCAATCACAAATGCACACGATCGCTATTGCAAGTGATTTTCCGTCGTCCCCTCATAAAATAGCTCCACCACCGTAGAGTGACGTGGGAGAACAGGAACACACATATATTTTGTTATCACTCAGATGTCTTCCCTAGAAGTTATCAAAGAAGGAATAGTCCAAGGTAACCACAAACCTAATCTTTTAGACTCAGGTTCTAGCCAACCTAAGTCTAGAGAGTGATCTCTCTTCATAATTTAACTTTGTTTTGTGTAGATTTCAGGCAAGTTATTAGTTCTCATGATTGTTTTGTTTTGATTGGGTGGTAGAATTAAGAAAACATATGGGCAGAGAAAGTATTCAAGCCATTGGGCTATGGAGTCAATCAAGAAGGGATTAACTGGATCTGATCAATCACCAAGGTAAGAGTCCACAAGGCAGGCTAGCACATTAAAAGCAAATCTATAGGTTTAAATCGATGAAATAGTCCTAACCAGGGCAAAGGGCAATGAGGAATCCTTAAATGGGATTGAGATGAAGAGAGGAAAGATGATCAGTAGCAAAAGGAAATGAAGACTCCTTTCCTATGGACCAAAGGTGGGGTAAACTACGGAATTAAGGGAGCAACTAAAAATTCCTAGACCAAGATAGCTTAGTAGAAAACATATAGAAAGTAAACAGTTAAACAGAGAGAATTCAAGCTAATTCTGAGATATCATTCCTTATTTACTTTACATATTTTATAAGAAACACATATGAATATTCATAACATGAAGAGAATACAATATTTAAACACGAAGAGATAATACTTATTTGTTCCAACTGTGCACAAGAATCCAGTGAAATGTCCTTAGCTTTATTTCATATGCAGCAAAACCAGTGCAGTCTTGAGTACAATAGCTCCTTAGCTCAATATAAATTGTCTACAAAAATGTATTTTAATCCACCTAAAATACTTCAAATGAAGAAGTATTTATATTAATTCTAAACTAAAATATCTTGAAGAAATATCAAGATTGGTTTTACAAATATCTCAAACTGTTTTGCATTAGTAGAACTTAAATAAAGGACATTCAAAACTAATGAATCTGTTTGGAACTATTTTTATTGATTTATGGTTAAAAAGAAGAGAAAGTCGAATTTGATAGCAACTCTTAATTGATGATGAGGCTTCCAAGTCACTAACTGCTTCCTTCCTTTATGCATTCTGCCCCAGAAATTCTGCAAACTTAGGGTCTAATGATATGATTGTATATCTCTATCAGAGCTAGATATGTACAAAGTGAACGAGGTTATTGTAGATAAGGATGTTTTTGAGATAAACCTCTCTCGTTTTCCCGAAATTCAGCTCCAGTTGTTCACAATATTCTCTGTAAAACGATGTCTAAAACAGGACTTTACACAGTCCGAAAAGTAGGCTGTGAAGGCATGCACTTATCACCCTTTCGGTAATATGTGTGTAAAAATGAGATACGCTTTTGTAAATTGGATTGTTAGGAACAAAAAAATCCTCCAGTATCTGAAAATACATCTTGCATTGGTAACAATAGTTTCTGCAAAACTATGACTTAAACAGGAAATTTCTGAAGAATATACCATTTCTACTCTGATTTCATCTTTTAACCTTGAATTTGTTTTAACTATTTTTCACTTTGACATTGGACAAAATTCATTATTGCTACTGAAAGTGTTTTTATCTTTGTTTAATAATTACAACCTCCATGTTTGCTTTTACCGCTCTGTTTTTTCATTTGTCTTCACTTTGACATGAATTTGTATGCTCTGTAACTATCTTCCCTGTTGTTTATCTTCATGCTAGATGATTTACTTGACTTTGGTCTTCAATTTGATACTCTTTAACCCTGATACACTTTAACTATTCTTTACTTTTTCCTTTTACCTTCACTGTATATTTTAGGTTTTTTACTATCTTTTTCAACAGTAAATCATTTAATTTCATGTTTCCTCTGCATGTCTTTTAACTGTATGTTTTATTTTTGATCTCTATTTGAATAGATTTGATAATAATCTTGAAGTAAACAGGTCTTGTGACTAGTATTAAGATTGTTTATCCAAGGTTGTGGTCTTTTGGTTTCCCGTAAAACAAGACAAACTGCTAGGAAAACGTTGGGTTGACAGGGAGGGTAATTAATGGCTTTATCAAGCTTTATAGGTCTATGGAGTGAGTCCAAAGTGATTTCAGGAGGTAAACCATGTTTGAATTGGTTAGCAGAGGCTTCAGGTGGGGCAGAAGGGTTACACAGGGTTTTACTGCACAAATAGGTGAAAACGAGCAACATTGGGGTTTTTGTGTTTAAACGGGTAAATGTTTAATTTGCTTGAATTTTGGCACAAAGTGAATAGTAGACGGATTGTCATGTAGCAAGTGGCGGTATGCAATTTTCTTTGCACTGCTTATGAGCGTTGGGTGGTTTTGGTGGGAGGTTACATAATTCCACTCATCGGGTGCCATGTAGCAGCAGGGTGAACAATAAAACCATCCATATCAGGCCGATAAAGGTCAGCCTTCGGAGGCCACCCGATATGATTGTCGACCGTTGGATCAAAAGGGACCAGATCGTATGATGATCGGGGCGAGGATTTGATATAGAGTTTAATGGAGGGGCTCGGTGGAGGTTTAGGCGTGGTGGGTTTAATTAATGATGGATTATGGAGGTTTAATGACATCGGGGGTGATTTCATTGGCAGAGATAGATTATTAATTAACCATTGATTGATTAATTAATCTCTTTTATTCGACAGAGGGTTTTGGTTATAAATTAGCCACTGATCGGCTTGATTAACCCATTAATCATTCACTAAAAAAGTTTATGTTTCAAACTTCGGGGACGGGATATTAAATATTAAAGGGATTTAAATATATACGAGAAAAAGGAGAATTTCGGGAATTAATAAATATAAATATTTTAAAAGTTAATATGAAGATTGCGGGATAAACGAAGTGTGCTAAGCATAATGTGTTTTTGTAATTTTTCTTTTTTACATAGAGCATTATAACTTAGGCTAAGTGCATTTTTGTGGGATTTCCATAAAAAAGGTTATCCATGGGAGTAATTGCTTTCCCCTAGGAAAAAAGAGTTTAAACATTAGGAAAGGGCGTTTTATGAGGGGAAATGAGGAGGAGTGAAGAGGGGTAAATTTTTATGAGTGGATTTTTCTTACTTAAGGTCTATAAGTCATTAGGCTGAGGGTCTGGTCCTATAGAAGTCAAATAAATTCTCTGAGCCCCTTTGTCTTAAGATTTTAGGTACTTAAGACTTTTCTTGGAAATTAGTTAGGTGAAAAGTGTAATGAGTGAGGGAGGTTAATCAATTTGACTTTGTGGATTTTATACATGCCCAATTATTATCCATACTTGGAACTTTGATGATGAAGGTGATCAACATGCTTTTATGTAACAATCATCACAATTCTACAATCATTCTTCTACTTACCCACCTACTCATCCTACCATTTTTACTTTCTTTATTAGGGTGCACTTAAGCTGGCAAACCCTTTATCAAAACTTTTTTTTTCTTTTATAATAAAAATCTATCTAAGTCTAACCTTATTACATCCAAGGGCTCAGATGAAACAGTTGAGCTCCTTTTATTTACTCGACCTATCTACTTTTCTACCAAGATTAAACAATTTGGTGAGATTTTATTCTTTATCTCTAAGCATAAAATTGAAAATTTGAAATAGCCAAGTTTAAACATTTTGACTATGATCCATGGATTGTAGCAAAGGTAACAAGCTACACACAATGTTTTTATTTTGCATCAAAGTAAATGGTAGTGGAATTTTGACTTGCACACTTTCATGGCATTTTTTTTTTTTTGGGGTTAATTTTTCATCTTTTTTGACCCTTTTTATTCTTTTGTCCTTTGATTTTTGTTTTAGGACAGACCCGCTTTACATTTTTTAATTTTTTTGATTTCTTGAATATGGAAAACATTTACAGAAAGAAAAGGTATGTACATATTACAGTTTTGACCTCACCCATTCAAAAATTATGTCTCCTATTGGTATAGGAACATAACATATTTAACTGTCACATCCTCCCAACATCAATTCTCTCAATTGTCATGCAGATTTGTTTGAGAATCCCATGGGTTGCCACATGTATTTCGTACCTTAGCCTTTGTCTTCATGTTTTGATGATCCTTCGGATTGCACTGTCTTGTGTCCTCTCATTCCAGAATCAACACCTGTTGTGAATGACGATCAAGCTATCGATGGAGTTGGTGTCATGCAACTAGCCTGCGATGTCCTTCATGAAGAGTATGACTGGGATCTTGAGCATGAATCCTTGGTGTAGGATGACTCCCTTCTGTCTAAGCCTCATCTTTGTTTTCCTAATATATTTGGTGATTCTTCCATCCGTGATTTCACATGTGTATCTCCATCTACGGATGCACCCATTTTTATCATTCGCAAAACAAACTGGATGTCAGTCCATCATTTGACAACGGAGAGGACAAATCATCATTAAATATCCACTTGATTTTTTATCTACCTTTTCTGGAAATGCAAAGGGTGAAATTTTCTTTTTCTCATCTACCCCTCTGTTTGATTCATCAGATCATGAGGATGTCGATGAAATCATTGATTTTGTTGATCGTAGTTTTCATGATCTCTTTACCCCTGTATTCAATCATGATGATGGCTCTATCTTAGTTGATTTTTCCAAGCCACCTGTTTATGATGATCTATCTGTCGACGAAGTCAAAACTCCGCAGACTGTCGAGGCACTTCAGCTCGAGCTGATGGTTATGTCAGGCCCTCATTGTCCTGAGGTTGGTTTCACTTCCAATCTGGAAATTACATAAACACCCGAGGCTCCTCATCACTCATTTGTGTGCATTGAAGATCAATATCACACATAGACTAGGCTTCTTCCACTTGAAATACATGATCCCATTGCTCATGCATTCGAGGAATATTACATAGCAAGCACACATGCGTGATGAAAGTTGCATTTGTTCCTTTCAATTTCTTTCATGTCACAGTTAAGAGTATGTGTATTAACATCTGCACTCACTATCACACAACACCATGGTAATTCCACGAATTGCATGCCATGCACTTGCACTCACTTATGTTCTGTGGATGCATTTAAACTCGAAGTGTGTTTTTCTTTATTGTTATATCTTTCATGTTTGTTGGTTCACACAACTACGTTGTTCGTGAACCATGCCTTCAGCAACATGGTTTGACCAATGCGCCAATGGCTGCATTGGAAGTATCACTTCACGTGAGCAGACCCATGCACCGTTAGCTTAGAAGTAGGAGTAGTGTTTGCTTTTGGTTTGTTTGCTTGCATGCATGATTGCTTATTACTTTATTCATCTACTTGTTTGCTTGTTTGTTTTCCTACTCACTTTGCTTATGCACTTACTTCTGCTTTTTCTTTCTTTTGTTTTTTGTTTGCTTATTTACATACGTAGGTTATTTTCACATGAAACTATGTGTGACCCATGAAATAAGCTGGGTAAAGTACAATGGGAATTGTGCAGTTATGAATACTTGGTCATTTATCATCCTGGCTCTACATGAAGAACTTGTTGTCTTCAGTCGATGATACGTCGATGGAAAATATGTATTGTTTGAAGTGAACCTTGGTGAAAACACAATGCTTGCATGCTAACTAGTGTCACCTACTCTAGTAGGTTGTTTTTGGGTTAATCCTTGTCAGCCTAGTCAAGTAGAGTAAAGTGAGGAGGAAAACCTTAGAAACCATGTTAGAAGTATATATAAGCTACTTCTCTAAAGGAATAACCTCTTATTCTCTCAATAAGTTGGGATCCCTCTTCCACCTCTGAAATGAACAAGTGCTATGCACAATTATGAAAATGAAAAACGAAAAAATGAAAATTTGAAAAATTTAGAAAAAAATGAAAAATGAATAAGGCTGGTAGTGGAGTGATGCTTGTGTTCCTGCATGACTCTGTTGGGGTACTGTCCAGGCCTGCTGGTAGCGTAGAAACATCGGAGATGAAACTTAAACTCTAACGAGCATATTGCTTGTGCACCAATATACCCCTCATCCCCAATCGAAACAGTTATGTTAGGTTGGCTTGGAATGTGTATCGACTGACCAAAATCTTGGAAGATGTTACATCTTACAATCAAGCAAGTGTGGAAACCAAGATGAATAGACAACTAAACAATACTTCCAGAGGTGTTAGACTTGCTTTCCATGAACAACATCCATTCAGAGAGCTGGATTTCTACCAGTGTGTCGCCAAGTATTGTAGTGGCTACCACCACCCTCCAAAATTTTGCCTTAGCTTCATTTTGGAGCCTCCCTAACAACCATCCTCACAACATTCCTTGCACTGTCAAGTACATAGGCTTCATTGGTTTTTCAGCACCTTGCTAGACTATGCATGATAGTTTGCTTCACTCCCCTCACAGGCTGCCATTGTAGACTTTGGCCAGCTGCTAGCTGAGTAACTCCCTCAGAAATTGCGCAATTCTACAGGGGAAGTAACCTTTCCTCCAAAAATTGCACAAATCTATTGGGTAGCTTGTTGGGCCCAAAAAGTGCGCAATGGAGTAAAAAAACTTTAGGAAATTTGGGCAATCTAGCCCAGCACTATAGCTTAACCTAGAAATTCCACAATTCTTGGCAGCAGTCACCTACTCCTCCCTGAAATTTCTCAATCCCTCTTAGGTAGGTAGCTCAGATCATCCCAGAAATTGTGCAATCCCTCTAAAAGAAGTAGCTCAGATCCTCCCAGAAATTGCGAAAAATTCTCTCTCAGTTAAGCAGACTGTTGCATGTGCTTTCAGGTTCACCTGTTCCACCTAGGACCCAACCAAATTGACTTGCATGCATGGGTTTCTTTTTCCTAAAATAATACAAAGCAACATGAAAAAATCATCCCTAGATTTTAGGGATCTATTTTTAGCAACTAGAGGTTACATGCAAAGATCCTTTTAGAAACTTCCCTCCAAGTGTTGCCGTTTCCTATATTTGTGGCATGCGCATCATAGGCCTAAAACTTGTTTATTCGACACTTCAAAGATCATTCTTCACATCAATATTGGAGATCTGACATCCCACAACACATTTAGGAGTCTTCGACACATCCAACTCAACTATTTCCGGGTAAGTCTGCTTCACTTGTCTTTTGTAGCATTTTTGTCACTTTTTGTGTTTTAGCTTGTGTGAGTGTTGTCTGCGTGATTTCTGTGAAAAATTGTTTTCATTTGCATGGATGTTATCCTGTACAAGAAATTTTTCAATTTTCATTTGCATCTCACTGTTGTCGCATGCATGACATTTTTTTGCGCAAACGGTCGCCGATTTAGTGACTCGTTTAACACACATGCATGCTCTTCCATTTTCTGAATATTTCATTCACTATTTGCATACATGATCATTCACTCTTTCTTATAATTAGTCTCACCATGCATTCACATCCTCATATGCTTTCAATCGCCCGCTAGTGGTCTTAGGCAACCTTGGCCTGGACTCTGCCTTGCCCGGACAACATTAAGCAATTTTGAGAGGGAAGGCTCTTCCTTCCTCCTAGAAAATGTGAAAATTTGGGTAGATAGATTCCTCTAGTATTTCTTTGCATAATTTTGAGAGGTGGTGTCTGCTGGCCCAAAAAATTGCGTAATGTAGTCCTTGGGCTAGCATGACTTGCCAACTGAAATTGTGCATTCCGCAATCTTAGAACACAATAGGAAAGTGTGGATTGCACATTGTTCAATTCCAGTAGACAAATAGCCTCTCGACATTCTGGGCTGCATTTTGTGTAGTTCCGGTAATTAGTCTCTTGGCCTCCCAATGAAAATCGTGCAATCCTTGCTAGGAGTCTCCCTGGTATGTTGCATGTTAGTCCTCAAGTTTTTTTTGGTTTTAACTGACAGATTTATTGCCATGCATGTCACCATGTCTCCATATATAAGAGGTGTTCCTTAGTCTCTCAAAGTTTTAGGATCAATGGCCTCCAAGAGATCAGGGTCAAAGGACACCGACGGAAGCACAATTGGAGAAGCAGTTGATCGAGTGGCTATGAGTTTGCCGATTTATGAAGAGACCAAGTTGATCGTAGACAAAGATATCAAGCTAAAATTGAAGGAGGTGAATGATGCATTCTCGTGCACATTTGGGGAAGATCTTGAAGACCTCCAAGTCTATGTGAACATTCACAAGTTCGTCTTGTACCAGATTGCATGTAGGTATCCAACGTTCCCATGCCTAGACATGATACATTCGATCATCTCGCACAATGATCCTTAGACAATGGTATTAAGAAGTTTTAGAGGCAAAGAGATTGCTACCTTCTGGGCATAGGACTATCAACAAAAGTAGCACTTGTTGAAGCTAGTGATCACCATGGAGACACCCTTCAGTATACCCAGCAGCAATGCCAACTCTAGGGATATTCTGACGAACTAGGTGAAGGAGCCACCCAAATTCAGGATGACACCCAACCATATTTACAAGACGAAGATACTACAGAAGGCATATCAGTACTTGGTCATATTTTCATGTCACTTTTATGACTGAGAGAGTAAGAACTCCTTCCCGTAGAGGTGGGTGATCGCATTGGACCAACTGGCTAGTGAAGGAAAAGCATACAATTGGTCTGACATGTTGGCTCACAAGGTGAAGGAACATGTAACTCGAGCTCGGTAGCTGTCCAAAGGTCAACAAGGAGAAATCTATATTTCCTCATACATCTTAGATGAAATCTGTACCTGTTAGTAGTTCCCGGGCTTGAAGTGGGCATGGACATCAACGGAAACCTCTATGAACACTTATTGTAAATTGTTTTCTGAATGCAACTTATGCGAGGTCATCACACAGTTGTCAGATCATTTTGTCACCCTTTTGTACAAGATCATATTTGAGCAGGATCCACCATGCATGTCGAAGGCAGTAATGGAGGTACTGATAAACATATTGGATTGGTATGCCTCACCTTTTGGCACCTTCATATGGATGTACAATGCGAAGAAGGCTCTGCATGTTCTGTTGAAGCTTGCCATGGACAAGCTTGTCATGCAAAAATAGTTGTACCACATCTTCGCAGGACTATCAGCTAGGTTGTACTGGAAGAAGAAGGCACCTTGGCCCACTCTTTTGTTCGAGATCGGGTTGTACAAGATATGAAATCTCAAGCATGCGTATATCGAGATAGAAGACTTCAAGAAATTTACTTTCAACACTAGAAGATTCAATTCGTATGACCCACATTGCTTTGCATGAGAGTGCAATTTCCTTGGGTCCTTAGGACATGTCATTTTCCTGAGGAAGACCAATGGAGATATTTTCACAACTTCTCCAGGTGCAACAAACCAGTCAAAATCGTTGTGGAATGGTTAGTAAAGCAGCATCTAGGAGAGCACCAACAATAACAATAGTAGAGGTAAACATACCAGCATGCGACAAAGGCAAGAGGAAGATTGTCGAAAGCACAGAGGTAGCACAAAGCTGCAAGTTTAGAGAAGACACACTTGTGTAGAAAGCAACTTTCGCAATAGAGGAAAAGAGGAAACAACACGAAAAGAGGACCACGCAAAGGTAGAGATAAAAACAGAGGATGGAGGAAATAGTGAAGGAGTTACAAGAGTTGAAGGAGAAACTCCAGAAGGAACAGGAACTGTGTAGAAAGGAGAAGGAAGTGTAGCAGTGACAGATATAACAGGGGGTGCAACATGCACATATTGATGAAATTGTGCCCATACAAGTGGTGGAATCATACAAGCAGTTGTCGCAAAGAAGAGAGGGTGAGCAGTCACAGGAACATGACTTTTATCAAGAGATTGAATGATTACTTGAGCAGATGGATACAGAGATGGAGACGCCAGAGATAGATCAAGACATCGACCTCATGCCTTACCACCAAGAGGTTGATCCACCAGCTTCACTAGATCTAGAAGCAGAGTAGGTCCCAAGCAACCAAGGAGATATTGAGATCCTTGGAGACATTCCAGAAGAAGAGATGCACAACATATCATTTGATGAGTTGCAGCATAGAGGTGTGCAGTCACGCAAAGTTTCTACTATGGATGACCACATATCTCCTGCGTAGTTTGAGGAATGAGTGATCATATCTTACATGCCCAGGAATCCAACAACATTGGTCAATGCTACCAAGCATATGCCAAAGCCACTAGCTTGAGTGTTCGCTTCTTGATAGCAGAAAATGAGCGAATCGCTAAGGAGTTACAAATAACCAAGAATGGAGGATAACTGGTTATAGAATCCGCCTAAGCAGAGTTGAAGAAGGTGATACTAGATGAAGTATCATCCCTTGAGATAGTGATGAAGGTGTTGTATTCCATATTTGGTACCGTGAATAAGGAATTTGTCCATCTCAACAGTTGGCAACACCGCTGTGCTAGGAGAGCACACATCTTATCAAACTTGCATACTATTGTCGACCACATGAAAACATGGACAATGAGATACAAGGGAGACCCATTATACTTGCCCAAGATAATGAAGCCCAAAGTGGTTTAGTTGAAGGCACTCATTCAGAGTCATATCCAGAACTATGAATAACTCCCGCAACAAATCACTAGTTTTTAGGCTTCCAATGCATGGGTGTTTAGAAGCATGGATTTTGTTGTGTGAACACATGCGATCCCATCTACTGGAACACTCACCGAGGCAAACACAAAGGGACAAGTCCAACTGGAGCTAGATTCATACTTTGATGAATTGATGTGCATAGCCACCAGTGCAGACTTGGCAATCAGTGAAGACACTATGCATTAGTATGTCGTTGGTCTGGCCACACTCAAGAAAATGATGCACATGTTATCAGCTGAGTTGGACAGTGGATCCAAAGCAGTGTAACCAAATGCAACAAAGGGAAGAGTTCATTTCCAGAAGGATATCACCAAACAGTACACAGACACCATCGCAGACTACCAAGCTTGGCATCAGTTCACCACCATCGATGATCACGAGGATGTCAAAGAGTTGGTCTTCCCATAGTTGTCTAAGTCATAGTGATGTCTTGCATGGCTTGCTCAAGCCTATTTTGTCTCACATGGGTACATGTGCATATTGTATGTAACATCTTGTCAAGTGGAAATTCAAGTGTTGATAGTTGAATGTAACAGTCATAGAGTAGTTGAAGATTCACGAGGGTAGATGAACAATCACAAAGGGTAATGTCAAGGGTCACCCCACCCTTTTTTATATATAGTACCTCATAACTGATTGTATAGGATTTTGGTCAGCCAAGCTTCTGATAGGAGTATCCTAGAGAAAGCTTGGAGAGTATTGTAACAAGCCTTGGATTCTGCACAGTGCATAGCTAGTACATCTCTTTAGAGGAGTTAGAGGAGTAGGCGACAGTGACTGTAATGTTCCGTTGTGGGGACTAGTGGTTGGTCATGGTTATATTGTATGATTGGAACTTTCACTTCTTAATATAACATAGCCAACACGTTTCATGCATATGTTGTTATTGCATTTCAGTAAACTTGTTTACTCTAATCATGTATGTATGGACTCTTTCTCTATATGCATATATGAATATTACTAAAATGTGTTGTTGGTTTAACCATCACTTTGGATTATAGGATCACCTCCTTCCAACTTGTCATGCATCTTTTCTGATGTGTTCCCTTCTAAGTTGCATGTTTACATAGGTTTCAAAGGGGCGCACTCATTCCACCTTCCATGTGTTAGAATCATTCATTTACCTTCCTTGGCTTGATCACATGTCACACCCTTGCTACCAACAGGGACATCTTACTTGCCTTTGTGTATAATCGTAGTCAAGGCAATACCATATGACCCTACACCAAATGGTTTTAGGTCTAGTTGGGGCTTCTTACCGGGGAGTTCCCTTGACATGTTGGTGGGTCCAACATCGTCAACAAGGTGTTCTACCACATGACTATTCAGGATCATTGATGGAAAGATCAGTAGGCAATAATATTTTGAGTTGAGGATAAATATCCCCGATGTAATTTCAGGTTGAGGGTAAATCTTGTTGATGAAGTTCCAGGGTCGAGGGTGTACTCCCCTATGTGATCCAAGGTCAAGTGTTTACTCCCCTGTGTGATGAATTATCGTATTGTTCAGTTTGCGTGGAATCTATTACCCCTCGATGTGATTCTAGGTTTAGATGTTCTCCCTTATGATATGCTCTCTGATGAAAACATTACAGAAAACATCCCACCAATAGATATTCTAGATAGCATCTTGATTGATAGAGGGTGGTACCATGAGCTCCCCTCCGATATCAAATTATTCTTCTTCTAGATCCGAGAATGTTCAATATATGAGTAGGAACAATGAAGAGATAAACCAAAATATGCAAAGGATAGATCAAGATGTACAATGATTAATTTTGATCATGAGACACTTCAGATGGAAATGGTGCAATGACTACATGACATGATGGTCCCTGATGATACGTGATGACACTAGAAAATTCAAGAATGGCGTATTGTTTCATGGACATATATTTGTAGGTGGAATTATTCCTAGTTGAGAGGTAGTGCTAATTTTGGAAACTATGGTAAAATTTCACCTTGGACTGCTCAAATTATAGATATAATAACTATATTAGATTCGTCTTTTCAAGAGGACCAAAAAGGACCTAAAGGTCACCAAATTTAGTTAGAAAAAAATCAAGTTTTAAATAATTTTATTCATGTATACATTATGGAATGGGTCGGCTATAACCAAATCAGTAACTGCTTAGGTCAATCTTAATCCCAAGTAAACTCTCAAGGAAAAATATAAAAGGAAGAGACCTCAAGCTCATTTGGACACACTCAATCAAAGACATGTTTTCTTCTTCTATTTGGTTTCATTTTGCATAGGTTCATCAACAAAAGTTCGTATTGGGTCTGAAAGTACAAGCGTAAGGTTTGCTCTTGGTTTGGGTAATAAGGACCTCAGTCATTGTCACAGATTCAAAATTTCTCATCCATGCTCGCATGCATGGAGTGGTTAGAAGAGTGAATTTGGCTCTTTGGTTTCTCAGAAACATTACAGAGAGAGCGACTATGAGTTTTCAACTGTTTAATCCCTTGTTGCTCGCACCAGGAAGCCTTGGCAGCAACTCTAATACTATGGGCATTGGCACAACTTAGCTAGAGAGTGACTATGTCGCTTGTGGTCACTCACGCAGCTCCTTAAGGTTGCAACTATGGTTTTTTACATTCTGGGCTCGAGGTTACATGCACAGTGACCTCCTGAGAGTGAGTGTACAGTTACAGTCACACACATATAGTGTTGATGAGAGAAACCATGAAGTTTAAGTCACCCGCAAACAATGTTTACGAGGGCGACCCAATCTGAATCTAATTTCTCATCATCTCTGCTTTAGTTATCTTCAATGATCCATTAGATGTAAGTTTCTATGCTCTTATTATAGATTTGTAGATATGATTTGTTAGTATACACGGTAAACATATGTATTAGCCTCATTGATAGTGACAACAATATTGAACAATATTCGACACAATGACAACAATATACACTAGTTGAAATCTGTTTGTGACAATACATTACAACCATCGATATGAGGGTTCTAATTCCTAGCCTGATTAGATTTGTTTCATAGATATCTTTATTGTTTTGTTGCGTAGACAAAGTTATGGATCATTGTACTCTCTTTTTCTGCATCATTTCATGACGATCTAAGAAGAAGAATATTTGCAAGGGTTTTCACCATAGTGGGTTTTTCACTGGTCTTGGACCAATCTTGGTGTCTCTATGTGTGCATTCTTTCTTCTATTGTTCCTTTTATATTCCACTGCATTGATGATGATGGTGATGTTATTTCTTTCTATGTAATTGCATATGCTGATATATAATGGTGTAGATCTGAATAATGTAATGATGATATGGGGTGAGCTTAATGTATTTATGATGAAATGAAATTATCATAGAGAATAAAAATGTCTCCCTAAGAAATATTAACAGTTCGTTGAATTCCCAAACCTGGTTGACTTTTGCATTAATTAATAATAGCTTCTTCTCCTTCGTATTTCATGTGTAAATGTATTGTCTTATGTGTGGATTACATGGCTATTATATCCATGTTATTTCTGTTGGTTATATGTAGGTTATGAGTATGTGTTATGACATACTTTATGAATGGATCTCATCACGTTTTTATTATTAATTGAAAGTACAATGTATACATGATCTAATAGATGATAATAAAAGTACTTTTATATCAAAACAATGCTACTTTACGAATCTCAAATAAGTATGAGACCCCTATGCTCAGATATGATTTTATGACCTATAGATTCCATATTTGTGACATGTTTAATGAAATTCTTGTCATGGCTAATAGGTTTCCATTTGATGCATTGCTAAAGTGTTTGCATTAGTACCTTTGTTTAAGTGTCTTTTATCATTTCTAAAAGCTTCATGAAGTTTTGGGAAGTGGCCTGAGTCCTCACCCTGAAAAAGTGGCACAAACTCTGAGGTCACTGGCTAGGAACTAGCCAAAAATGTCCACAGTCATTGACATTCCCTTGCTATGGGAGTGACTAAAAGGCTTCATTTGCATTCATGGCTTGTCATGGCAGAGGTTGGGTGTCCAAATCGGTGAAATGTCAAGTTGCCTCAGGGTTGGTCTCCTGGAAGGATTGGTTGGCACATGAAGGTTTTGTAGCATGTGTGGAAGGTCATAATGGTATTTTTTGGTTAGCTCCACTTCCTTAACTATACTTGGTGAGTTGAATTACATCATAGTAGCCTCTCGTCACATGTTTAGACTAGTAGACTGGTTAACTTTGGTAAATGTTGGAGGAGGGTGTTACAAGGGTCCACCTATCACTACGCATCAATGACGAGTTGACCTCTGAGGGCCCTCCTCCACCATGTCCTCTCTCTAACATCATGGCCCACCGGTCAGATTTGCTCCACCTAGATGTCACAGAGTATCTCCCACCAATATGGACATTAGGCATCAGATAGGTCCAATATCTACATTCAAACATTCATGGTATAAGTATGCAGATATATCGTAAATAGATATAAATCATAGAAATGGAGAAATCATAAACACATTATTGTTGGCCCCAAGAATCACATGGTGGAGAATCCATCTCTAGATCTCCATGGAAATCCATGCCAGCATAACGGAATTCTAGAGTAACCCGAGTGTTAGATAACTGCCAACCCTCAAATATGGGTGTTTAGTGTCGTCCTCCCTCACCTCCATAGGAGTATTTCATCACCTCACCCTTTGAACATGTGTCAACTACATCGTCATCCTCCTATAAAGGAAGCCTGCCGAGTCATAAACAATGTCCCCCTTAATTATTTAGAAGAATGCAAGTTGTGGCCCTAAAATCTAGTGTGTTGCAACTAACCCTAGTAGCTATATAATCATAATTGATATCGCCTACTCAACTACATCTAGGATAGAGTCGATGCAGATGCAGCCCTCTTGGAATGGATCTTCTTCATAGTGAAAGTTATCCCATACTATCAAGTCCACTCGTTAGGAGGGAGAACTTTGGGTCGTAACTCACCCCAAGGCACTAGCTCCATCACAAAATAAACACACACCTTAGCAGTGACTGTCACATCATGGCCTAAGATGTAAAACACTTATCATTCCAACTACCATTTTTGAATCACAAACAACAGGAAGTCCTCCTGCTATCTTAGCAAAGGGTTATGAACAAATTCCATCAACCCCCATCTGACTAGAAATGCTCGAGTGAGAGCATCTCTGACTATTGTTGTGTGGATGTGGTCCCAATCTCACTCATGCCATGTCATAATAATCCTACCCAAAGCAGGGAAAAACTAAAAAATTCAGCTCCAAGGCTAAACATTTCCCCTTTATCAACGTTGCACACTTGTTTCCATGACAAGCACATAGCCACACGCGTGTTCCTAAAATAGGCACATGATAATGCACTACATTTCCCTATGTAGTCACGCACAATATATAACTCTCACCTCGTTAACCGCAAGGACCTTGGCCACAAAGTCACACATCTATTTCATTCATAGGCGCATGATGCATGCGACTGTTTCACAGATAGTCATGTGTTTTACATAAATGTCGTTGATTAAGTAGTGAGGTCTTTGGGTTAAAAACCTCATGACTTTTTCACTCATAGTTTCTCACATCACGTGACTGTATCGCCCTTAACAATGTGCCCCTGCATGACTCTATTTCCCTAAATTTTCCACTTTTTTCCTAAAATTGTTGGTATAGGTCATCTTGTATGGCATATCTAGCATAAGTTAACAAAATCACAAAGGTGGGCTTATGACCTCTTACATGGCTCTCCTTGTGCATTACCTAGGTGCTTTGGCTATTGCTACAGAAGAAAATAGTGTGTGGACTATGATCTGGAGTCCATGTCAACAAGTACAAATGACATGGCATATGGGCCCCACACCCTTATATATTTCCCCTTAGCCATTCTTCTCGACTATCGTTCAGAAGCTTAGAATCTTCTTTTACAAAACCATCAGTAGTGTTGGGATTAGGAAGTTGTCACCTACAACATCATCCCCTCCATTTCATTCCAAAAACGTTCTCATTTTCAGCCCTGATTCACATTTCAAAGTACCCATCAGGTGCACCTTTCCATGTTTTTTTATTCATATTGATTAGCGCATTTCTGTTTACACTTTTTTTCATCAACATGTTTTCACTTTAGGTACTGGTTTTCAAAGTTACAGGTTCCCTACATTTTCTCAAAAAATGAGTCCCCGAGTGAAAATAAAAAATTAAGGTATCATTCTCCACTTAGCATGATATGATTCCTGAAATCATTACATATCCCAACATCATCTATCTGAAATAAAGCATAGGGTCGACCATCTCAACCACGTTTTGAATACCTCCCACTTGGGCATGGTAAACATCCACGTTGGTTGATAACACTTTCCCTTAATGGAATACTTCATTTCATAGTTTGCTTCACACTATTGGGATCCATGACCATTTCCCCAAGCCCAAGATAAATCTCACACGCATGACTTGAAGATCAACCTCATTCTCCTCTTCTTTATTCATTGCTTACCACCCCCACTCTTGAGCCTCCATATTTATTCTTTGTTGGATTAGTTCGAATGCACATTTGTATTGTACATATGGCCTATCACCCTTCCATACGTCATAACCCATCTATGTCACATCGTCTGCCTAATCAACCTCACACTGAGAGCAAGCAATGGGGCCCCTATCGTCAGAAAAAAACACACCTTCATCGTTACGCACAAGACCATTTTCTTGGGGCACCCATCTCTGTGTTTGTACATACAAATCTACTTTTACATTCTTTTGAAAAGTGTAAACAATTATTTTAAGGAAAGGGATTCTCACCCATATTTTTGTGTCAGTTACTCGACAACAAACCCTCATTGCCCTTGCTCAGAGCTTGCTTTTGTCACCACACCATGACCCATGTTCCTTCATTACCTACCATGATAGTAGGAACATAATTAAACCCACCCGGATGTCTTATTAGCTCTAGGAGAACCTCCCTCAGAAAAATTATTTTTACTGTCGCCGCTTGCATTATAGCTCCAACCTTGGGATATTTTCTATATTATTCCACATTTTCAACTCTTGTTGTCATGCCTTTCTGACCCATCATATTACAACCATTTATACTCCTTCACAAAGATTCTTCGGATCAGTTTTTCGAGCGGTTGATATTTCTTTCTTGTCAACTTCAAGACTCATATTCCAAGATTGAAGGAGTACCTTTGTTTCTCCTCCCTTTAAGGGACAACCTTAGGTGGCATAACCAAAATCATTATTTCCTATTGATGTCATTGATCTCCCTAACATTTGACACCAACATATTTTTTCATGTCAAGGTATTATCATATTTTTTTGGGCATTGAAGTTCTCTCTTTTAGTCAAAATCCCATGCATCGCTTAGCACCTAATTTAGTAGCTCTTACCTTTCAATGCATGGGAGGTACCCACAGTCGAAGACCCATGCATCACATAACACCTCGTTTAGTAGCACTTCATTGTTGATGCATGGGGGCAATCGGTTCAATCTATTCTTGAGAGAATCTCTTGAGCTTGTAAGTAGTTATCTTCATCAACCATTAGCTTGTTAGGCACATCAAGGCTAACATGAAAGAACTGCTTTCTTTATTATTTTAATATTTATTCATAATAATCAAATGAGCATGGGATATGCCCTCCTCGTATAGACACTTTTGTATCAGTATTTCTACCGAGCATGGTTCTCTCTAATTCTTAATCAAGGATTTTCGATATTCATCTCTATTGCAAGCATATATTTTTTTCAATTAGTTAGAAATAATATTAGTCATATCAACAAAAACGTGATGCATTTTGGTTATACACTTGCTCCTAACCTCATACATAAGGGGGAAACTATTATCATGTGAAAATTGTACACTCAGTAGTATGTAGTAGAAGACAGTCCATGTAAGTGATTAGCACATACAGAGGTTACATTTTCAACTGAAAGCAACATGGAAAAAAAAAATTAAAGATTTCCTAAGGTTCAAGCTAGAAAATTGAACCATGCGGGTGCACCATTACTGGAAATTAACATTTGTGCAACTATTTCTTCAATGGTTGCACAATTGCGAAAAAGACAAGGAACACCTCAAGTCACGAACTTGCTTGAGAAACACTCCAAATATTGACATGATGGGATGCAAAATTCAAGCCTTGATCCCCAAGACGCCTTAAAGGAAAGGATATGGTAACTCTCATCTCATTTATGAGGTGAACCACCACATTGATGAGCCTAGGAGGAGAGGAGTGTAAAAGAAAATTGATAATTAAAACTTCATGGAGAGCTAAAAAGGAAGAAGAAGTATATCATTGTTATGCTTTCAATCTTTCTCCCTACCAATCAAACATTTCATGGAGAAGGTAATTCCATCACTAGGAGAGCCTTGTATAATTCTTTGAAAGCGAGAGAAAGCTTGCAAGGAGATTTAGAAAGGAACTTCCATGTTGAGGATTTTTGAGCACCATTACTCAAACAATTCCCTCCAAGTGTTTTGAATTCATCTATTGTAACTCTTATACTTCTTGCAGTAAATAAAGGGGACCCTTTTCCTAACTTTTTTTTATGTGTTTCCTTCATTAAGAATTGTTTTGGTATTACCTAGTGTAGTTTTCAGTTTATGTGTATTTATGCATTGTTTCCATTTCTTTCAATGATTTGTTTACACATGTTTTTCCACTAGCAACAACCAATTGCTTGTTTAATAATTGTAGGTAACAACTGACTTGAAGTAAGATTTATTTGGTACTCCATATAGACAAACACACCATAACACCACTAATAAAACTACACTTCTAAGTTGATTCTTTCAACTTTACCACTTTGCAAGAGTTAATATGGATGAAAAATCATATCCTGATCTAATATGAATCATGATAAATCTCCTTTCTTAATAAAATTTGAACCACCAACAATGTATATGGGACCAAGGTCTACAAAGTCTCTAAGCCAAGTCCCTAGACTAGAGGTTATTATTCTAATAGGGGAATGGATACTAAAGATCATGTATGCTAGAACCTATTGAAAATTAGCATGATATTTGGTATGATATGAAGGCACTGAAGTTTATTATAGCAAAGACCATAATGGATATGAAAGGTATTGAGAGATGGAATTAGGGCTTCCTTTCCTCAAACCATAATGGGATTTCTAGCCTAGGAGCTATTATATGTCACTAAGAAGTAGGGGCAAGATAAAGGGAATTTTATATTATAGAAGAACATGAATAATCACATTATATAATATAATAGAAAGAGTATTAGACACAAAAGTAGGACTCAATTAGAGAACTTTAAATAAAGGAAATAATTAATTATATCATAAATAGATCATGTAACATAATAGATATAAGTGGTTACTATTATGATTTCCCAAAACAATATATAAATTTGGAGCTTTTACAAGCAAGGATATAGGTGTATAAAAGGTGAAGTAGAGTGATATGATTCTATATTAGGAAATAATATTGGTGGATAGAAGAAATCACAAGTAAGACATTGTGGCCTATCTACTTGGGGCTAGGTGGTTGGTTTCATTAAAATAAAAATGTTCTTGACACCATAATGGATGTTGGGGCTAGGCTCATCTTATAAGTCACAAAACTAATACATCAAATATGGTATATCAATGTTATGGCAGTTAAAATATAAAGGTAATCATCACTTCCATAATTAAACATGAGTATATCAATAGGATGTATACTATACAGGTTTCACATCATAATGGGGAAATAATTTCTTAGGTTCCAGTATTCAAAGTGGTGATACTCAATGATAAACATTGTTGGTAAAGTAATATCATTAGAAAAGAGTGAATGCAAAATATACATGGGTTAAGCCACTCGACCATGTAGGTGAGTGTGGTTTCAAAATCCCTCTCAAGGAGTGAAAATAATATTACTTTAGTATAAAAGGAGGGATTATACCCTCTATTTTCCAACTTGAAGAAGCATATTTGAAGGGATGTCAATGCACATGTTTATAAAAGTGTTCAGATAATGGATCCCAAAGGAAGCACCTAAACACATAAGTTGGATACTATAATGAAAATTACTTTTGAAATAAAAACCTAATGGTGTTTGTAGAATACAATCCCAATCTATGGGCTTGATTTTCATGCTAATAAAATTAAGGAGAAAAAGTGGCTTATACGTGAAAAACCTAATCATAAAAATTATGTGGTTAATTGTGAAAGTATTGAAAAAGGCTAGGCACTGAAATACATCGAACTTAATGGATGTGACATGGGGACACATTAAGGAATGAAAATTTCAATTCTAACACTAAATTAGGTGGAAAAAAATTAGAAATCATTTGCATGATTCCATGTTGAATGTGTTCAAACATTCTACCCTTTAGATCTTGATGGGAGTATGTTGCCTAACACATTTCGACTCAACAACCTATGGGTTACATATACCAAATAAGCCTCCATTCCAAATACAATACTTTTTCATATTAGGATTCTTTTAGGTCAATACATTATTGGTGGAATTTCTATGCATCACACAATGAAATTCCTTTAATAACACATATGATGCAAAAGGTATATGTTGAGGCCTTATGATGATTCTATAACTATCACGTGAACGATTGCACACCACATGTATCAATTTATCTAATAATTATGATGTGGAAACAACCAACAATTTAAATAACACATAAGGATAAAAGGAATCATAATCATCAAAATATAACTAGATACAAAGTTATGATTTTCAAAACCAAAAAGCTAGAGAAGAGTCTAAGTCTATGATACGGAATTTGATTTTCCAACCATGGGTTACTCAAGTTCCTTGAGAGAATTTCAATGTGAGTGTGTGTAGGCCTATTGAGATTTATTATATAGTATTTGGATATACATGAAAATATCTTCATTTTTGTAGAGAAGTGGGTATAATTAATATTTATTTACATTTTTTTTGTGTCTACAATATCAATAGTTGGAGTAATTGGAGATACAAAATCAACCATTCATATTGATAGGGCATTGCATGATCCTATAGGGAAGTAAAATTAGTTAATATTGAGTTCGTGAGATGGGGTTATAAAAATAAATTATATATAGTTACTAGATACTCAAGCAATGGTGGCTATGATGGTGGAGTTTATTTTCTCACGGGATCATCACTAGATTTCAAAGGAGTAGATACTAAGAATCTAAAGTATTAGGAGAATATTCCTTAATAGACAAGCCAAAAATCCACCTTTATATGGTTGGTGATGATCTTCATAACAACAAGGAAAACAATAAATAATATTGTGGCTAACCCTTTATCTTTAGAAATATTTTTTTAGATGTGCAAGAAAGAATGTTAGAAACCTCGCAAAAGCATGTGCAAATACTAAAACAATATATGTCAAAAATAAAGACAAAGAACCTAGTGGAAAGAACTTGATTTTTATTATTCAAAAAGACACTTGGTGGAGAATAACATAGACACAAGTCTATAGTGTACTCTTCCATGTTATGGGTCGTATTGATTCCCTATGCTTCTTGTGGTTGTTTCCTCTTTGTCTTCCTGGTTGCAATGGCCAAATAGAGAATGCTGGTTGAACTTGATATGGAGAGATTGTGAATGATGATAATAAAATGAGAACAATGATTATGATCATGTGAAGTGAGTGATGGAAAAAAATCTTTGTTTATCATAAAATTCTCGGATAAAGCTACATCTAGTTAGATAATAAAATATTATTAGACGAAATCTTGATCTAACCGTTAGGAGTATTTTATAAGGATTAAGAGAGGAAAAGATTAAGGAAAAGGTAAAAAAAAATTTGTTTAGCGAACTGACTCAAAAAATAATGAATAAGTCACTTAATTAAGAAAAATGGTTAAAGTAATTAATAAATAAAATTGATTTATTAATTACTTTCAGGAGGTGTGGAAAGGTGAGCAAGAAATAGTTACTAAATCATTATTTGATAGTTATTTCATGGGAGGAATGTGTGATGATTAAGGAATAATAAATAAATAATGATTTTATTTTATTAATCCTTAGTAAAGTGATTGGAAATAATTAATAAATAGTGATTTAATAATTATTTCAAGGGAACGATAAATAAATAGTGATTTTTTATTTGTTAGTATGGGTTTTTGGGTTATTTTCATAAATAATTTAGGAAAATGGTTCTCTAAATTATTTCCTATGGTAAAATGGTGTCTTAATGTGTAAAAACCCATAATATATGGAGCATTTTGATCATCCTATTTAAAAATGGTGAGGTGTCACTCTTTAGGTGATAACTTATTTTTCGCCAATGTTTGAGTGTTAGGAGCACACCATATGACCGAAATACAACTTAGGTTCAGTTTCACGATACGATGAAGGGGAATCATATATATATACATATATACATACATATCTATATATATATATATACATACATATATACATACATACATATATATATATATATATATATATATATATATATATATATATATATATATATATATATATATATATATATATATATGTATATCTATATATATATGTATGTCTATATATATATATATATGTATGTATGTTTATATGTGTATATATATATATATGTGTGTGTGTGTGTGTGTGTGTGTGTGTGTGTGTGTATGTATGTATGTATGTATGTATGTATGTATGTATATATATATATATATATATATATATAGAGAGAGAGAGAGAGAGAGAGGGGGGGGGGGGGGAAGGACTAAATTAGATGAAGTGAGACCTACCTCTTAGATAAAATTCTTTTTTATGGTGTGTGCATGACCTCAATGAGGTAGGGGAGGCATACCCATAACCACCGAGATAACTCAGTACAAAGAATAAGGGTGTGCCCACTGATGTGGGTGTGAACAAAGTAATACATGTTACATGGTGTGTTGGCATCAATGGGACAAAAAATAATACAATAATACAAATAGTCCCATATACATATGTTCCTAGAATATAAAGGAAAATACTAATATAATGAATACTATTGAACTGATTGGATATGACTAAATGCCCCCAAGATGATGTGAGTGGGATATTACAACTAAAGAAGCCCTACTCGAGAGGAAATGAATTTGAATATCTGAATGAGCCAACTGAAGGAGAGTGTCAAGTTGTGGGATTTGTGATCGATGGAAACTGAGCTAGCCAAATCTATGGAACTATATCTAATGTTGGATAATTAGTTTTTGATTGTTAGGCATGTGGGGGGCTACCTAAATGGTCACCATCTCATTAGGTCTAAAACATCCCAAACATGCTCAGTCAATACTGGGACAATCCACTAAAGCACTGGACCATCAAGTGTATGATTCTCAATTGTGTGATAAGGATTTGGAGTTGAGCATTCGAGAAATAACCAAGTCAAGGGGAAATGATTGTTCCTCTTGCTTGATCTGAGGTTCCTAAGAAGGAAAAAACTTGATACAAGGTAAGCGTCCCTCTAACCCACTCTCTTGGAATAGATGTGTTGAAGTTGACAAGGGAGGGCCTGCTAGAGCTGAGACAATAAGGAGTCCTCAACACATGCATGAGGAACATTATAATGAGATTGATAGAGACTGACACCATGGATGATAATGGGAAATAAGGAAATTAGTGGACTTATGACATCCCTTCTCAGAGTATTATATGCAAGGTTGACCTACAAGTGATTAACATGATTCTAAAGGGGAGGCTTAATTACTCATACAAAGTCTTTTTAAAGATAGATTGGGATATATGGAGGCCAAATTTGGGAAATATCATATGAATGAGTTGTGCATAGAGGATGATATATTGTAGCAAGACTCAATGAGGTTCTACAAATACTTAATGGGACATAAAGGTGACGCATCTTTGATGCTATAAACAAGGGTGACTAAATTATGCTACCACATGGAAAAGGACCCAAAGGGGACTATGCAAACATCAATAAAAAGTGGTTACTCACAAAGAAAATCCACACATAAGTTGACAAGTGCAAAGAAAAAGCAGTGCCAGAGTATGAACAACTTATATGAATATATTTGATTACAATGGGTGGCAATGGGAGACCTCGTGGAAGAAATGGATTCTTAACTCAGTTTCAAACTACCAAAAATGGAGGGAGACCCTTTATAGATATCGTTGATAGATTTCCAATGGTGTAAATGGTTCATCAAATGCTATAATGAGCTCATAATGGCCAATAGAAAAAACTAGAGTTTTGTTATAAAACGGTTGTTTGCCCAAAATTCCAACTTATTTGTGCATTGTGCTATTGGTGAATTTGGATACCAGGAGAGAGCCCAAATACTTGGTGACCTCATAGTAGAAAAATTGATTAGTGGATTTTGGATTTGTGACTTCTAGGTTGGTGGCCCTACTTATCTAAAAAGTGGTCTTAATGCTTCTTGGCAAAGAATCAGGGTAAGAAAGAATATGTGAACTAACTACTAGAGAAAGTGTAGGATCATCCCTACCCACCAGGTCAAGCATGGGGATCATGTGGTAAATTATTGAATCACATATAGAAAATTGTTTGAATATATATGGTATCAATAATCTTCTATAGGGACCGATAGGACAAACTATCCTAGAAATGACAGGATAATCAAACATACCTATATTGTTGGGGCCTAGGCCAAGATTGATGTTAGTCAAGTGAGAATATGGACAAGCGGGTCATCATGCACCTGAGCTAGAGATATTGGCCCCAACCATAAGATGATGAGGGGAACTGATTGGGTATGCAAATGTGGGAATGATTCCCCCTATTGGATGTGTAGGTAGCATGTTATGGACATGTTGAATGTATTTATAATAATGGATTCCAAAAACTTGTATGTAGCTACATAATATGGTTATGCACTTTGGTGTGTCGTTGGAATTCAATGTTATGTTTGTATTATTACCAGAAGAATGAATGGATACAATACAAAAAAGTAATAATGGATTATCGATCTCATGTGGTACTGCATATATGAGTGAAATGGACTCAAATTTTAGGTTCTCATACATGGTGTCACCATACCAAAGAGTGGATTTAGATATATCAAACGTATGCTCATCTAGACAAAACTGGGGTTAGAAACCAATGATGACTAAAGGACTGCGTTTTTGAGGGAATATGGAGGGATGATTAAGTCGGTCATCCCTCAGATGATCTGGAGTGAGATGGGACTCTAAAATTGCTTTGTAATGGGGAAGAATAATGGTACTAGAGCCAACACTACTAGATTCACTATGAGGGTTGGGGATAATTTCTTCTCCTGGACTCTTGAAAGTATATGCCCCCTTATCCAAACATTTTTTGGCAATGTAACGGTCACAAGGCAGATGTGGTTCAAATTAGTGACTTTGAAATATGGGGTGATTGAACCAATGATCATCATGGGAGAAATGGTTGACATACACAACGTATTTTATGCAATAAAAATAGCAAGTGGATTCAAGTTCCACTGATGTTGAGACCGACGTATCTTTAGAAAATAGATCTAAAGAAACAACTTCAGATACTCATGAGGAGTTTGAATATGTCGATCCTATGGATGATGATAGGTAAAGGATGGGTATAGATTTTTCCATCATTTTGACATGAAGAAGAGGATTTTGTATAGTGGGTTGAGTAGCCTCCTACCCTAGAGATAAGTTGGTGTTACGGTCCGCAGGTACAAAAGGAGGTCACTATGAGCGAAATACATCTCGTGAATAACTATAAGGGCATCACTAAAATAGCATAGATGAGGGCAATGATGAGAATAGTGTTCATACGTATTTCACAAAGAGAAAGGGTGATTTTCATTAAAAGACATGTTATTCTTCAATAATTCAAGTAAGGTGACTTGAACCTCATGGTCATCTAGATTTATCTGAATTTCATCTTTATAAATCATGCTCTTTAGGTGGGGGAGACTAAGGAAATTTTTGGTTGCATGACCATGGAGATAACACAAAGAACATGGAGGAATAGTCTTAGGTGCTTTTTATGGAGTGGATACCAATTGGGTTTCCTTATCTTTGCCCCCCTTTTGCTGGGCTTTGCCCCCCTCTCCAATTTCCTTCACAATAGGAGTTGATTCCTTTGGAGGTTGATGATGGGCCTCTAAATTAGACATAAATTAAGGCCCATATGACCGTTATTCAACACATTGAACCTCTTTTTTTTAATATATAATGAATTTTTAACTTTAATATGTTAATTAGGAAGGTTTATGGATAATTTCATATTTGTGCCCAATATTATTTAGTTTTGTGGACTATTGAGAGAATATTGGGCAGATTATGAAGATTTGGAAGAGGATACAATTTAGGGACTTGTTCCCTACCACATGAGGATAAATATTAAATAATAAATCAAGAATATATTCTGAAATAATTGCACAGATTCTAGAGCTCTAATGATTGAGAAAATCTAGGAATGTGTTACTTATCATTTAATGCAAATTCCTAATATCTAGAGCTAGATCAACTAATTAAGGGATTTTGGTGGGGAAGGTTTCCTCCTTTCATGGGAAATACTTCATAATCATTTTGTCTATGTACTAAGTCGAATTTTCCTCAAGGGGTTGATTTCTCCTAGAATTATTGTCGAGAGAACTCATATTTTTGCAGTTCCACTCCCATTTATTATAGGGATATAACTGTATTGATGGAAATAATCGAGATCCATGTAATATTCAGATTCTAAGTCGTGGTCCCCTCCATAGGACTCTGATTTTCCTTGGGCTTGGCCATCCCAAGAGCCCCACAGACCTTTTGAATCATTTACTTTTCTTCTTTTTACTTCTTATTCAAATGCATCCCTTGTTCTTTTTATTTCTATTTCTTAATTTAGTATTGATGATTTCTTGTTGTAGGATTGGGTTAAATGGTTGAAGTAAATTATTTTTCAGGATAACAAGAATCATTTCATCATTTGTACAACTTTTTAAGGTCATAGTAATCATTGAGCTACTTAGATTAGTTTTCTTATTCCATTAGGGGACTTTTGAGGTCTAAAATGGGCCTCCTAAGGAAATTATAAAATAATAGTGGAAATAATAAAATAAGATTAGATTAGATCATCAAAATTTAGAGGGAGAAAAGACAAAACTATTCTTTCAACTCATATTTTCAACTTATCTTTGTATGGATTTACTCAAATTTCAAGAAGAAGCATTCCTTGGATGTATGATTTCATTCCTCATCTATGGAGTACCCATGTTTCATACTTTCGATGGACCTTGCTACATGAAAAATGAGAAATACATGAAAAACATGATTGCAATCACGTTTTTTCATGTATTTCTCATTTTTTGTGTAGTAGGGTCTATAAAAAATATGCAACATCGGTAATACTTTAATGAGGAATTAAGTTTGCATCCAACAAGTACCCTTGCTTGAAATTTGAATAAAAAATTAGGGAGATAAGTTGAAAATATGAGTTGAAAAAGTAGTTTTATTATTTTATTATTTTTTAATCTTTGTACTTTTTTACTCAAAAAATGGTGAATCATCCCCCATGGTTGAAATCATCATATTGAATCCTATTGGTCATTATAAAGTTTATTTTGGTTGTACATTTTTCTTAGGAGGGCCATTTTAGACCTCAAAAATCCCCTAATGCTAAATCAAGATTTCTTGAAGTCCTTTGTGGCAAATAGTAGCAAATTTATGCCATTTTTTAGAGCATGTTAATGAGCTTCAATTGAGTTGATTTGACTTAAATTAGATATAAAAAAAAAAAAAAACATTATATTTAATAACAAAATTTACCCCATTTCATTTTCACTTGATTAGGTTAGGCATTTGATAGATTTACTAGCTCACTAATTCTCAAATTTCTAGATTTTAGAATTATAATTTCCTATTGTTTTTTAGCATGGGTTAACAGAGGTGTTTTTGGGTGATTCAACTTGGAATGGATACCTAAGACATCCTAGTCAATAAAATTCTTTGTCCCTTCCAATTTGGATTTGATTTTCTTGTTCACTCGGTGAATTATAGTTTCTTGTAGTAAATCTTCAGTTTCCTGTAGGTACTATAGGATCTCCTGTAGTAGCCTTCCAACATGTATATACTTTCCCATATTTTCTCAAGAAGCTTAGTTATTTTCCCTTAGGGTTGAATAAAGATCCCTAGGCTCTAAATAAATTATTATGGAAGAGTAAAGACCACTTAGGGCTTTCCTCTTTACCAATGCAAAACATTTCAACGATTGGGGATAATGGATAGATTTATGAAATGGATAATACAATGGTGATTGTCACATCCAATGAAGTTTGTTAATGGACCTAAACTCTTTGAAATGTACTGATTGAAATTTACTTCATGAGATTTACTTTATTAAATTAGAATAGGTTTATTTCCTTGTATTTTCTTTCTTTCAATAGGTTAAGGTTTCCATTTCGAGCAATGTAGTTTCTGCAATTAATTTACGATCTGATTTTATTACATTCACTCCATTACATCATGACATCAAAGGAAGGACAATTGTATGTTTTTCATATAGTTCCGATACCTCTTAAGTTTTTACAAACCCCGATTTGATAATTAAAGCTGGTAGTCTTGGGAGTTGCAGCATTCATGTTGCAATACCGAGGCTCATCACTTTTTGGTGCTGTTGCGGGGGAGGTGTCAAAGTATGCATTGTTTTCTTCCCTAGTTGATTCATTTATTTTTTCTTTTTGAAAAAACAAAAAAAATAAAATTTACTAGGCATATTTCATTTAAAAAATAAATAAAATTGCATTGGATTAGCATTCTTATTCAATAAAAAATTAAAAATACTTCTCCAACATGGACACCCCCCATTTGATCATGTGGTGCAATAAGAGCCACATCAAATTTCATTTTTGTGGGTATAAGAATAAGAGGTGGCAAATAAATAAGAAGAAATTGTTGCAAATGATGACAATGAAGAAGATCATCTTGGATGTCCCATTCAAGATACTGATGTCAGTGCACATATGAAGAACAACCCTCCATATTTTCTTCCAAACCTTCATTGTCTCAGGTTAGAGGATCTGAAAACCTTTCTCTTTGAATTTGTAATTATTTGTATATCTTATGGTTACTTATTAGACACTCAAAAAATGTGATTGTGTCCAACAACATTGAAGGATAGAGCTCTTAAATAGTTCATGAGTTTAGGGACTTATTCAATAAGTTCATGGAATGATATGAAAAAGATATTTCTAGAAAAATATAAAGATCAGACCTTAAAGAAGAAATATTTAGAATGAATAAAAAAGAATATAAGATCCTTGAGGATCTAATAAAGAGGTTCATGTATAATGGAAAAACTACATCATTTAGGATTCAACACAATAAAAACCCTCTTACTTAGAACAATTAGCGATGAGTGGATTGATCTCCTTAATCTCATGAGTAGGGGAGATGTATACCAATTATCATTTGAGGAAATTTGTGAAACATGCAAATATATATCAAGAGGAAGGGCAAGAGTAAGTCAATCAGCATCAAGATTGGTAAGTCAAGCTAAAATTGGAAATTTTCTTGACAACTTTAAAACAAAAAAATGTTAGCAATCATGTTAAGAATACAAAATGGAAAAAAGAAGATGATGGTATTGGTGTTGTCCATGAAGAATCATATGATGTTAAATATTGCCCTCATTACTAAGGTTGAAGGAAGTTTACCAAGAGGACAATGGAGAAAGTCAATTGCCAATGCAGCTATGTTATGTAGCTTCAAGAGGAACATGGCAGCCTATTCAACCTAATATGATGAAAGAGCATAATTCACAATTTCAAGCTTATGTACATCCATATCAAAGTAATTGGAACATACCCTTTTCTTGGAAACCTTGACCATCTCAACCTGAAAATCAATCTTGGCAACAAGGTTGGAAATGAACTTATGAGAGCCATCCACAATATCCTCAATATCCTCCATAATCAACTCCATGTTATCCCTACCATACACCTCCACCGTAACCCCAACCCCAACCGTATCCATCTCAAATATCCACTCCCACTCAACTACCTATACCACCATTTATAAACCCACACAATGAAGTAGCTCAAGCCACTTACAATGATGAGGTAGAACACTCCCAAATATCTCCTCTTGAGAGTATCACAAAAAAGAGATTCTCTTGATATCATTGAAGGACAACATGCAGAAAAATAAGACTCAAATGAAAATACCAAAGAATCATGGGTTGCACTTAATGAAGAGAAGACATCAGAAGCAAAGATTGGGAAAGTTCCCTACTATCATATCCTGTATGTTCAATAGAATAATTAGCAAAGATAAGAAGATCTAAATTTCATGGAAGAAGAAAGAATCCAAGATGATCCAAATCAACAAGTGGACCAGGGGCATCACAACTATATTGAAATATGGTTCCAGAAAGTCACTAAGTTGCAACAATACTCTCTTCTTCAACAATGCTTGATATCATGAAAGTCAAATCATTTGGTCTCTTACATTCAGTTACATGTCAAAGAATATGTTTCGAGCCTACACATGATTTTATCTATCATCCAGTAATGCAAGTGGCTCCTTTGGAAGTATTCCTACACTTGAAGATGATTTTGTTTTTTCAAGTACAATAGGATAGAAAAATAAATAAAAAATGAAAATAAAGATAAAAGATAAAATATCATGTGAAAACATCGTTTGAGGCATCTGAGATTGGCCCATTGATTGAAAACCTCCATGAGGCAGTCAATGGGTTGGAAAAAAAATGAAAAAGAGGAAAAAAAGATCCTAGGTGAAAATCTCTTTTTAGGTGGCTAGGAAGACCTACTAGTTGAAAAACTGATTGAGGTGGCTAGTAGGCCTAGAAGAAAAAATAAGAATTTTTTTTTTTTTTTTTCTCATGTATCTCCCTCTCATGAATGCAGGTGTTCTCCAACTCTGCAAGCAAAATAAACAATTTAGTCACCAAAAGGAAAGTTGATCAAAAGCATAGTCAAAGGAAGTCAAACTTGGAATTTCTCCTCCTTTGCTTAGATGCTCCAGAGGGACCAAGACCATGCCAATCCACCACCCTCATTTATTTCCACCATCCACTCATCATTCCCAAGATTTTACCACTCATTTTCCTTGTTGTCCTAAAATGCTAGACGAAGACCTTGTAGTTACTACATGAAACATAAATACATAGAGTAGAAAACTATTTTTGTCATATATTGAAAACCATTAATCCATTTGAAAAGATGTTTTAGGGAGAGATGCATATGTATGATAATAACACGCCCAAGCAATTTCAGAAAATTATATTGCATAGTTTTCGAGAAATTGACCTCCATCACCTACAACCATTTTTAAATTTTCTCGTGATTCATGCATCCATTGGCCAAATTTGTTTTATGGGGAGGTGCATAAGGATTATGGAAACATGCTCAAAATATTTTAGGTCAATCCAGTATACCATTTTGGAGATATGGGTTTAAACAAGTTGCTACAGGGTTTCATGTAATTACTATAGGGTTTCCTATAGTTACTACAAGATGTCCTAGTTTACTACAGAATGTCCTAGTTTTCTACAGGAAACTAGCAAAAAGCTATAGGAAGGTAGGGAAGGTGAAATGAAGTATGGGTAAGGGGTATGAAAATTGTGAAAAGTGTGGGGAAGATGAACATCACCCACGGCCCATCCCAACACTCCAAGAAGGTCGAATTTAACTAAGATAGCTTTATCACGGTAACTAGAAGACATGGGATTAGAATCACCAAGCTATGAAAACCTGTGCATAAGAGAACAATGGAAATTATCACCTCCAAAATACCATGGATCGATCATAAAATCATTAGCCGCATGCATGACTCTCCAACAACCATCAGGTAGGTACATCCATGCAATATTCTTGACCTCTTCTCTTAATCATATTATAGTTAGAAATTTGTTGTCAATGCATGAGAGATGAGGTTTTATAAGGTAAGGATGGATCAACAGTCTCGACCACCTTCAACTAGTTAATACAACTAACTCCTTCACTCATGCAACATTGAAAAACCAAATTAGGAAGGGTGATGATTTCGAGGAATGGAAAAAAAATTAAACGAGGAAATTCCCACAAATCCCAAGTCACCAAAACACTCCAAGCCCTCCATTCACTTCACATCCACTATTTATCCATCATTCATCCATCCCATTTCATAAGAAAAAAATAATATCTTTCAAGAACAAACCCTATACTCTATCTCACACTCAAAATGTCTTGAAAAAGCACACAAAGCACATCCTCTCCATTTTCACAAACCTACACTACTCCCTCTGAGCCCTAGAATCATCTTCCAAACCCTCTACATAATTTCTCATCACTCTCATATAGCTACGAGACCCTGAAAGAGAAGGAATGATTGCTAAAGGAAGGGAGAATGCTGCTACAAGAAGGAAGAAAGGAACAAATTGTGCTAAAACCCAAAATGGATGTGCCTAAGAGAGACCTAATCAAAACAAAGAACTCCAAGGCCATTAGGAAATCATCTAGGCCAAAAAAGAGAAGAAGAATGGAAAAAAGGGAAAGAAGGCATTCACTATCAAAATAGACCTTAAACTGTAGTGATGAAAAGAGGCTTTCTAAGAGGTATCTAATCTCTTTCTAGATTTTTTCCAAGGGGCCTAGAAGATGTTATAGAAAGGGAAGAATCGCATGGAGTTCAATTTGAGAACCTACCATAGGATCAAACTATCATTTCTTCTTAAAACAAGTTTAAACAGGTTGCTACATGGTTTCTTGTAGTTACTACAGGAATTGCTACATGGTTTCCAATAGTTACTACAATAATTACTACAGGATGTCCTAGTTCTCATCTAAAGGCTTTTTGAAGAGTTTAGAGGTGTTTGAATGGTGGGAAAAGGTATCAGGAGGTTGGAAAAGGATGTGGAAGACCTTGCCAAAATGAAAAATATTCAAGAACCCATCTTGAATAAGGGAAATAAGCGAGGATAATGGTCTCAAGAAACACTGTGATTTTTTCTATGCACAAACAATTTTAGAAAAATGAGTTAAAATGGAAATAAGGTTTCAAGCTAGAGGATATGAATGAAATGGACCTACAAGCCAACATAATTCACTTGCAAAGAGGAAAGTTATGTTTTTTTTCTCGAAAGAATGTTAAACAATCATGAAAAGAACAACTAAATTTTTGTGCTTGTCCTTGCAGAACTTACAACCAATATTCTTAAGGGAAAGGACCAAGAAATGCACAAGAGAGAGACCACTAGGGGCATGAATGAGGCATAATAAGGTCACTAAGTTTATTACAGGATGAGCAACACTTTTAGCAAGGGGTATGATGGGCCTCTAAATTAGACATAAATTAAGGCCCATCTGACCATCCTTCAGCACATTAAACCTCTCTTTTTGCGTTAGATAATGAATTTTTAACATTAATATGTTTATTAGGAAGGTTTATGGATAATTTTATATTTGTGCCTAATATTATTTATTTTTATGGAATATTGTGTGAATATTAGGCAAATTATGAAGATTTGGAGGAGGATATAATTTAGGACTTTCCCCCTAATACAAGAGGATCAATACTAAATAATAGATAAAAAATATATTTCGAAACAATTGCATAGATTATGGAGATCCAATGATTGAGAAAATCTAGGAATGTGTTCCTTGTCATTTAATGTATGTATTGGGAACCATGTCAATTAATTAAGGGATTTTGGTGGGTTAAACATCAATGTTTCATGGGGAATGCTTCATAATCATTTTGTATAAGTACCAAGTCGAATTTGCCTCCAGGGGTTGATTTTTCTTAGTCTTATTGCGGAGAGAACTCGTAGTTTTGGAGTTCCACTGTCATTTCCTACAGGGATGTAATTGTATTGATGGAAATAATGTAGAAATGGATAATACAATGATGATTTCCACATCCAATGAACTTTATTAATGAGCCTAAAATATTTGAAATGTAATGATTGACATTTATTTCATGAGATTTATTTATTCAAGTAGAATACATTTTTTTCCTTTTATTTTCTTTCTTGGAATAGGTTAAAGTTTCAATTTCGCGCATTTCATTTTTTGAAATTAGCTTAGGATCTGATTTTATTATATTCACTCCATTACATCATGACATCAAAGGAAGGACACATTGAATGTTGCACATATAGTTTCGATACCTCTTAGGTTTGTACGAACCATGGGTTGATAATTAAAGTTGGTAGCCTTGGGAGTTACAACATCCTTGTTGCAATACCGAGGCTCATCAGTTGAGGTGGAACTGAAGAATTGGTAGGGCTGGTGGGAACTGGTTGTACTTTCATCAAATCCATGTAAGGTTTAATTTGATCAGGTGTGAGTGTTTGCAGGAGGATCAATATACCAAATTGGGGTGCTCAAAGTAAGGTTAGAAAGAGTCATCATAACCATCACAGAAGTGGAGAATACTCCTAGTGGTAAGAATATGAAAGATATTCAGAAAAATGGATGGTGTCTTAGCGGGATGCCTCCTAAGGAATAAATTGAGCCTTGAGTAATAGGTTGTTGTTAAGTTAGTTGTTGGGAAGACATACCTAACTTCTTTTTGGCATCCCATGATGCTTGGAGTATGCAAACATTGGAAGAGCTAGGAATAGTGGGACCAAGAAGTGGGCCATAATAAGGCCCTAGAAATGAGGAATATTTATAGAGTCTTGGGCTAATTTTGGTCAAAGAAGGCATGGAATTGTTACCCGCCATCAAAGAAATGATGTTTTGAGGAGATGTCTGAGATTAAGAATAATAGTAAGTAAGTTGATCGATGGTGACTATCTTTTGATTGTGAGGGAAGCTCATGGTATGAAATATAAATGATGTCACCACTTTTATAACATATATAAAATTATGACCAGGAAAGTGGTTATAATCGATAGGTGCATCAACTAAATCCATATCAATCATGACGTTCCTACTACCATTGAAAACATGTGATAATTTGGGAAGATATTGAGAGGATGTGATGGGAGACCATCATATGCATGAATAGTGATAGTTGATGGTGAAAGGTTGGGGGAACCAAGTTTCTTATAGACATTAGTAGACTACACACAAGTGAAAGCACCTTTCTTGATGATACACCACTCGAAAAAAATGTTCTTAATGGGGACACATATTATAAAAGCAAGGGATGGATGAAGATGAGGGTGATCTAGTTTGTTAACATCAAAGATGATCATAGTATCGTATGAAGGGTCCATGATAACTAAAGAAGATAATAGAAGTGTTTTTTGAGATGGGAATGTCTGGAGCAATTCCAGCTTTAACATAGTGACCAGAGATTGTTCTAAGTAATAAAATATGTTGTAAGTGTGGTAGGCTTAGGAATTACTAGCATTTCAACGTAGCAAAAATTTTCCAATATTTTATGGAACCTCTACCTTAGGTGGAGGAATTTGTAAGGTACCATTGGGTGATGAAAGAGTCTGCATGGAAACATTTTATTGTGGATCATTAGATGACTTGTGAGGAGGTGAATCGTATTAGTGTGAGCATGTTTTAAGGTTGACTTGCTTGGAATTCGTCAAAAGGATTTGGCAAGAACCAGTGATGGTCGTCTAAATTTGACATAAATTAAGGCCCATGTCTCTAAATTAAACATAAATTAAGGCCTATGACCATCCTTCAACACATTAAACCTATCTTTTTGCATTAGATAATGTATTTTTAACTTTAATATATTCATTAGGAAGGTTTATGAATAATTGCATGTTTGTGCCTAATAGTATTTATTTTTGTGGAATATTATGAGAATATTGGACAGATTATGAAGATTTGGAGGAGATAATTTAGGGACTTGCTCCCTACTACATGAGGATCAATATTAAATGATAAACAAACAATATATTATGGAATTATGGTATAGATTATGGAATTCCAATGATTGAGAAAATATAGGAATGTGTTTCCTACCATTTAATGCAAATTCCTAGTATTGGGAACTAGATCCACTAATCAAGGGATTTTGGTGGGGAAAGTTTCCTACTTTCTTGGGCAATGATTCCTAATCATTTTTTGTAAGTACCAAGTCGAATTTTCCTTTAGGGGAGATTTCTATTAGTGTTCTTGTGGAGAGAACTCATATTTCTGCAGCTCCATTGTATTTTCTTGCAGGGATGTAATTGTAGTGATGAAAATAGTGAAGGTTGGTGTCATGTTCAGCTTCTAAATCTTGTTCTCCTCCATAGGTCTCTGATTTTCCTTGGTCTTGGCCATCCCTAGAGCATCAGATCCCTTTTTTATCATTTTATTTCCCCCTTTTCACTTCTTATTCACATACATCTCTTGTTTTTATTTCCTTATATTTCTGAATTTAGTATTAATGATTTCTTGTTGTAGAATTGAGTTAAATGGTTGATGTAAGTTCTTTTCTAGGATCACAGGCATCATTTAATCCTTTGAAAATATTTGGAAGGTCATATTAATCATTGAGATACTTGGATTAACTTTCTTATTCCCAAATCTAGATTTCTGGAACTCCTTTGTGGCAAAGAACAATAAATTTCTGTTATTTTTTAGAGCATTCTAACGATCTTCAATCGAGTTAGTACCACTTGAATTAGATCAAAAAAAAATTCCGGTTTATAAAAAAAATTACCCCATTGCATTTTCGCTTGATTAGGTTAGGTATTTTATACATTTACTAGCTCACTAGTTCTCGAATTTCTAGATTTTGGACTAGTAATTTTCTCTTATTTTTTACCATGGGTTAACATAGGTATTTTTTAGTTATTCCACTTGGAATGGGGACCTAAGACATCCTAGTCAATAAAAAAAAATTTCCCATTCAATTTGGATTTTATTTTCTTGGTCATTCGATGAATGATAATTTCTTACAATAAATCTGTAACATCTTGTAGTAAAGTAGGGGATCTTGTAAGAGAATAAGTACATCTTGTCAGAAATCCTGTAGCAACCTGTTTTGAGCCTGAATTGAGAAAAGTTGTCATTGAAGATGGGATTAGACGCCTAATTACCTCCAAACCATAAAAATCATTGTACCCCTCTTCCTCCACACTTTTCTCCCCTGCCAAAGATCAACAAAAGATTAGCATTTGCATTTATAAAGCAAAAAGATTAAAAAAAATGAGTTCTTTTATATTTACACATGCACACAGTAGTTAGTAGTCTCTTGATCAGATTACATTATTAGATTAGTTAAAACATCACATGTGAAAAATAGGGTTAAAATTGGGTTCGTTTGCAAGTAAAGTGTGTTAATAAGTAGATAGAGGATTTCATGTTACTTTACAAGAATTTTTAAATTCAGTCTTTCATTCCTGCAAATAGGCAGCATTTCCTTTCTCTCATCACAGCAAAGGAAGGACACATTGTATGTTGCACATATAGTGTTGATACCTCTTAAGTTTGTATGAAGCTTGGGTTGATAATTAAAGTCAGTCTCCTTGGGAGTTGCAACATTCTTGTTTCAATACTGAGGCTCATCACTTTTTGGTGTTGTTGTCAGCTTGGTGTCAAAGTATGCATTGTTTTCTTCCCTAGTTGATTCATTTCTTTTCACTTTTTACAAAAAAAAAAAAAAAAATCATTAGGCATATTTCATTTCAAAAATAGAAAAGTGCATTACATTAGTGTTTTCATTCAATCATAAAAAACTAAATTAAAATAAAATCTCCAACACCAACCCAGCCCCCCATTTGATCACATGGTGCAGTAAAAGCCACATCACCATTCACTTTTGCAGGTAGAAGAACAAGATGATGAAGAATGTAGAAGAAGTGGAAGGAGATGATGACAATGAGGAAGATCCTCTCATATTTTCCATTCAAGATATGACTTCTTTTCTTCCAAAATTTCATGGTCTAAGGTGAGAGGATCCATAAACCTTTCTCTTTGAATTTGAAATAGTTTGTAGATCTTAGGTTACTTATTAAAAACTGAAAAAATGAGATTGTTTTTGGCAACATTGAAGGATAGAGCTCTTAAATTCTTCATGAGTTTAGGGAGTAATTCAATAAGATAATGGAATGATATGCAAAATATATTTCTAGAAAAATACAAAGATCATGATCTTAAGGAAGAAATATTTAGAATGAATCAAAGAGAATATGAGAGCCTTGAGGATATAACAGAGAGGTTCATGTATAATGTTAAGAGGGAAAAAGTACATAATTTAGGATCTGACACATTAAAAACCCTCTTACTTAGAACAATTAGGGATGAGTGGATTGATCTCCTTGCTCTCATGAGTAGAGGTGATGTATACCAATTATCATTTGAAGAAATTTGTGAAACATGAAAACACATATCAAGAGGAAGGGCAAGAGTAGGTAAATCAACAGAAAGATCGGTAAGTCAAGCTAAACTTGGAAATTTGTTTGATGATTTTAAAACATAAATTCTTAGCAATCTAACCAAACGAGTAGAAATTTTAAGAATGCAAGATGAAGAAAAAGAAGATGTTGATATTTTTGTTGTCCATGTAGAATCATATGGTGTTAAACGTTGTCCATCATTACCATGGTTGAACGAATCTAACCAAGAAGACAATGGAGAAAGTCAATTCGCAATGCAACTATGTTATGTAGCTCCAAGAGGACCATGTCAACCTAGTCAACCTCATATGATGCAAGAGCCTAATTCATAATTTCAAGTTTATGCATATCCACCTCAACGTGGTTGGAACACACCCTTTCCTGGGCAACATTGGCCATCTCAACCCCAAAACCAATTTTGGGAACATGGTTGGAAATGAACTTACGGGAGTCATCCACAATATCGTTAATATTTTCCTCAATATCCTCCATACCCAACTCCATGTTATCCTTACCATTCACCTCCACCACAACCAAAACCCCAACGACATCCATCTCAAATATACACTCCCACTCAACTACCTTTACCACCATTTCTAAACCCACACATTGAAGTAGCTCAACCCACTTACGATGTTGAGGTAAAACAATTCCAAATGTCTCCTCTTGAGCTCAATGGTATTCACCATAGCTCAAGAAGATTATTGCAAACAATATATTATCTTGATATCATTGAAGGATCACATCCAGAAAAAGAATCATGGGTTGCACTTGATGAAGAGTAGACATCAAAATGATAGATTGGGAAAGCTCCATCATGGCTACCATCAAATCCTCTATGTGTTCAAGAGAAAAATAAGAGAAAAGAGGAAGATTTGAAGGTTATAGTAGAAGAAAACATGAAGAATGATCTAGATAAGCAATCAAACCAAGGGCATGAAAGTTATATTGAGGTTTGGTTCAACATAGTCACTAAGTTGCAGCAACGCTCTCTTCTATAATTGCACTTGATTGATCCAGATTTAAAAAGGAATGCAACAAATTACAGAGATAACCATAAACAAAGAGATGCAGTGGAAATAATACTTCATTTCATTAATGTAAAATATTGAAATATGCTTACAAATAGAAATGGAAATACACCAGCTAGGGCGATGGTAGCTTATCTATGAGAAGAGATGTGGTGGCTACATGCCTTTGAAATGAACTACAATGAGGCTCAAGGGCCCTTTTATTATTGAACAATAAGAGAAAACCCTAAAAAACCAAAACCCTAACCCAAGGAGATGTAACCCCAAGAGTTTCTTGGCATTATGGCTCAAGTGTTGTCCTTGATGGCAACTCATACAAATGACAGATCATAGTGAAACAAGTCCGTAGTAAAGATTGATGATCATCCTACAAAGAATGAAGAAATTAAGAAGTTCACAGGTGCACCGATCAAAAGATGCGGTCATCAATAGGGTCCGCAGGTGCGCCGTTCAAAAGGTGCGAACATGTTCACAGGTGTTCCGAACGAAAGGTGCAGACCTAAAGTTCACAGACTTTCATGTAGAGAAAAGTGCACGCACGTGGGAAAACTTATGTTTGGTCCATGGTATTTAGTCCGACAGTTTTTGATCCTATGGTTTTGGTCTGTGGCTTTGCATCTAAAGTATTGATCCCTAGTATTGGGTCCCTTGTATTGGCTTTCTATGGTTTTGATCCATGGTTTGAGTAAGGGCTTATCTATAAAAAGGAAAGGAGATCATTTGGCTGTGCACTCATGATTTGAATATCTAAAGAAAATAAAGATCTGAATTTCAAGTGATCGGTTGGTGAGTGATAGCTAGATCTGAATCAAGGAGAAACCTGAGTATTATAGACAAATCTACTAATGGGTCGAGATCTCTTGGGCGCACGATCAGATCTGTAAATCTGGAAGTCTGGGTTATAATTGAAAACTGATAAATTATTTATACCTGAAGGTCCACAGGAGTGACACACCACAGGTGCGAAGGTACGCAGGCCAGAGATAGGCACAGTGTAGAGGTGCGCAGGTAAGCCTCACGAGCAGGAGGTGGGGTGCGCAGGCTAGAGACAGGCGCAGTGCGAAGGTGCGCAGGTGAGCCATAGGAGCAGGTGTGGAGGTGCGTAGGTTAGAGACTCAGTAGTTGCAGATACCCGCAGATCAGAAGACTTAGCATTTGTAAATACCTGCAGATCAGTAGAGTGTGTAGGTGCGGATACATGCAGATCCGAAGAAAGAACAATTGCAGATACCTGCAAATCAACAGAGTGTGCAGGTGCAGATACCCGTAGATCCGAAGAAAAAACAGGCGCGGATACCCACAGCTTTCTATTGGTGAAGTTGCGTACCTATTATTGAAATATTTTTTTTCAGTGTTCAGGGTTTGAAGTGATGTCTGGTTACTGGGATTGAGTTCTGATAACAACAAGATTATGTTTAGATTCAATATTGATGGTTGACTGGGTCAAGTTCTTAATGACTTATCTTTATGTGATCTGATGGACTACATCTGGTTGTTAACACACATATTATCCTTGTATATGTAATGATCTGGTGATTGGGTCATTCAGAAGATTGATTGATTTTGTGCTTCAATGATATTGATGGGTCCAGTATGAAAATTGGATGAAATGTCGCCTTCAGATTATGTGTTGAGCTTCAGGAGTATCCAGTCTGAAAATGTATGAAGCATGGTACCCGAAGGAGAGAAGATTGTAGGCCGCGTCTACGTACTAGTATCTCAGCTAGTACAAGAACAAAGGGGGCGGTAGCTTCCTTCCAGTAGCAGTTGGAAAACGAGTAAAGGTTGGAGCATTTCAGTAGGCTGGGACCTACGTACTAGTAAATGGATCGGCTAGTACAAGAGCAAAGGGGGTTATAGCTCCCTTCCAGGAGAATCTGGAGAACAAGAGAAGGTTGTAGCCTTCCGCAGGTAGAAGCCTGCGTACTGGTATAAGACTGCACCAATACATAACTATTGTAAAAGAAGTTTCTTATTAAGAGAAGATTGAGACGACTTGCAGCGGGTGGTTTTCACCCATATTGGGTTTCCACCTTACATCATGGTTTTCATGTGTGCTTCTTGTGTGTGATGATCTGTTCTATTTTAATGCTCTTGTTTACTGTTCATATGGTTAATAATGTTCTGATGCACTCATTAAGGATCAACTAACTGAATCATAAGTTTACTGGATATACACTGATTGCATTAATCATAGTTGTGGAAGTAGCATATATGAATCTGGATATGGAAATGAAAAAGTTATATTGATTTGATAATACTGATTCACCCCCCCTCTCATTATTATTTCCAACAGAGTTTATGGGCCCCATTGGGGTGAGTTAGACAGTCAACATCTCGGGGTCATGACTTGGTCATATTATCTCCATTTGATGTGCATGATAGCCCATTGTAAAGATCTCTCTGAGGACTACAACGGAAAAGACGATTTTAAATAGAGGTTTGCTAGCAGTAGATTTCCAAAAAAGCATCGTTTAAGGCCTCAAAATGGCTCCGGAACTTTACGACATGAAAAACTGCTAAAAATAGTAAACTGTGCTACAATTAAGGAAACTGAAAAAATGAAAGAAGCAATGGTGGGGGTCCAAGTGGAATTGGCGGGTGGCCACCAATATCCACCTGGATCATTGATATCATCAAAGTCAAAGACTTGGATCACTCAAATCTAGGTACATGTTAACGCATACATTTCAAGCCTCCACATCATTTTTTGGTCATATTTATGTGTACATGGCTCCATTGGAAGTATTCTTATGCTTGAAAGTGATTTTGTTTTTCATGTAGGGTAGGGTAGAAAAAAAAATGAAAAATATGAGAAAAAAATAAAAATTTCAGTTCAAAACCTCCTTGGAGGCGCCTCATATTGGCTCATTGATTGAAAACCTCCATGAGGTGGTCAATGGGTTGGAAAAAAAGAAAAAAGAGAAAAAAGGAAAGATCCTAGGTGAAAACCTCCTTTGAGGCGCCTAGGCAGACCTAGTAGTTGAAAACCTCCTTGAGGCAGCTAGTAGACCTAGAAGAAAAAAAGGAAAAGAATAAAAAAAAATCCTTGCACCATGTATCTCTTTGATGAATGTATGTGATATCCAACATCTACAAGGAACAAGAATAGGTTGCCAGCAAAGAAAGAAAAAAGTAGGTCAAACCTAGTCAAAAGAAGTCAAATTTTGACTTTCTCCTCCTTTGCTCAAATACTCCAATAAGGCCAAGGCCATGCCAATCCATCACCCTCATCTCTTTCCAGCATCCACCCATCATTCTCAAGATTTCCCCATTCAGTTTCCTTATTGTCCTAAAAAACTACAAGAAGGCTCTATTTCACTACAAGAAATAAATATATATAGAGCATAAATTTATTTTTGCCATAACTTGAAATACATGCATCCATTTAAAAGTTGTTTCATGGGGAAGTGAATAATGGTCATGGAGACATGCTCCGAAAGTTTCAGGTCAATCCATTCTACCATTTAGGATATATAGACAAAAAAAGGTATGCTACAAGAGGCTGTCTTGAATTACTATAGGAGTTTCCTGTAGCACTACAGGAAGTTCTAAAAATCTATAGGAAATGTTGTCCAATGGAAAAATTATGTGGCACACTCATTTTGGGATAGGAAAAAGGGACATTGACTTGACCACATCTCAGCCAACACCCATCATGACCATGTCACTCTACAGCCACAACTTCCACTCATTCCAATACCTATTTACCCTCCAACAGATAAAGGAAACAAACATTAAAAAAAAGGAAACTATAACTTCCTATTTGGAACTAACAGTAGGATCCAGGCCTAGCCCTCAACACCATGATTGAAAGAGGAGAAGCATAAATACAGGCATAATGAAACTCCTCCAGAGCTCAACAACAATAGATGAATACATCACCTACACATCAATAAGAAGGCAACCCATCAGCAAAATAAGATCAACAAAAAAGAAAAGGGTAGTCAAGAAGATGTACCTGAGTCCTGAGAAGGACAACAACATCAACTCAGCAACAACATGCATGTATCTCCAACAATGATCAGGTAGGTACAGGTATGTAATATTCTTGACCTCTTCTCTTGAGCATATTATAGTTAGAAAATTGTTGTCAATGCATGAGAGATAAGGTTTTATAAGCTAAGGATGGGTAAATAGTCTCAACTAGTTAACTGCAACTCACTCCTTCACTCATGCAATGTTGAAAAGTCAAATTATGAAGGGTGATGATTTCAAGGAATGAGGACAGTAGTTAAAAGAATTTTTTTTTGCAAAGGCCAAGTCACCACAACATTCCAAGCCATCTTCCCACTTCATATTCACTATCCATCCATCATTCATCCATCCCATTTCATAATTTCAAGAACAAACCCTATCTCACCCTAAAAACTTCTTGAAAAAGTAAATAGAGCATCCTCTCTATTTTCACAAACCTACATCATTTCTCATCATTGACATACAGTTAGAGGACCCTGAAGGAACAAGGAATGACTACTACAAGAAGGAAAAATGCTGCTACAAGAAGGAAGAAAGAAAATATTGTACTAAAACCCAAAATGACATTGCTTAAGAGAGACCTAATCAAAATAGAGAAGTCCAAGTCCATTAGGCAACCATCTAGGCTACAAGAGAGAAGAAGAAGGCAACAAAAGGAAATGAGGCATCCACCATGAGAATAGACCTCATACTGCAGTGATGAAAAGAGACTTTCCAAGGGGTCTCTAATATCTTTCTAGCTTTTGTCCAAGGCGTAAAAATGGGAGAAAGACATGGGAGTCAAGTTGAGAGCATGTACTAGGCTCAGACTATCATTTATGCTCAAAAACGGTTTTTTGTAGTTTTAACAAGGTTTCCTGTAGGTTTCCCTTAGTTTTAATAGGAATTACTATAGGATATCCTAGTTGCATTTTGAAGCTTTTAGATGTGTCCAAATGGTGGAACAAGGAGAAGAAGGTTGATAACGATGTGGAAGACCTTTCCAAACTGAAAAATATTCAAGAACCCATCTTGAAAAAGGGGAAGAAAGCAAGCTAATGGTCTCAAGAAACAATGATTATCTATGCACACATATATTTTTGGGCTTGTCCTTGCAAAACTTATAGCCAATATTCTTAAGAGAAAGGATTGAGGGGTGCACAAGGGAGAGGCCACCAGGGCCATGAATGAGGCACAATGAGGTCACTAAGTTGCTCATAGGATGAGTAACACTTTCAGCAGGGGTTATGATGGGCCTCTAAATTAGACATAAATTAAGGCCTATGGCCATCCTCAACACATTAATCCTCTATTTTTTCATTAGATAATTTATTTTGAACATTAATATATTCATTAGGTAGGTTTATGAATATTTTCATATTTCTACCTAATATTATTTATTTTTGTGGAATATTATGAGAATATTGGGCAGATTATGAAATTTAGAGGAGGAGATAATTTAGGGACTTTCTCCAAAATACAGGAGGATAAATATTAAATAATCAATAAACAATATATTATGGAATTATGGCACAGATTGTGGAACTCCAATGATTGAGAAAATCTAGGAATGTGTTCCCTGCCATTTAATGCAGATTCCTAGTATTGGGAACCAGATCCACTAATCAAGTGATTTTGGTGGGGAAAGCTTCTTCATGGGGAATGATTCCTAATCATTTTTTATAAGTACCAAGTCGAATTTTCCTACAGGGAGATATTTCTATTAGTGTTCATTTGGAGAGAACTCGTATTTCTACAACTCCATTGTATTTTATTGTAGGGATGTAATTATATTGATGAAAATAATGAAGATTGATGTCATGTTTAGCTTCAAAATATTTTTCTCCTCCATAGGTCTCTGATTTTCCTTGGGCATGGCCATTGAAGGAGGCTTAGGTCCCTTTTGTATCATTTCCTTTTCTTGTTTTCACTTCTTATTCTCATACATCTCTTGTTTTTATTTCTTTATATTTCTGCATTTAGTATTAATGATTTCTTGTTGTAGGATTGGTTTAAATGGTTTATGTAAGCTGTTTTGTAGGATCACATGCATCATGTCATGGTTGGAAAATATCTAGAAGGTCGTAGTAATCATTGAGCTACTTAGATTAGCTTTCTTATTCCCAAATCTAGATTTTTGTAACTCCTTTGTGGCAAAGAACAATAAATTTATGCTATTTTTTAGAGCATGCTAACAAGCTTCAATATAGTTGGTTCCAATTGCATTAGATCACAAAATAATCCTAGCTCATAACAAAAATTACCCCATTGCATTTTCGCTTGATTAGGTTAGGCATTGTATAGATTTACTAGCTCACTAGTTCTTGAAATTCTATATTTTTGACTAGGAATTTTTTTTCTATTTTTTAGCATGGGTTAACAAAGGTACTTTTGAGTGATTCCACTTGGAATGGGAACCTAGGACATCCTAGTCAATAAAAAAAATTGTCCCCGTCTAATTTGGATTTTATTTTTATAGTCATTCGATGAATTATAGTTTCATACAGTAAATTTGTAACATCCTATGGTAAAGCAGGGGATCCTGTAAGAGAACTAGTACATCTTGTAGGAAATCTTGTAGTGGTATGTTTTGAGCCCAAATTGAGAAAAATCATCATTGAAGTTGGGAATTTAAACCTACTTTACCTCCAAGCCATCAAAATCATTGTACCCGTCTTCCTCCACACCTGTCTCCCCTACCAAAGATCAAGAAAAGTTTATCATTTGCATTTATAAAGAAAAATGATTAAAAAAATGAGTTTTTTTATATTTACACATGCACACAATAGTTAGTACTCTCTACATCAAATTTCATGCTTAGATTAGTTAAAAAAATCACATGTGAAAAATAGGGTTAAAATAGGGTTCTTTTGCAAGCAAAGCGAGTTAATAAGTAGATAGAGGATTTCATGTTACATTACAAGCATTTTTAAATTCAGTCTTTCATTCATTCAAATAGGCAACATTTCTTTTCTGTCATGATAGAAGAAGAAGGACACATTGCATGTTGCATACATAGTGTCAATACCTCTTAAGTTTGTACGAACCACATATTGATAATTAAAGTCGGTAGCCTTGGGATTTGCAGCATTCTTGTTCCAATACAGAGGCTCATCACCCAGTCCCCGACTGATGAGAGGGGGGAAGTGGAGGATTCTAGCAGCCTTGCATGGCCACATATCCTTGGTTAGTAAAGGGGTTCTCGAGAACTATTTCATGTGTATAAGGAAGAGTGAATTTAGGCATAGGTTGCTTCCCTCTAGAGACAACTTCTTTATCTTCCTATGCTTTGCACGTCTGAGGGAGAAGGGGAGATTCATAAGTATAATTTTCATAGGTACCACAACATGAACATGGTTTTTCATTCAAATGGCCTTTCTCTTCTTAGTATTCCTCCCTGTTGCTGGAGCACTAGGAAACACATATGGATAATATGGATCTATGGAAATGTTTTGATAATTAGGATGAGTTTCAAATAGCCCTCACATCGACTGATGTTGATCGGAAAATTCATAAGATGTACTCATGCCTTGGTACGCATTTACTGGTGACTGATTAGGGAGGCGATAGGTGTAGGTGGAACTTGGACCTCACTAGGATTAGCTATAACCCATGGATCCTTGTAGATATGGGGGAGGTTGAGGGTAAGATATTGACCCAATAACATTGTGAAAGACATGAGGTGCTATCAATGTAGACAAAGCACTAGGTCTAGGAATGTCAAGAAGGATGGTATAGACATAAATCGATTAGGCATAGATCATATCAAACATCAAATTCATATGGATGGCATCTTCCTCAGTTAGAGGGAAATGGGATACGAAATACTTAGTAAATGGAGTGAGAAGGAATCAAGAAAACCAATCCATGTAAACATTCTCTTCAAATTCTAGAGCTTTACATAAGCTCTACCTTCTCCATTATCCGTGGACATGGTCAAAAGCACGTGTGCCAGTTGTTTGATCAAATGGGGTCAAAATATTGAAATAGATATTGTAATAGATATGTAACTAGAATTAATATAACAAAGCATTGATAAGGGTTGTGAATATCAAATGAAACGCACATGGCTAGTATAGATACCATTTCATAGAACCTTCGATGAGGGTGCATTGGAAGAGGCATAGGAAGTTGGAATCCTCTATGGTGGAGCTAGAGGAACACAAAATGTGAAACGAGAAAACATGGTTAGCGGGATTTGATGAGCCTCAGTATTTCAGCAAGGATGTTGCAACTCCTAGGGCTACCAACTTTACTTTATCAACCTAGGGTTTCGTACTAATTTGGAGGTGACAATGCTATATGCACAGTCGATGCAACAGTCTAATCTTGTCACCTTTCAACTGGGGTGATAGACCATTAGGGTTTTCAAACCAATCCTCTCTTGACTAAAAGGATTCTGACTACTGACAGGGAATGTACAACTAATATTTAATGCAAGAAATTAAATGCTTACCTATTTAGGAAACGAAAGTGATGAATTGAAAATGCTATGAAATGCCATGAAATAATATAGCTAAGAAATGACACGCATTACTTTTAGAAAGGAACTAATCCAATCTTGCATTCTATCATCTAGATATTTGGACTAAGTGGAAATGGGAAGTTATCCTATCACTCTATGGCTGATGTATGCATCCACTAACTATCTCATGTTGAAATGGTAGACAAATAGTCTTTGATTTTTGATTTAGAAATGTAAGTGGTATGTTAAGAAATATGATTTTTGTAGGTGAGAAAGGCATGAAAGAGTTGGTCTAAAATGGCACTGAGAGGTATGAAAGTCAAGTGGAGGGCCTACCCTATGCTCATACTATCATTTCTACTCAAAACAGGTTTAAACAGAATGTTATGGGAAATCCTGTAGTTGCTACAAGAACTACTACATGATGTCCTGGTTTCCTATAGGAAGTTATATGAAGGCCATACGAAGGTAGGGAAGGTGAAATGAAGAGCTGGAAAGGTGTTTCATGGTGAAATATCGTGTAGGTAAGGTGCACATTACCCAAGGCTCAACCCAACACTTCGGGATGGTTAGATTTTCCCAAGGTAGTTGTCTACGGTAGCTACGAAATAGAAATTTTGATTAGGGGTTGGTAGGCAGGGGTTGGTAGGCCTTGGTAGAAGGTGGAGAAGCTTAGATGAGGCAAGTGGGACGAGTTCCTCCCTGTAGATCAAAAATCCCTACAAAAAAATTGTTCTTCTCATCATTTCTACATAACTTCATATAAATATGGAAAATATGAGTTAAATTTGAGAAAACCGATTTATTGATGGCTAATGAGTAGATCTATGGAATGAAATGACTTCTTAAACTATAATAAACTCAAGAAAAAAATTACAACTATAGGTGCTTCCAAGAAATCATAAACAATGATCTATCCAACAATGAACCCTAAGCTATGCAATGATCAAAAGACAAATCTATTTTTTGGGTTGTGAGAGTGGGGCCCTCAAACCATGATCCCATGAGGGAGATGAGGAAGAGGCCACTATCACAAGATTTTTTGAAATATTCTTTCTCACTACTATATCACTGATCTACTTCTTCAACTAATGGATATAAGACTAAGCAACCATTTGAATACTTGTTAAACTAAGCAAGGCATAAATATCTTCAACATCTAACTATGATTTTAATCTAAGAATACATGTAGAAAAATAGGAACCTCTACTACTAGGGTTGGGCTCTAACCCAAGAGCTTCAACCCTCTGAGTCAACTCAGTGTTGGATCAAGGTAAACCTTCTCATTATCATCAAAATTTCAAATACAACATAAGATTAACAGTCACAATGTTTCATCTCTAAATTGCCTCTTGGCTACAACAAAAAATAAAATCCTAATGAGGCCCTTGGCCTTCTTATTTATACAAACTAAAGCTACCAACATCTTCCTTAAAATTCCGGAGACTTGGTTCACAAACTTGAGAATGGCTTGTCTTCACTCACTAGCTTGGTTTCCAATGAACTCAGTTGTCTTGGCTACTTGTAACTCCGAGCTGATGAGATGGGGTGGAGGAATATTGACATGATTTGAGGAGTTTAGGAGGGAGACAAATCTTCTAAAAGCCCTCTTTCTTGTCCGCTTTGAGTTCCTGCACTTAAATTAGCCCAAATATTCTCCAATTCCTACAATTAATACATATTAAGCCACATGACATAACATCTCACCTTTACCCTTCTCAGTAAACAAAATATAATAAACTATGTAAGTAAATGTGAGAAAAGTTGATTTTAATAAGATGGAGAATGGCATTAAGACTGATATTGTTTACTTATTGATGAGCCTCATCATCACCCGCTCCTCAAGGTGTTTCTCATCCTTTGATAAACGTATTACATGTCCATATCTTTCATAGCTCTTATGGCCTGTCTGACATCCCAGGCCTCTGTTGATGGAGTTTCCTCTTGAGGATAGAACCTTACATGTTTCTCTATTTCTTCCCACAGCTTTCTTTCTTCTTCTTCCTTCCTACCTTCTAATAGACCCAACACCAAGGGTGAACTGAGTTTCAAGACAATCCAATTGATTTTTAGTCTTTGCATGGAATTATTATATAGTGGGTTCCCTTCTAGTGCACTGCTCAACCTCTCATAGGAATGGTACTCTCTGATCCTTAGACTGTTTGGTAGGTTGCTCCATCTCCTCTGGCATGTTTGCTAGATTTCATTTCCTAGCAACCTCAAGGTGTTTTTAAAGTGGGGGATGGCCTATTCTTGTGCATCTAGGTATCTTGCTATAATTTGGTCATCATTGGAGATGATGTTGTGGTTTGTAATGACAACCACGGAATTTATCTGTTATGCAATGATATACAAGGGCTCCCCTTCCTCTTTCTCTAATATTCTCTTCACCTCCTTAGCCCTATCCTCCTCATGACTCATCCATGATGCAAGGGCAATTATTTATAAATCACCCAACTTTGCATTGGGTTCCCACATATTCAAATATGTTAAGGCCAAGTTCTATAGGTAAAATTCATAAATCTTAGCCTTATCTTCCAAGGTGCTATTGTCACATAGATTGATGAACTGCCTATAGTCTTGGAAAGGAATAGTCCCCTGTTATGCTAGTTTCTTCATCTGAAATTGTAGCCATTGATCCTTGAGGTATAGTGCATATGACCTTGATGGAATCCTTCATTGAAGTGCCTCCATGGAGATGCTTTCCATGGCGGCCAATTGGATCTATTTTTCATGAAACTACCTCTTTAGCCATGTCTTTTCTACCTGTAGTTGATATCTCATAATTTGTTCCCTATCTCTCATCTCACTCAACTCCCTACCCATCTCTAGGAGTTTCTCTTCCATACGGACTACATCTTCTACCTTCTTTGAATTAGAAATTTGAATCCAGTGATGTGTCATTTCTATCTCTTTCTCAAGCTCAAAGAAGAAAGGGATTACAAATTTTTGTGGTATTACTCTACCTCCCTCAATGAACTTGTAGTAAGAGCTTAGATTTCGTTATGGTCTAGGCTCCTACAACTCTTGGAATTCCCCCTTAGATGTTTTTGGAGAAGTTCCCCCTCCTACACTTGAGGTGTTGCTTTGTTGTCTTCCATATACCCCTATTGTCCTTCTGGTAGCTTCCTTTTTGTTTCGTGTAGGACTGGCATAGTTTCATGTAGGACTGCCTAAGGATTTTATAGAAGGATTTTCCCCATTTTAATGGGGTCACAGGTGCCTTCTCTTGCTTTGTTGATATTGACCCAGTGATAGGATTACTAACATAGGTGATGTGATCCTTTGGGGTATCTTGTTTGATGTGACCTCTTCAAATTTCATTCCCAAGAAAATGAGCTCTTTCTGCTTTTTTGGTGACTCCTCAATTATGATGGGATTCCTTGTGGGTATTTGTGGCCTCACCTATTTGATCCTCATGCTTCTTCTTGTTTTCAAATAGAGAGGAGTATACTTCTATCTTTTCCCTTTTGACTTCATAAGTTTGCTTAGGGCAGTCAGGGCAACAACTGCCTCCTTCTCAATGGACTCAAGAGTCAAACATGGAGATTTCTCCCCTTCTTTGTTATATTCCTCAGGGCTTGCCTCTTCCTTTTTCTCTTCCTCTTAAACTTTCTCTTCTTCTACTTCTTTTCCTTCTTCTTCTCCAATATAGGTTGGGTCCCTATCATATTAAAGGGCTTGGATTTCAATTACAACCTCTTTTTCCATGTTTCTAAATGCGTGTAACACCCTTTGGGGTAAATGTGAATATAAACAACTTAATAGGAATAGAAATACAATAAACATATCAGCCATCAAAATCCATATATACATCAGTACATTTGCACATGAAAATCAAGGTAATGAATTTTTCATTAATAAATGAAATGAACCAACACATGATGGGACTACCACGTTCCACCCGATGATAGATTGGCTAATCCAAGTCTCACTTCAGCAAATCACCCCAGTGCCCTATTCCAAGAATGAAAGTGGGACTCATAGAACACATAAAAACACCAATCAATGTGGATACCACCGAAGTTATCCACTTACACTGTGAGGAATTTGAGTGCCTCATAGTCTCTCGGGATTTACCATACATCCGTAGTTTCATCCAAAGATCATTAGGCCCTACACTGAGACATACACTCTAGGCTTTACCATGCATTCCATCCCAAGATCACTAGGCTCAATGGAGAGAAAATACACCTCTTGGCTTTACCGTATATCCCGCCATTCATCGACAAGGATTCCAAGGCCCATCGAAGCACACAATCTAGCTTTATCGCAACCCACAGTCAGGCCCAAGGGTTACTAGGCCAATGGATTCATGCATACTTAGTATGGTTCAGGGACCACCACATCGATGTGCTTATTAATTCATATATCCACCCCACTTAGCTTTGAATCCAATCTCGCCATCCCCCACAAAATGCATGAGAGAAACCATCTCATCAAAGCTATCAGCAAATGGCAAGTCTAGGATGAAAATGCTATCACATCCAAAAAACCCATGCAATGGTAGAAACAAAACACATGCAATCCCATGCATGCCAAATATAGCAAGGAAAATACACATGCAAGTTGATACTTGCAATGAATCCTGTTTTAGTTGCTTGGTCATGCCTTTCCCTTCTTGATCTTTGCTTCCTCTTGCCTTCTTTTCCTTTCTTACTCCAATGCGAAAGTGCTCCAAGAAAACTTAAACTGTCTAAGAGTATGAGAGAGAGAGAATAATTATAGAGCTCCAAAGCTAAACTGACAAAAGATTCACACTGAAAGGAAGAAGCTTGCCAATTGATCCTCAGAAGCCTTTTTATTAATGAGGCCTCTATTCTCTTCATTTTCCATTATTTTCCTTCAATTTCCTCCTCACATGCAACCTGCGACCTTTCACCTTCATTTTCTCCTAACCTCCATTGCTTTCATAAATAAATGTGCCAAAATAGCTTTTTTCCTCGTTAATGCCTTAGCCATTACCCTTGCCAATTTCCTTAGCTATAAAAAACCAAATGAACACACACTAGGATGTCTTGCACACCATTTAGCTTGGAATACATGTCCCATCATCCATGGTATTTATATATTTTTACATGGAATTTTCACAAGGATTGTTACAATGTGGATCATAGAATAGGAACTCTTGATTGGCTCACAACATCCTCTAGTATTAGGTTAATGAGTCCATGATGTGCCACTTTTTGATGTTTCCCTTCGTGTACCTTTTGGCTCATGTCTGTCGTTGAATGCAATAGTAAATAAGGCACATTGAGTGTTTGGTTTATGATAGCTCCTCTCCAAATATCAACTCATGGAGGAGTCTAAATTGGTAGCCATAGACTACATTGATCCTCTGTTCACAAGAAATTTATTTGAGAATGTGATAGCTCACCTCATTCTAAGTTTAGGGAGGCCTCTCCCTTCTGACCCCATTTTTGTCGACAGTTGGATCTTCATCATCTACAAAAAAGGTTTTCTTACAAAAATTGTTGCTAGCCTTATCCTCATTTCTCCATTGCACCCCTTGAGGAAGTGTGGTGACACTGCTAATCATCTCAGGGTTGATTGTAATTGATAATCCCCTCACCATGGTAGTAGCATTGGTTCTAGCCTGATGGTTGAGTGCTAGGGAAAATTCCTGAGTTATATCATCATAATATCCTCTAAGTAACTCAAAGAATTCCAACCAGTGATTATTCCTAATTATATCTACCACAAGGGGATGAAGGTGAATCCTGGATGTGTCTGTGGGTTCCCTTTTGTTAAATCTTGCTCCCATTCTTTTCTCTGGTTAGCTATATGTAGGAGGTTTTGTATGCTAGCCTTAGTGTGAGTTTAGGGTGACTGGGAGTTTATAATTTTTGGTGGATGAATACAATTTTTACCCTTTCCTTTCTCCACGCAATTTTATTTAAACTTGACAAAACTATGTCTACCCCAAGCCCATTGTAATTACTGAGAACTAAAGTGATTCATCCCTAAGAATCAAGTGAAAAAAATAGGAGAGATGCGCCACCTAAATTTTAATGTGATTCTCTAGATGATGAGAATTGCTGACCAACTAGACCCTAGGCACCCCCTTGCAGATTTCTTGTGAATTTCCAGTGCTTCTTGTAGCTCCCTGAGTTTCCTGTAGTTTCTTGTAGCTCTATTTCCTGTACAGCGGCTAAAATAGGGTTTGATTCCTCGATGGATCTCTAAGGTGGTCCCATTCTCTCTCATCTAGAAATGAATAATGGGTTCATGAAAGTTTGGAATGTTTGCTATTTATGGTCGATTTCTTGGAGCACTTTGTTGGTTTGTAGTAGTACAGGATTTCTTCATTGCGATTGTTGGCCCACTATTTCTGATCATGCAGCCTCCCCTCGTGATTATCATCCACTGTCACATAACTAAATCGAACACCTTTCTTATTGATGCTCCTTGATGTGACATTCAAATGTGGGATGCTGACTACGAGTTTACCTTTTGTCTTCGAGTTGAGGGTGGCCAAGTTAACTAGCCACCTCCATCTTATAAAAAAAAAATTCACATTCCTTACACTTTTAGCATATCATACTCGAGGAAGAGTTTGGATGAGGTGCCTTACTTGTGCATGCCTTTTTTGGTCGATGCATATTGGAGGATGACCTTGTTGTGCTTCTTGTTTAGGTGACTGCTCTCCTTTGGTCATTCTTTTGTTGATTTTCCCTGTTGATGTACTTGTCTTCTGGTTGTTTCTTGTGTGCAGGTGCTTGTCATCCTTGTTGCTACTGTTGAGCTATAGACAAGAGGCACAAGGCTTGTAGAGATGCTACAGCCCCCTATTTTCATTTGTGGTGAAGGAGAAAGCAGCAATGGCATGTTGCAATTGTAACATAGGCTGTTACAGGAGATCCTCTAGCTACTACAGGAAACCCTATAGCTACCTTTTCTTCATCATTTTTTTTTTTTACTTAGAAGGAGGCTAAATGGTGGTGTAGGAGTTCAGAAATGGTGATGAATGAGATGGAGTGATGGGTGGATGAGACCAATGATGACCTGTCCTCTAGATTCTCCCTTTTTGTATATTTTTTTCATTTTCCTGTGTTTTTTTTCTGTTTGATTGACATAGGGGTGAGTATGGATATCAGTGGATGTTGGGTGAGAGATGGTGAGGTGTAGGGTCCTTTTTTTGTAAACCTAGAATTGGCTTGCATCATTTTTTTCCAATCAGGACCCCTTTCCTGTAGTATTTTAGGACATCTTGTAGTACTACAGGATCTTCCTGTAGCAGCTACAGGACATCTTGTAGAAAGCTAGAAAACTGCTCAAAAATTGGTTTTTGATGCCTGAAAGTGGAAATGGATGATGGGGACATGGTAGGAATGCATGAGATGAAGTGGATGGAGGAAGAATTGAGGTGATTCTTGGATTTTTGTCCCTAGAACTCTGAGTCCTTTGTTGTCTTTAAAAACCTATAAAATCACATAAATTTATTAGGGGGTAGGTTTGAGGTCCTTGACATGGGATTTTTGTTTTCTTTTGGTTTTTGAAAGACACATAGGTCACCCCAATGGAGGTTTTCATCATGTATGCCTGCCCTAGGTACCTCAAGGGAGGTATTCACCCAAGGATATTTTTATTTTCCTTTTTTCACTCCTCGGTTGCCTCAAGGAGGTTTTCAACCCAAGAGTTTGCCTTAGGTACCTCATAGCGGTTTTCACCTAGGTCCCTTATTATTTTTCCTTCTTATTTTTTTCAAAGTTGAGACACTTCCTATCACAATCCCTTCCTTAGTGATGGTACTAATGAACTCCTCCCTTGACAAAGATATTTTATAGGCTTTTAGTATGTACCCATTGACAAGGAATGGGATACCTTCTTCATTAATGGTCTTGATTTGCAAAACCCAATTTTCATGGCACATTTCTATCAGATATGATCCTAGCCACCTGGTCATCAATTTTCCTTTGAAATCATTGAACCTAAAGTCATATAGTAGATCCCAATCTCATTTTTGAAAATATTGTCCTTGATGTTTTTGTCATGCCAAACCTTTCTCTATACTTGAATAACTTCAATGTGTAGGATGGTCTGCATCCTGAATTCATCAAAACCATTGAGCTAGAGAAGCCTCTCCTACTATGCCTTTGTAACATCCAAATCGAATTGCATTACCATTCTTAAAGTGTTGTACTCAAACTCAATGGAGATAAGAGCCTTCTTTCCATAGACCAAGCCATAAGGGGTGAAGCTAGTGGTTGTCTTCTAGGTTGTATTATAGGCCCAAGTAGCCTCCACTAGTTTTTCAACCCAATCTTTTCTCCTACTTCTCACAACCTTGGTGAGGATGCTTTCCAATGCTCTATTAGTAACCTCTATTTTTCCATTGTACTAAGGAAGATAAGAAATTGACTTCCCTTGTTTGATCTTATGTTTCCTCAACAAATTCTCAATCAAGTGTGATGTGAATTGATCTCCCTGATCAGTGAAATAGTTCTCTAGGGTATCCAAACTTGTAAAATACATTCTCCCTTAAGAACTCAAACACTTTCTCTTCTATTGCTACCTTGACTGCCTTGGTATCAACCCACTTTGTCAAATAATCAGTGCATACAATTATGTACCTTTTCTATCATGATGGTGGATCAATGGGCCCAATGAAATCCATCCCCTACTTGTCAAATGGCTCTAGAGTCACCTGAGGTTGCAAAGGAATTTCATCCTTAGGAGAAGCTTTCCCCATTCTCTAGCACTAAACACATTGACTAGTGTACGTTCTTGCATATTGGTGGAGAGCGGTCCAGTAGTAGCCAACTTGCATTTCCTTGAAGGCTTTCGTCTTGGATGCAAAGTGGCCTCAACAAGGCCAATCATGACAGGTCACAAGGATGTCAAATAATTCCTCCTCCCTCACACATCTCCTCAAAATATGATTTGGGCATAGCTTTAAGAGATTGCCTCCAATCCAAGTGAATGGGGCGCTCTTTCTTACAATTTTGTTTTTTCCTTGGATGACATATTGGGAGGAACTGTGTAGACACCCATGGAGAGAGAACTGAAATAGAAAATAAATGCTCATCTCACAATTGATTATCAACCATCATTCCTCACTTGCATGTAAATAAATTCTAGACAAAAAAAATGTAACTACATTTTCTCTACCACGCGTATTAATGATAGTTAGAATAAATTGTTGTAATAAAAGAAACCATCTAATAATATTAGCATTCACATCAGGCTTGTTCATCAAATGTTTCATAGCAAAATGGTTAGTATATGCAAAGGTCTGGTAACCAGTGATGTAGTGTCTAAATTTGTTCAAGTAATGGACAACAAATAGAAGCTCTTTTTCAGTCACAGCATAGTTCAATTCAGCCTTGGACAATTTTTTGCTAATGAAGTAAATCACATAAGGCAACTTGTCATCTATCTGGACTAGAGCTGCTCTTATATATTTTTCATAGGAATCATCATGGATGTGGAAATCAAGAGCCCAATATGGACCTCAAAGTATGGATGTAGTAATCAACTTGTCCTTTAAGGTTTCTAGGGCCACTTGGAAGCTTTCTGGCAAGAGTCCTTGGATAGTAGTCCAAGCAATGGTGAGGCTACTTTGTTGAAGTCCCTTATGAATCTCCTATAGTATTGAGCTAAGCCTAAGAAACTTTAGACATCCCTTTGCTTCTGAGGAGTACGAACCCTCTTTCTGATAGCAATTTTATTTGGGTCCACTTGTAGTCCTTCCTGGGATATTGAGTGACCTAAAACAATGCTTGCATTCATTAAGAACTCACACTTCTTAGGACTAAGGGATAGATTCATTTCAATGCATATCTTTAGTACTTTCCCCAAGATGGAGAGAGCCTGTAGGAAGTCACCCCCATAGGGAGTGAAATCATCCATATAGATTTCTAGAGATTTATGAACTAAATCAACAAATATGCTCAGGAATTCCCTTTGAAAAGTGGGAGGGTTATTACATTATCCAAAAGGTAGGACCCTATAAGAAAAGGTACCCCAAGGAAAAGTGAAGGTGGTTTTATCTTTGTCCTTTTGGTTGATCTCGATCTCATTATAACCACTGAATCCACACAGGAAAGGGAAGAGCTCCTTTCCTCCATGACCATCTAAGACTTGATCAATGAAGGGTAGAGGGAAATGGCCTCTTTTAGTGGCTTTGTTTAAGTCTCTATAGTCCACATAGTTCCTCCATTTTCCATTATTCTTTCGGACTAGAACTAGAGTAGACACCCACTCATTATCTGAGACGGGGTAAATGAACCATGCATCCAACAAATTTTGTAGTTATTATTTAAATATGCCTTTGAGGGTTGGGTTCATTCTCCTCTGAGGTTGGTGCACCAGCTTGCAACCTTCCTTGATGTAAATTTGGTGAGTACACACCAAGGGGTGCACTGCCTTCATTTCCTTATAACTCCAAGCAAAGGCATCTAGGTGATCTTTTACCATGTGACATAACTCCTTTTCCTTATCTGCAAAGAGAAGGGTTGATTTTCAATTTTTTAGCTGGAAAAAATTCTACCATTTTGACATGAGTAGGACTTAAGTTAGCTAGGCACAAATCAGTCCAAGGGTTATCTTCAGATTTATTTACTAACTGACCAAGAGACATGGTGTTGTGGGGCTGATTTTGGAGGATTTGATCAATCAGGCCATCTTAATCAGGTTGTCCCCCTCCTATAATAATATCTAGGGTACATATTAGGTAGGATATGGTATGTTACACTTAATATTCCTCTTCGTCTTCTGACCATAAGGGTAATTCATGCTCTAGAGACGGTTGAGCATGAGGGTACAAGACTAATTGTTCGAACAACTGCCCATTTTTAATGGTAATGTTCCTAGACCTTCAACTTATGTAAGCATCAACAATGGATAGGCATGGCCTTCCAAGGATGAGAGGATGACCATTGAATTTTTTATTCAGTTGGAGAAAAAGGGAAGCCAGGAGGGTATTCCCATGAATCAATGGAGACCATCACATCCTCAACAACTCCCTCAGGAGCTACTGTTGATCTATTTGCAAGCTGAAATACTATTGTGGTCTTCGTTAATGGTCCTTGGAGATTTTGTTTAAGCATGGTCTCCTTAGTCATCACATTGATGACAGCCTCAAGATCAATCAAGGTATGGGGGGCAATGATGTCATCAATGTGTTCATCTATCACAAGACGTATAGGATCTAGATACTTCAGGAAAATAGTTCTCCCCAACATTAAGTCAGACAACTATCTTATGACATTAAATTTAGGGGTATCTTTCTTTCTCCTTTATTAACTTGTTCTAGATGGGGACATCCTTAATAATAGGAGGAGTGGGATTTTGACAAACAAACTTTTGAATTCACCCAAAAGTTGAGTCTCTTCTGGGATCCGATGGCTAAGATGGATTAGTCTCTCTGGAAAAGGAGGTGGATTCACTTAAGGAACAATATCTTCCTTTTCCTCTTCAAGATCCTTAGGTGGAGATGAAGGTTGGCTATCTGGAAGCACTCTTACAGACTTAAGGTTTGTTTCTTGAATTTCCATAGCATAGGAATGGTAGGATGTCTCTCCATTATAGACTTGTTGTGCTTGCTTGTTGTTCGGGTTCAGATTTGGCGAAGGAGGCATCTTAGGTTGCTTAGGTGGAGCAGGGTGAAGGAGTTGTGGTTGAGATGGAGGTGGAGGCAGTAAGGGTGGAGATTGTTTGATTAGGGGCCTCCACCCCTATGATGGGGTATTCTAGTGAGGTTGTGGGGGAGAATATGGCTGAAGTGATTGATTGGTAGATTGGGAATGGTATTGAGCTACATAAGACTAGGGAGAAGGTATGGATCATGAAGGATGAGTAGGAGGACACCAAGGGATTCTGATTTGGTTTATAATATGAATAGGATGCCCCTTGCATGCCATGCTACTATGGTCAAGGTCCTTGAGGCCTCATTTGGTTGATATAACAGAGTTGTTCACTCACACCTTCACTTCCTTGATACAAAACTTTCAATCCATGCAGAGAAGGGCAATTGTCTGTGGAGTGGTTTTCCTCAGAAATAGAGAAGATCTCTATAAGATTCAATGAACATTCATTTGTAGGGTGCCTCCTGGTGCATATAGGGAAAAAGATAGCTACGACTCTTTCTACTTCCTCCTACTTCCTCTTGATCTTCATGGTGTCCATTTCTGGAGCAAGGGTATGAAATATTTAACTCTTAAAGTCCTCCAACATGTTCCCCATTTCAATTTTCATAAATGTGTTGGAGGAGGATGAACTAGCTAAAGATTGACTAGCCCTACCCTTCTTTCTAGCTGCCCTAGAATGATTTTTGAAAACTATATTTATATCACCATAAGGTAGTTGGTAGATGTCCCCTCCTAACAACATGTTTAGGGTTTCTAGGATATCTTCCCTTATCCCTCTAAGAAGGACTAACTTGAGTGATTCAGGATTAAGGCTGAAGCTAGCCCTTTTGTAGTTGATTTGGAACCTTTTCTCATAATATTCCAAGGATTCGTCATGTCCCAAGGTCATTATAAAGATTTCTTGTATGGTATCCTTGGACCTATAGTAGTGCATATACTTTTCATTGAAGGATTGTTGCATATGAGCCTAGGTAGTGATGATGTCTCCAGGTAAACCGATGAACCAATGCAAGGGTGCATCCCTAAGGGTGGATGGTGTTGTGCCCCTGTACCAATAGGTGTCATATTTCATGATTGACTTGATGAGTTGTGAATATGTTCATACCTTTCCTTGTTGCAAAGGTTTTCTGTATTGTCAAAAAATAAAAAAAAAAATAAAAAAATGTAAAGAGGGTATACCCTAAAATAAAAATCAAAGGGCGAAAAGAATAAAATGGTCAAAAAATGAGAAGAAATGAACCCCAAACAAAAATAGACCAAGAAAGTGTGCAAGTCTAAATGCCACTACTATTTCATTTTCTGTAATAAGAAATTGTGTGCAACTTGTTAATCTTATGCCACAATTGATGAAGAGTCAAACTGTTTAAACTTGGCTCATTCATTTTTCAATTTCATGCTATAGAGAAAGAGAATAAATTTTGACCAAACTATTTAATCTTGGCAGATAAGTAGATAGGTAGAGTAAATAAAAGGAGCTCAACAGTCTAAACTGAGCCCTAGGATGTAATAAGGTTAGAGTTAGATAGACTTCCATATGTAAAAGAAAAAGTGTGATAAGGGTTTACTAGTCCAAGTGCACCCAAATAAAGAAGAAAAAATGCTAGGTTAAAGTAGGTAGGGTAGGTAGATGGTGTTGCAGAATTAATTGCGATGGATAATGTCTCTAAAATGTGTCAATTTTCACTTTTATCACAAGTGCAAGACATAAATTTTACTTGATGCAGTACAAGCGAAACAAGGTTAAATAATTAACTTCCCTTCACATTTTTCCCTAAAGATTTCACTAATTCCCCCTAAAGTATTAAGGCCTTTGAAAATCAAAGCGGCTTAGAGCATTTCTCTGATTTTTGGAGGGATCGGACCCTCAGCCCAATGACTTAAAATTCTAAGAACTTAGACTCCTCCATAAACTGTTCATTTCATTTCATAAAGTTTCATAAATAAAATTCTATTTTACTTAGGAATAAGGCACAATAATATATAAACCCCCTTTCACTTTGGCCTGAGTTGAATATACGTAAAATGTTTTAACTTAGCGCTTTATATTTCATAGCCAAATTAACTATTAACATATATAAATATATAACTCTAGCTCCATATAACCCTTCCCTTATTAGTTGAATATATATAGATCCCCAAAGTATTATATGTTCCCGCCCCAGTTAAATATAACCATAAACGCTGTTTGAAAGGGATTAATACATTTATCTAAAATTTATTAATAACCTTCCCTGCTGCATGACAACGGGATTAATTAACCCTTTAGGTTAATTAATAACCACCCATCAACCAATCACACTGCCCTCGATACGATTAAAACATTGTTTATTATGTCGGGCCCGCTACAGTTAATGCCCTGCCATGTCCCACGCCCATCGACCGTCTGATCAATCTCTTTTCATCTGATGGTTGATGATGATATTGCGCCCCCCTGGTGACCGTGATTTAACTCGCAATAACCAAGCGGTTTTCCACCCGTACTCCCGCCACGCCTCGCGTTGTCCTTATGCTCTCTCGGCCCCGACCCAAAACTGCCTAGCCTTAAAAGCAGTGCGATACAAATCGCTTACCACCATACGCAAGCGACAAAACATCACATCCCACTTAAGTCATACGCTCGATAAAACCCGCTAACCTCAGTTTTGTTGAATAAACGAACAAAGTGTCATTTTCACTGTAATACGTTGCGACCCGTGCTACCATGGAAAAGAACATCTGAGTCAACGGTTCTAGTTTCCCAGCCGCCACCTGACCAGAAAATCTACAGCGACAAGCTCTGCAGCCTGTCATCCAACCTGCCAGTGTACAGTTTACCTCCTAAACATAGGTATTTATCCAGTTTACCTTACAACCCTATAATTTCAGTTTTCTACTTAAAATTGTACCAGAGAGGGGCAAATTCAAGTCTAAAAACAGTCTGCGTTGTCATAAAAAGTCCCCAAACCTACTGTTTGGTCTATTTTCCCACAGAAATCCCAAATTCCATTTTGAATCCACAAGAACCAAAATGGAAACCCCTATACCCCTGAATGTAGCACCCATGAACGCTCCTCACAAAGATTTGGATTATCTGTCCCTGGCCAGTAAATATTTTCAGATAAAAGACTTATCAGGTAATGAAAACCACCTTAAGATATTTTCCCAAGCCAGAGACAGCTATCTTAATGGCTTTGACATTTTAGGACTGTGGGAATCAAATCTTTCCATGTACTTCCTCCCCAAGCCAAGAAGTCCTTTTTCCATAACTGCTCAGTCCATCAATGAAATGCTACAATTCCATTCTAGTCATGCTCTTATTCCCCTCTCTATGGCATACTTACTTGAAAAAGTTCCCCAATTGTCTCACGTTGAACTTACTCGCATCTATCAAATGTTCATGGACCCTAAATATCAGCCTAAAGGCCCACCTACTTATCTACAGGTTCTCTTTATAGATACAGGAAATATCATTACTGATATGATAGCCTCAATCATGGGGTTCAACTCAGGAGAGTATGTTGATGAAATAACCTTGGTATTATTGTCTAATTTTACTCCTGGACAGACCCCTACCGTTAAATATGATTATGCTTCTTATATTGCCAACAAAATTCATGACCAATTCATAAGACTGGATAATGAAGGAGTCTTCAAATACACTACTTTCATATACCATCCTTTGTTGTATTACCCTTTCCCTATCAAAAAACCAAGGTAATCAAAGGTCTATCATTTTTTGGAGCCCAATTTTCCATAGATCCCTTGAGACCCCTTACACTTACAATGAGTTCATTGACCTATTTGTACATCCATCAACCACTCTGTTAACAGGAGTTTCCCCTCCCAGGATCAATGGTGACATGAAGAAAATCCTCTAGCTCTTCAAGTAGTACAGGATAGGTGACTGGTACCTATATAAGAATCATACAGAAATCAGAATCTATGGATGTGAACTCTGCCCATTCAAGCTGCCAAAATGTGTTCCAATGAGACTCTTTACATTGGAATATTTCAGACAAATGATAAATGTAGACCTAGTCCATTTTTGTAATGCCAAGAAGAAATCTTAGCTTAGAATAAAGAACCAGCTAGGCCCTTTTGTCTGCAACACTAGGGAAGCATGGAAAGAAGTAGAAAAAATTCTAGAAGAACAACTTAAGTTACAAAAGAGTTTTGAATGGAAACCATATGATCCCAACAGTTTTATATGTGATAGGAGAACGAAGAACAGGTTGTCCCCTTATATTCATCATAGAATTCTAGAAATTGAAAAATATGAAAATATGGATGGCTGGAGGGAAGGTACCCTAGTAGAGCATGGTAGTGAACAAGTCAATTTTGAGAAAGTTATGAGAGATCTTGAGAAAACACTTGACTTGGATTAGTTTGGGCAGGTATCATTTAAGTTATCTCAAAGGGTAGGAGTTGGTGCCTCTAGTGCTGGAACTTCTCAACAACCTCGACAGGAAGTTAACATACCACTCACAAGAACATCCAAAGGAAAGGAAGTAGAGACCACAGAAAAGCCTACAATGACAGATCAACCTGGAATTTCCAAAGAACAGGGACGAGTACCAACACCTCCAGCTCAAACTAAAGTGGCAGAGTCCAATATTGCAAACACCTCTGAATGAGGAAAGAAATAAAAAGAGGGACAGGGAATCCACTACCCCCATCAGTGGACCTATAGGACAGCCTGGGACAAAGAGGCAAAGACTGAATCTTCTTTCAGAAGAGGAAATTATTGAAGAAACTGCAGACAGTCAAAGAGTAGAAAGGGTAGTTAGTCAGCAAACTTCCCCATTGGGAGGAACATCCACCAGCTCACAGAGGAAGGAGCTAGAAAGACAACATAGTGCAGAAGTATCATCCACTAGGGCACAAAGTAAAGAGGCCTAGATATCAAGAAGACGTTTACATAAATAAAAGAAAAAATGATCCTGTAAGACTTCAAATTTACAATCAATATTTGAGAATGTCCCCCACAAACCAGCAGAGATTAATGTAATCCTATGACATTCAAGAGGGCAAGATGATAATGAGCTATTTCAAGCCAAAGTTTTAGCAACCTCAAACAACAGCAGATTATATCAGAACAAATCTGGAAGCCTTGGCTATGGATATTAATCCTTTGGATCAGATTGAACTTCACAAGCAAACTGGAGAAATGGTCTATTCTACCTTAACCAGTAAAGCATTGATGACTCACAGACTACAAAATTCTTTGGATAATACAACTGCCCAGTTGAACTTAGAAAAGGCCTCCTCCCTGGCTAAGGATAACAAATAAAATCATTAGAATAAATCACCATTGGATTGGGACATGATCCCAAAGATGTAAAAGGTGTAGAAGCACTAATCAAGAAAAAATAAGAAGACATTGCTGCCTTGAGAAAGCAGCTAAAGCTGCATCCTTCAAGGCATCCACAGACTGCAGAGGTTATAAAGCAAAAATCTGAAGAAGAGATGATGAATTTCCTCTTGAAACTCAATGTAAGATTGAATGACACAGAGCAAGCACTAGAAAAAGTAGTGAAGGACAAGTAGGGAGAGTCGACCTCTCAGCCTCCTGATGTAATCCTGATAGTCTCAACAACAATCCCTTCTATACTTGGAAGAGAATTAGCTCCAAACATCCCAACAGCCACAAAAGAGGTGGTCACAGGTATAGCAACAACAGAACAGGACAAGGTAGCAGTGCTAATTTGAGCACTGAAGAATTGATAAAGGCAATGGAAGAAATGAGATTACAAGTTTCAGAATTAAAACGGGTAAAAGAGCAGTTGGCTAAGGTAGAAAGAAATTATGATATCTCCAAAATAAATGTTGTGGAAAAAACAAGGGAGATCAAAGCATTAGAAAATAAAGTGAAAACATTAGAAAAAGATCTCACTTTTGACAAGCCTCTTGCAGAGATCAAGAACATTCTTTGGGCCAACATCACACAGTCCATAAATGATGTTTGGCCATCCATCCAAGTAATCTATGAACAGATTGATCTAGTTAAAGCATCACAGGGAGAAATTCAAAAGACAAAAGCTCTGTTAGGACAAATGCCTGATCAAGCCAACTGGCTCATACATCTTTTGAATAACAGAACTAAGGAACAACTAGAAGAACTTGGCATTGTAGACAGGACAGACACTATTTTGGAAATCAAAAGGGTGCTAACCAAGAAAACTTTGATGCAGAATTTGGAGAGAAGATGTCAAGATATGCAGGTGGAAATTAATTCTTTTATGGAGAAGTTCACTATTTTGCAGAATAAAGGGCTACCAAGTCCTTTAGTGATTAATGATAGATTAATGAAGCATATAGATTATGTAAGCAAATTGAATAAGTATGCTGGCAGTCAAGCTAGTTCATCAACAAGTGCATCAGGAATAAAAGCACTCCCCACAGGTTGAGTTCTCTATGAAAACTTAGAGAACTTATTCTATGTTGATCATGAGATAAAGCACTTGTTCCCAATCCAGCCTAACTTTTTCAAAATACAAAGATGAATGAAACTCTGAGGAAACTTCAAAAACAAAAATTGCAAGAGAAAAAATGGTGGGAAGACATGTTGGAAATTTTGTAAATTTATCTCTGGTAAAATGTAAATTTTGGGCTATTTACTATGGCAAGATGAATAAAGGTGAACAGAGATGAACAAAGGTCAAACAGGTCGAAGTGCATTAGAACAGGTAAAGAGTATCAGTCAAAATAAAGCAGCCAGCACAGAGTTACTAAAGAAGACAACAACAAGCCAAATCATAGGGCCTTCCTCCAGCACATCCAGCAAGAAAACGAATAGCACAACATTAGCTTACCTTACTCCTATCTTTGAGACTAGTTGGCTCTATTTTCGTGTAACCTACTCTTAGTCACCCTAGAATATATCTCACTTTGTTATGAGATATTTTTTGTAAAGATTTGTTGTATAAATACCCCCCTCAATTCGAGTATTGAGGGTGGATTTGTAGACATTGCTGTAACATTGACTATTTTGGAATAAAGTGTTGATTGGACCAAATTTTGTATGGCTTGCTGGACAAAGAATTGAAGCAAAGGACTTTTCACAGATTTTTTGAAGCAAACACAAGATCAATAAGTCCTCTATAACTTATGTTTTAAAGTTTTCCTTGTTTATTATATCATCTGTGTTTCATATCTGAATGATAAACGAAAAATAATATTCAGAATATGCGTGATTGCACTTTGTTTTCAATCGTTATTATTCTCCATGTTTTCTCCTGAATTAGTATAAACAGTGAAATCTTGATTGCTCCTGTTTTCTAGTTCTTTCATTTTTATTATTTATTAAAGAATTTTTAACTGCTCTTTAGTAGTAATCATTCAAGTTCCCTCTATAAATGTGTTTGAAGGATTCTTAACTGCCCTTCACCCATTTTAAACCCATCCCATTTATCTCAAGTTTCCATTTGTTCCCCGTTTGACCATCTTGCCCTGTGAAACCATCTTTTGTTAAGAAACCAAGTCCAGTTAAGCCATGTTTTTTGACTCCATTAGCCAAATGGACTAAACTACTCAGTTTTACCCCTCTGCTATTGAATCTCACCACCCAAACTCAAACAAAACTCCTGAACTTCACAGCTAGCCTAATATCTTTCAAAACCAAGCTAAATCATAAAGAGAGAGCCCTCTCTGAGTACAGATTGGCTAGATTCTGTACTTAAAATTTGGTTTTATGTTACCGCAGACCCCTTTCCTCTTCCAACAACTTCAAGGAAAATCTGAGTGCTAACATAGGGGTGACTCCACTAGGGACCTGAATAATTTGTTTGTTACTATTGTTTATTTTTAAGCTACAGATGCAGCCTGAAGTTAGCTAGGTAGCTTTTGAAATGCTCTTGCTTTGCAATTGCAGAAGTAAATGAATGCTACTTCAGTCTATCTCCGATCTAGCTTATGGATTGAACATCTAGTTACAAATTCTTGATCAGTTCCTCTTATCAAATATGTCTTTAAGAGAGATTAAATCCTATACCTAAATCCTCTTAGAGAAACTGTAAAAAGTTGTATTTTCCAACCCATTTAGAGAAAAACCCAAAACATACCTAGAAACCTGGCTTCAAAAATGACTTGTTACACCGAAGCTAACCATGATCCAAATCCACCATCTGTGTTCGAAAACCCTAATCTGATCCCTAGGATTCTTAGGAGACAAGATAGCCAAGAGAGTTTTGCTAGTTCTCGGCCTTTATACAGATCAAGATCCTGTCCAATGAAGTGGATTTACCTTGAGGACAAACCTTTTGATGAGTCTTTTGAGACCTCTTTATTTGTAACTTTTTCTGAATCTGGGTTAGCCCACACAGTTCATGATCCATTATTTATCGAAAATTTACAACTTGAGATTGTCACTTCACATCTTGACAGACATTTGCAGAATTCTATTCAATCTGAACTTACCTCTGAAGGAAAACCAAGCCTTTCTGTAATTACTTCAGCCTCTCCAAGTTCATCAACCGCACAGTAGACATCTCAACCCCAAACCACCCCTTCCACCACTCCATCCACCACTCCAATACCAACCCTAATTGTTGTTTCAACCCAACCTACTGCAATGGAAATAGGTATACTCCCCTCAATTTACTTGCCAATCTAGGGTCCATGCCCTAAGACTATCAAAGTAAGATCACTCCTTTCGATGGCTCTAGTACTTACACTACACAATAGCATACTAAAAAGATGATAGACTATTTTGAGATATATGAGGTTGATGTCGATGATGTTAGAATGAGGGTATTTGTTCGAAGTCTAACTAGTGATGTTAGAACATGGTTTAAAGCACTCCCTGCAAACAGTATCAATGACCCACAAGCCCTTTATACAACATTATTGAATAGATGGGAAAAGAAAAAAGATCCTCTCCATATTTTGTCAGAAATGAAAACTTGAAGAGGGGAACATAAGACACTGAACAAGATTATTGTACTAGGTTCAATAATGTTTACAATGCTATCCCACAAAACCTTAGACCTCCTCCACATTTGGCATTAATCAAATTCCCTGATGGATTTGATTCTGATATGGCATACCAACTTAGGGAAAGAGCTCCTCGAACCTTAGAAGAGATGCAAAGTATAGCTGTCAGCGTTGAAGCCAACCTAATATCCAAAAGAGCTAGAGCCAGAGCTGAAAGGAGGATACCTTTGAAAGAAGAACCCTCAGCCTTTGAACAAAAACTGGATGCTATTATTAAAGGTATGGAGAGGTTAGGAGATAGAGTAGAAACAATTGAAAGGAAATCCCCTTGGGATGGTCAACCAAGCAACACTGGGAGAAATCAAAATTTCAGGAAGAACCAAAACACTGGAAATACCGGACCTGATCAAAATATTAGGCCCCCATTCCAAGAAGATTATGCTGAAGCTTCAACTTCTGATAGACCAACAGAAGATACCCAAATCAATTTGATGGGACTCAATATGAGCAACAAGTTTTCTTGACCCAAGAGGACCAAGAAGCTCACATTTTGGAACAATTCCAAACTCAGTCAGGTGAATCATTTGACTTTAGGGAGGGATATGATACAGCCATTTATGAAGTTCACAAACAATATAACCTGAGGAGTAGAAGAATAGATATTCCTGAAACTAATAAACAGAAAGCCACAAAGCAGCCTAACAAAGGTAAGACAAATACCACCCCTATACATATTCTTTCCAGAATAGACCCTAACCCTGCTAATCCGATTATTGAAGATGTATATGATAATCAACCCAATAATAGACAACTTTCCACTTCTATTCCCTCTAAAGGAAACGTGGAAAAACCTCCAGAAGTTGATGTGGAAACAACTTCAGCCCATAACCCCACTCCTAAAAAGGAGATAAACACAAAGAATATAGATGAAAAAGAGAATCCAACTGTCCGAAATGCAAGAACTCAAATTGAAAAGCCTTTTAATTTGGAAGCTGAAGTAGGCAAATTAAAAATAGTTGTTCCATTGTCTGAACTAGCTAGAAACATGATGTATACAAAAGCCAAATCAAAAGTCACTCAAAATCTCGTTTAATGAAGATTCAGTAATTGTTTTTGATGATCAGCCTGAATTAATTTTTGGCCCTGAAGTGAATGGGAAATTAGTAGATGGAGGAATTCCTCCTTTCTATGTAAGTTTGAACATACATAATAAAATACTTCATAATGCCATGTTTGATTCTGGTGCATCTCATAACTTAATGCCTAAACCTATAATGGATAAATTGGACCTAGACATCACCCAGCCGTATAAGGACCTCTTTTCTTTCGATTCAAGTTAGGTCAGATGTTTAGGATTAATCAAAGACTTGTGTGTATCATTAGTTCAATATCCTACCAAAACAATCTTAATGGACATAGTAGTAGCTGATATTCCACAAAAGTATGGCATGCTATTGTCTAGGTCTTGGGGTGCAAAACTTCAAGGATCTCTACAATTGGACATGTCTTATGCTACTATTTTAGTATTCGGTCAACCCAAGAAACTATACAGAGAAACCTTAATGAAATACGTTGTAAGTAGCTAGGAGAAACCCCAAAATTTCCCTATCTACTTAGTACACTCTGATATGGATTCTTTCATTCTTTATAATGCTGAAAGTGATTTCTCAAATGAATTGGAAGTTTTAGCAACATAACCAAAAGAAATTACAAATGAAAGATCTAGTGTTCAAATACAAGAAATTTCTGAGAACAATGACACATCAAACACCCAAGAGGAACGGGAAAAAACTAAAAAACTTAGATCTCCCTATTAAACAGATTCCTGAGACTCCTGACACCAATTATGAACATGAAATTCTCTGGCACTTAGAATTTGATGGTTCAGTTAACAAATTAGGGGCAGGAGCAGGAGCCTGGGTGCATAATCTTGAAAACGACCATGCTGAAGGCCATACCTACAGATTAAACTTTAGATGCACGGACAATATGGTAGAATATGAAGCTCCGTTGCTAGGTATTAAATTGATTAGGAAATTAGGAGCAATCAGGGTGTCTGTCCTAGGAGATTCTGAGTTAATAGTTCAACAGATTAAAGGACAGTATTCAACAAATGATCCAAGACTGAAGTATTACAAAGATATAGTGATAGAGATTCTCAATACATTTCTGGAAACTAAGCATGCCAAAATCCTAAGAAAACATAACTTGCAAGCTCATAGTCTGGTAATGTTTGCCAGCACCTGCAGATTACCATTTGAACTTAATCATCAGTTCACAGCTGAGATTAGACATAGGCCAACTATACCTGACAATTTGAAGAGCTGGAAAGTGTTTGATAGTGATAAGAAGATTAACAATTTCTTGACCTTAGATGAGGAATTTTGTAACATGAACATAGATGTAGATACAATTAGTGAATTTGATCAAACAAATAAGATAGAAACAAACATTTTAGTAGAAAGTTCAACTCAAATGCTTCATCCAACAGCATTTACCAACAAAGAAATGTAGGATCTTAAAGAAATGAATATTGATGAGATCATTGAAGGAGAATCTAAAGTAATCAATTTAAAAGACAATCATTTGCCTCAGGGATTAGCTCCTTTGGAAGATCTCTTTGATTTCAATGATATTCCAAAGAAACCTAAAATGAAACCCTTGAAAGCAGATATTGAGGACTATAATCTGGGAACTGAGGATGATCCTAAAATGGTAAAGTTATCTAAATCTGTGCATCCTGACCAAAAACTCAAATATGTTGAACTAATGAGAGAGTTCCAGGATGTCTTTGCCTAGAATTATGAAGACCTGAAATCTTATGATACCTCCATAATTCAACATACAATACCTCTGAAGGAAAAACAGAAACCATTCAAGCAAAAGCCTAGAAGAATTAACCCTGTATTGCTGCCCTTAATTGAAAAAGAAATCAAATGAATGTATGAAGCAGGGATAATTGCTCCTATCAGGTTTTCAGAGTGGGTGTCTAATTTAGTATCCACTAGGAAGAAAACTGGAGAAATCAGATTATGTGTCGATTTAAGGAATGTTAATAAGGTTTATCTGAAGGACAATTACCCTTTGCCCAAGATGGATCACATTTTATAGAGGGTGGTAGGGGCTTCTAGGATTTCACTCTTGGACGGGTTCTTAGGCTATAACCAGATTCTGGTTCATCCTGATGACCAGGAAAAGACTACTTTTACAACACCATGGGGCACATTCAAATATGTTAAAATGCCATTTGGACTTAAAAATGCAGGGGCAACCTTCCAAAGAGCCATGGACATAGCATTTTCCAAAGAAATTCATGATTTTATGGTTATTTATCTAGATGACTTGACTGTTTTTCTCAATCAGATCAGCAACATTTGGATCATCTGAGACAAGTATTCTTGAAATGTAGAAAATATGGTATTTCTTTAAATCCTAAAAAGTCTTTATTTGGTCTAGAGGAAGGAAAACTTTTAGGCCACATTATCTCCAAAGAGGGCATCAGAATTGATCCTGCTAGAATAGAAGCCATTCTGCAAATACCCCACCCTAGAAATGTCAAAGAACTTCAAGCTTTCCTAGGAAAGATCAATTTTTTGAGAAGATTTATCTCTAATTTAGCTGAATTAATTAGATTTCTTAATAATATGTTGAAAAAGGATTCTAGTATTAGATGGACAATTGAAGCCAAGCAAGCCTTTGAAGAAATTAAAATGGCTTTAACCAGAACACTGGTCCTTACAAGTCCAAAGTTTGATAGAGACTTTATAATATTTTCCTTTGCATCAGAACACACCATAGCTGATGTTTTACTACAAAAGGATGATCAAGGATGTGAAAAACCTATAGCCTTTTTTAGCAAAGCATTAAGGGATGCACCTCTAAAATAAAAAATCATGGAAAAGCAAGCTTTTTCACAGGTAAAATCTATTAAAGACTTTAGAGTCTACATATTGTATTCCCATGTAATAGCTTATGTACCAAATGCTGTTGTCAAAGACATCCTAACTCAATATGGAATTGAGAGCAAAAGAGGTAAATGAATCACTACTATAATGGAGTATGATATCGAAATAAAACCCACAAAGCTTATAAAAGGACAGGGATTGGCCAAACTCATGACCGAAACAAATTGTCAAACCCTAGACATTAATGAACTGGATAATGAACAGGAGATGGCGACTCCACAAATCAGCCAGGCCTTCTTAGATTCACCTTGGTATGCTGATATAACTTATGTATTATTAAACCTACGGGCTCCTCTAGGGTTATCCAGAACAAAGAAAAGGTTTTTAAAGATGAAAGCTTCAAAAGTTTGTATTTTAGATAATGCTCTTTTTTGGAAAAATCATGAAGGTATTCTATTGAATTGTTTATTAAAAGAAGAAGCTAACAAGGTTCTCAAAGAATTTCATGTAGGAGACTGTGGTGGGCACCTTTACTGGAAGGCAACTGCTAACAAGATCCTGAGAGCTGGATTTTATTGGCCAACCTTGTTCACTGATGTAAAGAAATTTGTCATTGCTTGCTATAAATGCCAAATTTTTAAAGGCAAGAGAAAGCTATTACCTTTACCATTGAGACCAATTTCCACCGAAAAACCCTTCCAACAATGGCTTCTGGGCTTCATTGGAGAAATCCATCCTCCCTCTTATGGCCAACATAAATCAATTCTCACTGCCATAGATTATTTCACCAAATGGATAGAAGCCATTCCTTCTAGACAAGCTAATGACATAGTAATTATAGGATTCTTAGAAACCAACATCCTATCTAGATTTGGCTGTCCTGAAAAGATCATAACTGATAATGTTGTCGCCTTTAAATCCAAGAAAATGATAAGTTTATGTAATAAATACCATATCACTTTAGGCCATTCCACAGCCTATTACCCTTAAGGTAATGGCCTAGCTGAGTCCTCTAATAAAAGCCTATTTAACATTATTAAGAAATTATTGGAAGAAAAAAAGAAAAATTGGCACAAGAAACTTACCAATGCACTATGGACAGATAGACTCACTACAAAGAAATCTATTGGGACTAGTCCTTATGAATTAGTCTATGGCATGGACGTTGTTTTTCCTTCATCTTTAGGACTTCCTGTAATGAAATTACTTCAAGAAGCTCAAGTGGAACCCAATAATATTCAAAGGAGAATAAATCAGACCGTCCATCTGCAACAAACCAGAGAGGAAGTATATTAGAGATCCCAAGTGGTACAAGAGAAACTTAAGAAACTGTTTGATAAAAGAACCAAGGCAGAAGACTTCTACATTGGAGACAAAGTTTTAAGATGGGATTCTAGGAGAGAGGATAAGGGAAAAAATGGGAAGTTTGATTACCTATGGAAAGGACCTTTTTTTATCCATGCTTTACAAGGGAACAATACTTACTATCTCAAAAACTTGGATGACACAGAAACAGAAGAAGGGCCAGTTAATTGTCGGATGCTGAAGCATTACTATGATCCCACTTTTTAATGTAGTCTAATTTTAACATGTAAATACTATATCCTTGGTATTTTCACAGTTTTGATTGGATAGTAACTTGTTGAAGTTGAAGCTTGGAGAGAAGGCCGTAAGCTTAAGAAGGATTACTATCATATATACAATAAAGTAGTAGGAAAAAGAAGATTGCGGAGCATAGTCAAACTCATTCAGAAGGCCATCTGACTTGCTGTTCATGGCTTTCCACTAGGAAAAGCCATCCCCAAGTGGAGCCAATGTTATGCTCCTATACCAATAGGTGTCATATTTCATGATTGACATGATGAGTTGTGAATATGTTCATACCTTTCATTGTTGCAAAGGTTTTCCGTATTGTCAAAAAATCAAAAAATTTAAAAAATTTAAAGAGGGTATACCCTAAAAGAAAAATCAAAGGGCGAAAAGAATAAAATGGTCAAAAAATGATAATAAATGAACCCCAAACAAAAATAGACCAGGAAAGTGTGCAAGTCTAAATGCCGCTACTATTTCATTTTCTATAATAAGCAATTGTGTGCAGCTTGTTAATCTTATGCCACAATTGATGAAGATTCAAACTGTTTAAACTTGGCTCATTCATTTTTTGATTTCATGCTATAGAGATAGAGAATAAAATCTAACCAAACTATTTAACCTTGGCAGATAAGTAGATAGGTAGAGTAAATAAAAGGATCTCAACAGTTTAAACTGAGCCCTAGGATGTAATAAGGTTAGATTTAGATAGACTTCCAAATGTAAAAGAAAAAGTGTGTAAGGGTTTGCTAGTCTAAATGCACCCAAATAAAGAAGAAAAAATGCTAGGTTAAAGTAGGTAGGGTAGGTAGATGGTATTGCAGAATTACTTGAGATGGATAATGTCTCTGAAATGTGTCAATTTTCAATTTTATCACAAGTGCAAGGCATACATTTTACTTGATGTAGTACAAGAAAAACAAGGTTAAATAATTAACTTCCCTTCACATTTTTCCCTAAAGATTTGACTAATTCCCCCTAAAGTATTAAGGACTTTGAAAATCATAGGGGCTCAGAGCATTTCTCTAACTTCTAGAGGGACTAGACCCTGGCCCAATGATTTAAAAGTCTAAGTACTTAGACTCATCCATAAACCTATCATTTCATTTCATAAAGTTTCCTAAGTAAAATTCTATTTTACTTAGGAATAATGCACAATACTATATAAACCCCCTTTCACTTTGGCCTGAGTTGAATATACATAAAATGTTTTAACTTGGCGCTTTATATTTCATAGTCATATTAACTAATAACATATATAAATATATAACTCTCGCACCATATAACCCTTCCCTTATTAGTTAAATATATATAATTCCCCAAAGTATTATATGTTCCCGCCCCGGTTAAATATAACCATAAACGTTGTTTAAAACGGATTAATAGATTTATTTGAAATTTATTAATAACCTTCCCCGCCGCACGACAACAGGATTAATTAACCCTTTGTGTTAATTAATAACCACCCCTCAACCAATCACACTGCCCCCCGATACGATTAAAACATTGTTTATTATGTCGAGCCCGCTACAGTTAATGCCCCACCATGTCCCACACCTGTATGCCATCCGATCAATATCCTTTCATCTGACGCTTGACGATGATATCGTGCACCCCTGGTGACCGCGCTTTAACTTGCGATCACCAGGCGGTTTTCCGCCCGTACTCCCGCCACACCTCGCCTTGTTCGTATGCTCGCTCTCTCCCAGTCCAAAACTGCCCAACCTCAAAAGCGGTGTGATACAAACTGCTTACCACCCTTCGCAAGTGACAAAATGTCACATCCCGCTTATGTCATATGCCTGATAAAACCAAAAAAAGACCCACCAACCTCAGTTTTGTTGAATAAATGAACAAAGTGTCATTTTAACTGTAATACACTGTGACCCATGCTCCCATGAAAAACAACGTCTAAGTCAACTGTTCCAGTTTCCCAGCCGCCACCTGATCAGAAAATCTATAGCGACGTTCTCCACAACCTGTCATCCAACCTACCAGTGTACATTTCACCTCCTAAACACAGGTATTTATCCAGTTTACCCTACAACCTAGTAATTTCACTTTTCTACTGAAAATTATACCAGAGAGGGCCAAATTCAAGTCTAAAAATAGTCTAATTTGTCATAAAAAGTCCTCAAACCTATTTTTTGTCTTTTTTCCCACATAAATCCTAAATTCCATTTTGAATCCACAAGAACCAAAATGGAAACCCCTATAGCCCTGAATGTAGCACCCAAGAATGCTCCTCAAAAGGATTTGGATTATCTGCCCCTGGCCGATAAAGATTTTCAAATAAAAGACTTATCAGGTAATGAAAACCACCTTAAGATATTTTTCCAAGCCAGAGATGGCTATCTTAATGGCTCTGACATTTTAGGACTGTGGAAATCAAATCTTCCCATGTACTTCCTCCCTGCAGTCCATGTTTTCCCAGATATCATTCATCACTGCTGTGCTAATTATGACCCTACTCAAAGAGCAGTCCTGTCCCCAAGACAAGAAGTCCTTTTTTCCATAACTGCTCAGTCCATCAATGAAATGTTGCAATTCCATTCCAGTCATGCTCTCACTCCCCTCTATGGGATACTTACTTGAAAATGTTCCCCAATTGTCTTAAGCTGAACTTACTCGCATCTATCAAATGTTCATGGACCCTGAATATCAGCCTAAAGGCCCACCTCCTTATCTACAGGTTCTCTTTACAGATACAGGAAAGATCATTATTGATATGATAGCCTCAATCATGGGATTCAACTACGGAGAGTATGCTGATGAAATAACCTTGGTATTGTTGTCTATTTTTACTCCTGGACAACCCCCTACTGTTAAATATGATTATGCTTCTTATATTGCCAACAAAATTCATGACCAATTCATAAGACTGGACAATGGAGTCTTCAAATACACTACTTTCATAAACGATCTTCTGTTGTATTACCAGTTAGACAACTTCCCTTTCCCTATCAAGAAACTTGATACTAGAGGTAATCCAAGATCTGTCATTTTTTGGAGCCGCATTTTCCATAGATCCCTTGAGACCCCTTACACTTACAATGAGTTCATTGACCTATTTGTACATCCAACAACTACTTTGTTGACAAGAGTTTTCCCTCCCGGGATCAATGGTGACATGAAGAAAATCCTCCAGTTCTCCAAGCAGTACAGGATAGGTGACTGGTACCTATATAAGAATCACATAGAAATCAAAATCTATGGATGTGAACATTGCCCATTCAAGCTGCCAAAATATGTTCCAATGAGACTCTTTACATTGGAATATTTCAGACAAATGATAAATGCATACCTAGTCCATCTTTGTAATGACAAGAAGAAAGATCAGCTTAAAATAAAGAACCAGCTAGGCCCTTTTGTCTGCAACACTAGGGAAGCATGGAAAGAAGAAGAAAAATTCTAGAAGAACAACTTAAGTTACAAAAGAGTTTTGAATGGAAACCATATGATCCCAACAGTTTTATATGTGATAGGAGAACAAAGAACAGGTTGTCCCCTTATATTCATCATAGAATTCCAGAAATTGAAAAATATGCAAATATGGATGACTGGAGGGAAGGTACCCTAGTAGAGCATGATAGTGAACAAGTCAATTTTGAGAAAGTTATGAGAGATCTTGAGAAAACACACGACTTGGATTCTTTTGGGCAGGTATCATTTAAGTTATCTCAAATATCAGGAGTTTGTGCCTCCAGTGCTGGAACTTCTCAATAGCCTCCATAGGAAGTTAACATACTAGTCATAAGAACATCCAAAGGAAAGGAAGTAGAGACCACAGAATAGCCTACAATGACAGATCAACCTGGAATTCCCAAAGAATAGGGATGAGTACCAACACCTCCAACTCAAACTAAAGTGACAGAAAGTCCAATGTTGCAAATGCCTCTAAATGAGGAAAGAAATAAAAAGAGGGATAGGGAAACCACTACCCCCATCATTGGACCTACAGGACAACCTGGGACAAAAAGGAAAAGACAGAATCCTCTTTCAGAAGAGGAAATTATTGAAGAAACTATAGACAGTCAAAGAGTAGAAAGGGTAGTTAGTCAACAAACTTCCCCATTAAGAGGAACATCCACTAGCTCACAGAGGCAGTGGCTAGAAAGACAACACAGTGCAGAAGTATCATCCACCAGGGCACAAAGTAAAGAGGCCTTAGATATCAAGAAGACATTCACAGAAATAAAAGAAAAAAATGATCCAGCAAGACTTCAAATTTACAATCAATATTTGAGAAAGCCCCCCACAAATTAGTAGAGATTAATGTCAGCCTATGACATTCAAGAGGGAAAGATGATAATGAGCTATTTCAAGCGAAAGTTTCAGCAACCTCAAACAGCAGCAGATTATATCAGAACAAATCTAGAAGTCTTGGCTAAGGATATTAATCCTCTGGATCAGGTTGAAATTCACAAGCAAACTAGAGAAATGGTCTATTCTACCTTAGCCAATAAAGCATTGATGACTCACAGGCTACAAAATTCTTTGGATAATACAACTGCCCAGCTGAACTTAGAAAAAACCTCCTCCCTGGATAAGGATAACAAAATAAAATCATTAGAAGAAATCATCATTGGATTGGGACATGATCCCAAAGATGTAAAAGGTGTAGAAGCACTAATGAAGAAAAAAGAAGAAGACATTGCTGCCTTGAGAAAGCTGCTAAAGCTGCCTCCTTCAAGGTATACACAAACTTCTAAGGTTATAAAGCATAAATTTGAAGAAGAGATGATGGATTTCCTCTTGAAACTCAATGAAATATTGAATGACATAGAGCAGGCACTAGAAAAATCACTGAAGGACAAGCAGGGAGAGTCGACCTCTCAGCCTCCTGATGTAATCCTCATAGTCTCAACAGCAGTCCCTTCTACACTTGGAACAACATTAGTTCCAAACATCCCAACAGCCACAATAGAAGTGGTCACAGGTACAACAACAACAGGAACAGGACAAGGTAGCAGTGCTAATTTGAGCACTGAAGAATTGATAAAGGCAATGGAAGAAATGAGATTACAAGTTTCAGAATTAAAACAGGAAAAAGAGTAGTTGGCTAAGGTAGAAAGAAATTATGATATCTCAAAAATAAATGTTGTGGAAAAAACAAGGGATATCAAAGCATTAGAAAATAAAGTGAAAACATTAGAAAAAGATCTCACTTCTGACAAGCCTCTTGCAGATATCAAGAACATTCTTTGGGCAAACATCACACTATCCATAAATGATGTTTGGCCATCCATCCAAGTAATCAATGAACATATTGATTTAGTTAAAGCATCACAGGGAGAAATTCAAAAGACAAAAGCTCTGTTAGGACAAATGTCTGATCAAGCCAACCAGCTCATACATCTTTTGAATAACAAAACTAAGGAAGAACTGGAAGAACTTGGCATTGCAGACAAGACATAAACTATTTTGGAAATCAAAAGGGTGCTAACCAAGAAAACTTTGATGTAGAATTTGGAGAGAAGATGTCAAGATATGCAGGTGGAAATTAATTCTTTTGTGGAGAAGTTCACCATTTTGCAAAATAAAGGGCTACCAAGTCCCTTAGTGATTAATGATAGATTAATGAAGCATATAGATTATGTAAGCAAATTGAATAAGTATGCTAGCATTCAAGCTAGTTCATCAAGAAGTGCATCAGGAATAAAAGCACTGCCCACAAGCCGAGTTCTCTATGACAGCTTAGAGAACTTATTCTATGTTGAGCATGAGATAAAGCACTTGTTCCCAATCCAGCCTAACTTTTTCAGATATACAGAGACGGATGAAACTCTGAGGAAACATCAGAAACACAAATTTCCAGAGAAAAAATGGTGGGAAGACATGTTCAAAATTTTGTAAATTTATCTCTGGTAAAATGTAAATTTTGGGCTATTTACTGTGGTAAGATGAATAAAGGTGAACAGAGATGAACAAAGGTCAAACAGGTCGAAGTGCATAAGAATAGGTAAAGAGTATCAGTCAAAATAGGGCAGCCAGGATAGGGTTACTAAAGAAGACATCAGCAAGCCAAATCATAGGGCCTGCCTCCAGCACATCCAGCAAGAAAAGGAACAGCACAACATTAGCTTACCTTACTCCTATATTCGAGACTATTTGGCTCTATTCTCGTGTAACCTACTCTTAGTCACCCTAGAATATATCTCACTTTGTTATGAGATATTTTTTGTAAAGATTTGTTGTATAAATACCCCCTGAATTGGAGGATTGAGGGTGGATTCATAGACATTGCTGTAACCTTGACTATTTTGGAATAAAGTGTTGATTGGACCAAATTTTCTATGGCTTGCTTCACAAAGAATTGAGGCAAAGGGCTTTTCACAGATTTCTTGAAGCAAACATCAGATCAGTAAGTCCTCTATACCTTATGGTTTAAAGTTTTCCTTGTTTATTATATCATCTATGTTTCATATCTGAATGATAAACAAAAAAGAATAATTCAGAATATGCTTGATTTCACTTTGTTTTCAATCATTATGATTCTCCATGTTTTCTTCTGAATTAGTATAAACAGTGAAATCTTGATTGCTCCTATTTTCTAGTTCTTTCATTTTGATTATTTATTAAAGAATTCTTAACTACTCTTTAGTAGTAATCATTCCAGTTCCCTCTGCAAATGTGTTTGAAGGATTCTTAACTGCCCTTCACCCATTTTAAACCCATCCCATTTATCCCAAGTTTCCATTTGTTCCCTGTTTCACCATCCTGCCCTGTGAAACCATCTTTTGTTAAGAAATCAAGTCCAGTTAAGCCATATTTTTTGACTCCATTAGCCCAATGGCCTGAACTACTCAGTTTTACCCCTCTGCTATTGAATATCACCACCCAAACTCAAACAAAACTCCTAAACTTCACAGCTAGCCTAATATCTTTCAAAACTAAGCTAAATCATAAAGAGAGAGCCCTCTCTAAGTACAGATTGGCTAGATTTTGTACTTAAAAGTTGGTTTGTGGTTACCTCAGACCCCTTTCCTCTTCCAACAACTTCGAGGAAAATTTGAGTGCTAACAGATGGGAACAATTTTAGCTTTTTGTCATCATAGGTATAATTATAGGTTCTACAGATGACAGAAAAATCGAACAAAAAGGTATCAAGGTCTTCTCAAGTTGAGCCATGGAAGTGAGAAAGGGCAGACATGCTTATGTTTTTCCACGTAGAATATCCATTGGTTTCCCTGATGGGGAAAGCACCTTCACATCTGTTTGCATCCATGTTGTAAGTGTGTGGAATGGTTTCTTCTTCTTCTGCCCCAGGTTCTTCAATGATCTCCTGTGGCTCACCTAATGGGTCCTCCAAATCCCTTGTAGTCAGAGAGGGAAGTTGACAACCATCGAAGAAGAGGGCAGGTTGGCTGTCTGATGCTGTGGGCGTATTTGAATTGTTTTCCTAAATTGTCTCTACTCCTATGAGGCATGAAATAAATTTTCTTTTCTTTTTTTATGTTTTTTCTCAGAATTACTTGCAAAATAGAAAGAAATCATAAATTACAACCATCTATTGAATGAAAAACAGAAAGAAAGTATGAATTACAACTATTTAGTAAATGTCAAATAGAAAGGAAAGTAGAAATTACATCTACGTAAACACCTCCCCAGAGATGGCGCCAAAAAGTGATGAGGCTAAATGTTTTTACAAGGATGCTGCAACTCCTGGGGCTACCAACTTTACTTTATCAACATGGGCTTTCATACAAATTTAAAGGCGACAGTGATATATGCATAGTAGATGCAATAATATACTCTCGTCACTTTTCAACTAGGGTGATAGACCACTAGGGTTTTCAAACTAGTCTTCTATTGACTAGAGGTAGTCTAACTATCGACAAAGAACATACAACTAATCTTTCATGCAAGAAAGTAAATGCTTTCTTATTTAGGAAATGAATGTTTTGAATGAAAAATCCTATGAAATGCCATGAAATAATCTAGCTAAGAAATGACACACATTACTTGCAGAAAATAACCAATCTAAACTTGCATTCTATCATCTGCCTATTTGGACTAAGTGGACATGGGAAGTTATCCTATCACTCTCTGAATGATGTTTGCATGCACTAGCTATCTCATGTTGAAATGGAAAAAAGGAGTCTTTTGATTTTTGATTTAGAAATGTAAATGTTAAGCTAAAAGTTATAATCATTGTGTGGGAGAAAGGCATGGAAGAGCTTGTCTAAAATATTACTGAGAGGCATGGAAGTCAAGTGGAGGGCATACCCTATGCTCATAGTATCATTTCTACTCAAAACAGGTTTAAACAGGCTGCTACAGAAGATCTTGTAGATGCTATAGGAACTGCTACAAGATGTCCTAGTTTACTACAAGATGTCTTGTTTTTCTACAAGAAGTTAGATGAAGGCCACATGAAGGCAGGGAAGCTAAAAAGAAGTGTTGGAAAGATGTCTGATGGTGAAATAGGGTGTAGGGAAGGTGTACATTACCCAAGGCTCAGCCCAACACTTCAGGATGGTTGGATTTGCCAAAGGTAGATGTCCAAAATGGCTACAAAAAATAAATTTGGATTAGGGGTTAGTAGGCATTTCCAGAAGGTGGAGAAGACTTAGATGAAGCTGGTGGGATGAGTTCCTCCTTGTAGATCAAAAAACATCTTCTTCTCTTCATTTATGCATAACTTAATATAAATAGGGAAAAAATGAGTTGGATTTGAGAAAACTGATTTATTAATGGCTAGTGACTAGATCTATGGAATGAAATTCCTTCTTCAACTACAATAAACTCAAGAAACAAAATGAAAATTGTAGGTGCTTCCAAGAAATCATAAACAATGATCTATTAAACAATGAACCCTAAGCTATGCAATGATCAAAAGATAAATCTATTTTTGGCACTATGACAGTGGGCCCTTAAACCATGATCCCATGAGGGAGATGAAGTATTCTTTCTAACCACTATACCATTGATCTACTTCTTCAACTAATGGAAACAAGACAAATAATCATTCAAATACTTGTTAAACTAAACAATGATGAAATAACTTCAACAACTAACTATGATTTTAATCAAAGAATACATGTAAAAAAAGAGGAACCTCTGCTGCTAGGGTTGGGCCCTAACCTAAGATATTTGGCCCTCTAAGTCAACTTAGGATGTGTAAGAAAACCCTAGATGTTGTTATAAAGGAGGATAGTCATCTATCAAAAGGTCTCTACTACTTCGAAAATAGCACCTAACAAAACCCTCTCAATATCAAGAGAAATCACTAATTATCGGGGGCATGGTAATTGTTCATGGAATGTTAACCTTGAAATGTATAATTAGATCAAGCCCTGTAAATAGGTTACCTCCTTATGTTATGGATGGTTAGATGGATAACCCTACCAAGTGTTTCTACTCCCCAACAAGAAGTTATATGTCCCAAGCTATCCCATCAATTATTATGTAGGTATGAAAATGTTCGTTGCGAATAGGAAAATACATGAGGGAAAGTCTCCATACTGTTGTGACTAGTTGATGGATGTTTGACATGTTGTGTAACATTTCCATGCCACATGCTGCCATATTCAAACTACCTATTGGGGCATATCCATATACTGAAAACCGTATGCAACCTATATTTCTTAGAACCTTATGATCAGTTTTTACTTCTATTATGTCTTCAACCACGTTACACGGCATTTGTCACTGTCCTTGTATTCCCCATTCCTTGATACCAGAGGACCTCTAAGTGAACCTTATATGCTACCCTTCATGAAGAAACTCCCATTGTGTCCCTGTTCATGAGCAGAGCAATTCCCTTTCGCTCGATTTCCCAAAACTCTTTTGTTTTTCCATGTTTATAAGACCGGTGCTAATGTCGTTTTTCCTTCTCGTGCCAATATGTAGTGATTAACACTATCCCTAGTGCTAACTAGAGTGACTGAGCTTTGTTCTAGTTGCAGTGATCCTCTTATGGAAAGTTTTTTAAATAAAGAGCCGAAGCTTCCATCTCTAGAAGCTTTGTAACGGAAGTTTAGTAAATGGTTTGGCCAGATGGGTTAGAGGATGTCAGTTTGGGATCCTTCCCCCTATAATTATGGAACTACCTCAAGAGATAAGACCTACTCCCATGAGAAGAGGATCCATCTCCCATCCATTCATCCTATATAACCCTCCCTTTTTCCCAAGCACAAGCTAGTGTTAATGTTTGTGTTCTACTGCTAATTATGTTTGGAGTAAACAACAAGCCATTCATAGTTGTAGCTATCGAGTTGTGTGAGGGAGAAGTGTGAGTTTGGTTTAGTGTGAAGCCTAAAGGGAAGAGCCCTAAAACTAATATTGTTGAGGCCATCATGGAATGCTAGCAGAAGTGTGTGGGATCCTGGTTTTGTCGGAGGAGAACAACAACATCAAGACAATGGTTGTAATCTCTTCTTGATTTAATATATATGAAACTATCGATTGATTTCTTACATGATTTGTCTTCTTACATGTTCATCGATTAATGTTTCTTGACTTGTTAAATAGGTTGACTTACAATTTTTCTATTATCACAGTTGCTTTTTGTTGTTGTTTACTTGTTTCAGGTATTTGAAGAAGTAAACGAGAGATAGCTGGAGCGAGAAGGCAAGGACATCATCAAACAGGATAAGCATACTAAGAGTTAGGCCCTCTAAATTGGTTCTAACCTAAGGAAATCTTCCATAGAAGGTATCAGTTGTGGCAAGACCCATTATCGGGCTAGAGGAATTGTTTGTGTCCGCACTCATAATTTTACTTCACCACAAATTGGCAACTCCACTGGGGAGCCAATCCTTTTGTTTGCCTTGTTAGAGATTTTATGATTTTGTGTGAACTTTTCTAGTGCCAATTTTTCCCGTTGGTTCTGTTTCTTTTCTTTTTCTTACTGGTTGGTGTTTGAAAATCATACTAGTAGACCTAGTCCCTATTCTTTTATTTTTTTATTTTTTTCTTGGCCCCCTCGCTTAGCACATTTAATCCACTGACAGTTGCGCCAATTAGTGCGATATGATGAGAAACAGTCACGTTGACCTACCTTTGGTTCTTGTTATCAGTTAGGCAGTCACGTTAATGCCTATAAGTGAAGATTAGGGTTTGTACCCAATCTTCGCCAGTGTGTTTTTCTCTCATGATTTTGACCCCCTAAGCCTTTTATACCATGTTCTCCCTGACTAGAAAGCTACTTTTCATTTGGTTTTGTTTTCTTGTTGGGTTGGCATTTTTTTTCTTGATTTCATGGGTCATTGGATGGTTAGTAACATAAGGTCATATAGATTGTCATCCATTCAGCTGATTGTGAACTCAGTGAGTCAAGTCGTGGGTATACTTACTCCTTGAATTTTGTTTGCAGTCCTTTTACGACTTTGACCTTCATTATGAAAGTTTGAAAAATTTTCGTTTGTTTGTTTAAACATTTATTTTTCATCATGGATTACATTTCTTGTCTTGTTTTCGGTAAAGTCAATGCTTTATTAGTTTGAAGGAGTCTCTCTTTTCGTGTTTTCATTTGCTTGAAGAGCTAAGTGTCTCAAAACATTTTTATTGGTGTGTTGTTGTGAAAAGTTCAGTTCGTTGTTTCATGAAAAGGTATGGAATTCTAGTTTTTTGCATCATTATGCTACGATAGTCAACATCATTAAAGACTAGGATTGCATTGGCATTTCAAAAGGAAAAGAAATCCTTTTATTTTGAAACGACTGCTACAAATGTACTTATCAGGAAATTAGGAATTGGAATGCATTTTTCATTAGTTTATTCTTTTGTAAAAGTGAAATAGTGAAATATCATTTTGCTTTCAGTTGCTTGGTTGTTTGCATTTGATTGTGTATTTTCTACCCTCTCTACTGTAGGCAATTCATCAAACTGAAAGGGTCTTGTCTGATTTAGTTGCATTTAAGGTTTTTTGGGTCACATCGCTAAGGCCTAAAAACTAAGACATAACTCAAGGTAAACTTTAAATCAACACAATTAAACTAAGGAGAATTTGACATCTAACGATCATATCTAGAAGGTCTAGGCTAGAGATGTGTTTCGACATCTTTAAACCTACCAGCTATCATTAGCTTCGACATTAGACAACGCTAGTACAGATTTATTCTCCCCGTACCATTGAGTATATAACGAAAGACCCCTCTAGGATGCAATCCTTTATCCATAGGAAGTCGAGTCGACCACCTTGTAAACGCGATACACCAAACACATCATTCAAGGAGATTTTTCTCTCATACTTCTCGGTTCGCCTGGAGGTATTCTGCAATTCACGGTTGCCCGATAATCCTATTTTCCTAGATCATCCATAGTAGTAATTTGATCTTTTTAATCACTAAACTTAAAATATCATTCGAACACTTGTCCTTTCGAGCTTGTTTCTAATCGAACGTGATAGAATCATCTTTGTTTCTTTCTCAACTCTTAAAACATGAAAGAACTCCAGTCTATTTATGTGTCTTAATAATTGATTGCCCATGATCTGATAACATCTTGTTAGACTTTTCTAGACCAAATCATGAGTTTCTCTTAAAGAACATTTTAAATCCTTGAAGTTTATCTCTCTTTTTCTTGTTAGCTAAGACAAGGTCATCGTGGCCGAACCATATAGTTCACTTATTTCCTCTTCTTCTTCTCCATCTAAAATATTGCCTAAGGAGTTGTTTCCTCAGTTACTAGAGTCAGTCAAGGACCAAGGTTTTGAACTTGGAATTGTTCTGAGCATTCAAAATTTGTAATCTCGTCCTCCGCCTACTTTAGATACTGGGTCATCTGCTGATCTTAGCCCAGAATCTCTGGACAATCCTATTCAAACTCCCGATATTTCACCGACCACTAACGGTCATCTTGGAATGGTTATCTATCTTCTGAATCCTTTGTTTGACATTGTTGTGATATCACCACAGCGTCCTTACAGTCCATACGATCAGTCGAGTGTTCATTTGAAATTATCCCCTCATACATCTTCAATCATTCATCGTCATTTGTTCCTAGATATGGAACACAAAGGCGATGCACCAGTCACCTCTCCAGAGGATTCAAAAGTTTCTACTCCGCAGACTGTTGAGGAGGAAGAACATCCTTTTTCTCCTAAAGGTTTCCCCTATATAGGGAGCATTCCTTCTAGTGTGCAACCTAATTATGTGTCCTTGGCACTGTTGGTTCTAGGTACACCTAGTGCCTCATCGCTTTATCATAAACCTATTTGGGCATCTGGCGCAATGGCCACTTCAGGTGCGTTCATTGCAACCTTGACCTCGCAACAGGCTATTACCTTAGTCCTAGTGCAACCCACCATTCTAAACCATCTTGTATCGTTAGTCCCAGTCACCAGTTCACTTCAACTGGTGGTCTCGAGGAATGTCTTTGTCAGTTCCTCCATCCCTCTGGTGAGTGGCCAAGCGGTGCCATCGCCTAGGGGGAAAGACCTAAATGTTTCTATGGTGTCAGGTTCCACCAAAGTGAGTGGCTCACATGATCACATGCTTGGTATGAACCAACCTTCTTCTGGCATTATTCACAACCCTGTTGATCCTACTGGATCAAGCAATCTCCAGTACCAACAAGTTCAAAATCCAGTTGGTCCGTCTGGGTCCACCAATGTCCAATATTAGTAGCCCTATGAGGCTCAGGTCCAATACCAAATTTCTTATATTCCATATGGTTCTCAGGGAATGGTTAATAAACCTTACAGCCTTTAGTCTAGGCAGTACATTCAGCATGGCTCATCCACTTTCTAGGGTGGCTATGGCCAGATTCAGTTCATAATTTTTTTGGGAACTTTTCAAGTACCCTTGCAATAACAAGGACAACCCCTACAATAACAAGGTCAACCTTTGTTACTACAAGGGAAACCTTTGTTGCAGCACAGACTATCCATGCAACAACAAGGGCAAATGATCCTGCAGCAAGGTCAACTACAACAACCTCAATGACAACCCTTGCAGTAGCTACCGCAAGCCATGCAATAGCATATGCACTATGCTCCATAAACCTCCCAATACATGTCATCGTAGGGCCAAACTATGCAGCCCCAGGGACAAATTTTGCAGCCGCAAGGCCAACCCTTGTAGTAGCAAAACCAACCAAGGTAGAAACAACCCTTGTATAAGTATCAGTAAGGTCAACCCTTGCAAGGGCAAGGCCAGGGTGAAGTCTGAAATAGTAGGCCCAAAATCCTAATGTCCTAGGTCAACAGGTCCAGAATCCCTCTGGAGAAGGGTAGCAGGTACAAAACCCTAATGTTCTAGGTCAACAAGTACATAATTCTTTTGGTTAAGGGAAATAGGTATAGAATCCCTATGTCCAAGGGCAACAAGTGTATCAACCTTATGCCCAAGGACACCAGGTCCAAAATCCTCTTGTTTAGGAATAACAGGTTCACCACCCGTATGTTCAAGGACAATAAGTAAAATATCCATATGTCAAAGGTAAAAAGGCTCAATAACCTTTTAACCTGTATGTTTCTTATCAATAACCTATGAGTGGATAGTTCCAAGGTATTCAAGGTCAAAATCCTCCCTATGGCCAAGGTAACCTGCAATGGGGGCAACATCAAATTCCATATTGCCAAAATCCTCCATTGTGGGGCCAAAATCCTTACGAGCAGGGATGGGCTCCTCTATTCAGACGCGCTTACTAACCTCCTATGCCTTTTAATTCTCAATTTCCATTCTTCGCCACACTAGAGTTGCCAGATGCGTCTCACCTTATGAATGATCCAATTCTTCATTTTCCATACCAGCCTCGATGTCATCCAAGATACCGAGCGATTGTCCAAAGTTTGATGGGAAAGCAAAAGAAGATCCTCAAGCCCACGTGATGATATATCACCTCTGGCACTCTTCAAACTCTTACGTTGATGATTCCATTCATCTCTATCTTTTCAAATGAACCCTCATAGGTGCTGCAACCAAGTGGTACATCAAGCTTCCTTAAGTACTTACCATGACTTTAACTCTTTAGCCATGGCTTTCCTCACTCATTTCCAGCTGTCGGTTCGCACTGAAATCGGTGCCTATTTGATCACATCGCTTAAGCAAGATACTACAACACATATCTCTGATCACATCCATGAATGGAGATGTAGACATCGCTTGATCAAATTTGAGATTGCTGATTAGTTGCTCACCGAATGGTTCACTAAATCATTTGTGGCCCAAATTTCTAATGATATATCCATGGGTGGATGTGTTACTAAAGAACAAGCCATTTCTCGTGCCCAATACTTAGATCTAGTTTACTCTCAGTCTACCACTTTGTATGAGTTATTACCCGATGCTCCATGCCAATCATCCAATCCCATGGCATCAAATTCATAAGATGTACCTCCCATCGATGGAGTTATTGGCTCAGTATTCCAGACCCCTGCTAAACCTTCTTCCAAATGGAATTCTGTCTCGAATGCTGTTCCCAATAGATCTTCCCAGAATCCACCTGGCCCTGGTAAACCTCAGAGGTCCACGTTTTCCAGTTTACCATAGCGGAAAAATCCTCAAAAGGTAAGAAGAAAGGAAAAGGCAAGGTTAAATCTGATTCCCCAAAATAGCGTCCTCCCAAACTGTCTGTTGGTGAATCTTCACAAAGGAAACCTAAGTATCCCTGCCTCATTTGCGAGGAGGATCACTACACTAAGGATTGTCCCTGATGATCTGAGGTTACTCGTTTGCTCAAAGGGACCCCCATTGTCCTCAAAGAGCCCTTTCCGTCTTAGCAGACCCAAATGGTAAACCAACCTCAATCATCTACTTCCTCAGGATCTCAATTGTTCATGATGAGTACACCTATTAATGTGGCCACTAAATTGAAATATTACCAAACTCCTGCTCAAACAAATGGGAAAGAGAAAGAAGCCACCACTTCTTCTTCTGCCCCGAGTTCTAGCCCTCTTCATATCCAGTGCACGAACCCTGATTCCCCTATATGGCCACCCTCTTGAGGAGTTCTATGGAAATCCTTGTACAATCCTAATTCTTGAGCCACTCAACACTATAATATTGTTGAGGATTTGGCTCAAGCACCCTCAACTATGTCAGCTCTCGAGGTGCTTCAAAGATGCCCATCAAAATGGAAATATTTTTTGTCAGCTATGCGGGGTATTGATCCCATTGATTCCAATTTGATATGTTTTGATCTAGAGAACCATGTTCCACATCTCCCTCATCAGATTTCCTTTCTCATTTAGGTTATCATCAATGAGAAGACCATCCACAGGACTATCATCGATGAAGGTGTTTCCACCTGCATCATATTAATCACATGCTAGAAGGCTATTTGTTCTCATGCATTGAACCAATCCCCGAACAATTTAGAATATTCAGATGGGCATGATTCATGACCCTTCAATGTCTTACCTAACCTTGCCATCAATTTGGAAGGAAAGACAGTGCAAGTTGAGGTAGAGATTGTTGACGCCAATATTAATTACAATCTTCTACTTGGCCAGAGCTGGAGCCATGCTATGCATACTGTAGCCTCCTCCCTATTTCACATGAATCATTTTCCCCATCAAGGGAAGATTTTCACTGTCGATAATTTGTCTTTCTTTGCCACTTCCTCCTCAGATGGAAATGTTTCGTACATCAAAGACATTGGTGCTGCCTATGAGAGTGTGGGGGCAGGTCTTTTAAAAGATTTTGCCTTAATGGTAATTTTTCCTCTCCCACCTCCTTGACATGTTGTCTTTGTTAACCTGGTCTCAGTCAAATCTGATCCCTAGGTCATACCTTCACCAAATCCTGTTGATACGTGGGGTGAGGTTATGCCACTTAGTCTCGCCAAAATCAATTACGTGGAAATTGTTTCAGCTTCGAGTTCTGCATCCTCTGATTCTTTTGTTTCCAAGACCTCTCTCGATACGTATTCTTAATCCAGGTGGCATGGCGCTTTGGAATCTTTCATCCCTTAGCCAAGACTTTCCTTGTTAATGAAGTTATCATGGAAGTCATGTCTCTTGAGGAACCGCCTTGGATCGATACTCATCATCCTTCCTCATTCCTACCTCGCCCGATGTCACGTCTACCAATTTTGAAGATTTCTCTTCTCCGTTTCCTTCCCTTCCACTTCCACCCCCAACCATGATTTATGAAGTATGGTTGGAAGGAAATTTGGGTAATACTACCTAAACGATGCCAATAGATATTTCTATCAAGCCTGTTATCGTTGAACATGTCCATATCGGGGTATCTTGTTCTCCAGATGAGATCAAGACTTATACTCGTCTGTTTTAGGAATTTCGTGATGTGTTTGTGTGGTCCTATGAAGAAATGCCTGGCATTGATCCTAGCATTTTTGTGCACAAAATACCAACTTATCCGCACACGAAGCCCGTTCGCCAACGACTCTGCCCGATGCACCCTAGGAAGGCCGCTGCTATCAAGGGTGAAGTTGAAAAGCTTCTCAAAGCTAGGTTCATCTATCCCATCCCTCTTACAGATTAGGTGTCAAATACTGTCCCGATGATAAACAAATAAGGCACGACCTGCATTTGTATTGATTATCGAGACCTCAATCATGCTTGTGCTAAATATAACTATCTTATTCCCTTTATTCATCAAATCATTGATGAATGTGCCGAGAGCGAGACTTTTTCCTTTATGGATGGTTTTTCTGGTTACAACCAGATCAACATTTCACTGACTAATCAAGAAAGGATATATTTTATCTATCCATGGGGTACGTTAATGTACAAAAATGTCCCTTTTTTCCTCAAAAATGTTGGGGCTACATTTCAGCAGGAAATGTCCTATATTTTTCATGATATTCGCAACACTATCCAACCTTACTTGGATGATCTTCTTGCTCATTCTCGTAAGTGCCAAGATCACCCTGACCATCTTCGACAAATTTTTCTATGCTATAGACACTACAACATTTGGTTAAACTCACATAAATGTGTTTTCTGCATAGAATCCGAACGACTCCTCAGCTTTATCATTTCCAAGGATGGTATTCGCCTTGATCTGCTCAAAGTCAAGTCCATTGTAAATTTACCCCCTCCATCATCGTTGCACCAACTCCAGAGCCTACAAGGTAAGGCAAATTTTATCCATCATTTTATATACAATTATGTTGGGCTAGCTACAGGATTTACCCAGCTTCCAAAACAAGGAACGCCCTTTGTATGGGATGAGGTTGCCCAAAAATATTTTGATGATCTCAAGGTTTTCCTTGTGAATTCTCCTTTGTTGTATCGCTTGGATTATTATCAAGATTACTTCCTTTATCTAGTTGCAGTGCCTAGCACCATTACTATGGTCTTGGTCGAAGATGACAATGAAGGAAACAAAAATTTTATCTACTACATTAGTCATAATCTCCTCGACACTAAAATGGATTATGCCCATGTCGAGAAGTTGGCTTTGGTTGCCGTCCAGGCTATTCAATGCTTTCGACACTACATCCTCTTAAGCATGACTACAGTGATTTCTGAATGTAACCCCATCACCTACATCTAGACTTGTCAGTTGCTGGGGGGCAAATATTCTAAATGGATTGTCATTTTGCAAGAATTCGATTTGGTATTTACTACTGCCAAATCTAAGAAGTCACTCATTTTTGCCAAATTGATTTGTTTGCTTCCTTCTAAGTCTCTCCATACTAATGCAGATGAACAAATCCCAGATGAGACTTTCTTTCTGATCAACACCCTTGATCCATGGTACGTTGATATCATCATGTATCTCCAGAAATCCACGTTCTGGCCTGCATTGACTAAGGATGATCACTGAAGGATTCAACATCACTCCCAACCCTACCATATTATTGGAGATATTTTATACCGTGTCAGTGTCAATTCAATTCTTCACTGATGCCTTATGATTGAGGAGGTTGAAAGAGTTCTTAATGACTACCACTCTATGGCATGTGGTGGTCATATGTTTGGATATGCTACCACTCAAAAAATCCTTCACACTAGTTATTTTTGGTCGTCCATTTTCAATGATTTATTCCTTGTTGTTCGCAAGTGCCATGCATGCCAAATTTACCAATGCAAGATGCACACCCCACCCACTCACCTACACCCTGTCATTATCATTGATCCTTTTTCCAAATGGGGCATAGATTATATGATGTGTAACACTCGTTTAGCCGAGGGGCATGCCTATATTATCATTGATATGGATTATTTCACAAAATGTGTTGAAGCGATGCCTACATATTCTGCAGACAGTAAAACAATGACTCAATATAGTTCCCTTACAAAGACATCATAATTCTAATCCTTAAATGTCACAATCTCATAGCATGAATGCTGCAATTCCTACACAAATGAAGATACAATTCCCAAGCCTCTCTATCACAATTACCAGACTAGGAAAATGGTATTGCAATGCATTTTTTAACCACACAAATAGATTTCTTCAAATGAGATGTGATGGAAATTTTCATTGAAATAACGACACCAATATTTGTGGTGACAATGACCGTTGAAATTTCAACAATGGAGAGGATGTCAAAAATGCGAGTCTAAAATGTTCAACATTTTTCAGCTCTCATTATAGCAATGAATTGTCATGGCAACAAAGACAAAGAGCCATTGCAATTTAGTGCTATATGTAGTAGTAAGGGATGCTTTAATAGTACAAAAGGAATGTTTGTAGGTATAGAAGGTACTTTAGAAGTCATAGAAAAAATACAAGGTTCAACATGATAATTTTAGGATAGAGAGGTAATTTAGAGTGGGAGATACATTATGGTTAATTTAATGAGGACATGGTACAAGTTCTGACTATCGAAATCAAACGCTTTCTGAAATGGTTCTTTTAATATACTAGAAAAGATGGGAGATAATGGCGATAGACATAATATAACAACATACATGTATATTTCCACAACAACGAATGTTGAAAATTTCAAACTCTATGAGTCTTCCATTTTGGGTAAGGAAGAGGAGATGTTTGTCTGTTTCATAAAAGACTTATCTCCATATACCCAAGTATATTTCATAGAAGATACAACTCTCTAGATAAGGTATAGAATTAAAATTTAATGGCATCATTAAATTTGGTATATGATAGACCTTTGAATTACCCTCGTAATTTCTTCATAAAGATAACCAAAATACATTTTATTTAATTATCAAGCTAGAGCTTTTACAAAACATGTGGGTTTCCGTGCACTATATATGAAGGCTACACTATCTAACTCCAATGGTTTTTTTTTATGGTTGTACCATCAATAATAACATCCATAGAGGGTCTAATGACAATTCAAAATCTTAGAAAGTTTCTATAAATACAAAGTTAAGCTCACTAAAAGTATTTGCAAGAAAGATTTCCTTCTTGCATAAAAGTAAACAAACTTGTAGGAAAATAAATATGCTTGCAAAAAAATAAATACACTTTTAGAAAAAAAACATCGAACTCATGAAATTTAAATAATATACTTATACTTGAAGGGCCTAGAACTATTAATGTTGTAAGCATGAACAAAGGTAGAAATAATAATATACTTTTGAAAAAAGGAAATGTTACACATCTACTAGTGGGCTTAGGAAGCTTAACACTACAACCCTCAACATAGGTAGAGAATACCACATGGGAAAGAAATAAATCACATGGGAAGAAATAAATGAGAATACTAATCCTTGCTGACATGTTTACCATTTCTACTTGTTATAACAAATGAAAAAGTTATGCTTAAGTTCATTGGTTAAAAAAAAAAAAATTAAAAAACAAATGTAAAAAGAATTAGAAATAAATAAATGAAATCTAGCATGAATAATCAACATCATAACTAAATAAACATGATATCACATTAGTAATGTAATCATATAAGAAGAAATTTGTGACAGTGATCAAATAATCCATACATGAATAGATAATTACATAGTTAAATTATGAAACAAGACAAATAAACTATCTAACATACATAATACTTTGTTCTATTGGAGTTGACTTTACATGATAGAATATAGTGATGATATGAATCTATACTTAACACTTGTTATATTGAGAACATAAGTTAATCAAACTAACTAAACTAATTAAGAGAAAACAATAGATCATAAATATGTAAAAGCAATAAATATATAAAGGACTTAAATTAAATTAATTAAACAAATTTTACAGTAGGAAACGTTCAAGTACAATTCTTCCATTATCATTCACGAATTTACCTAACAATACTCCCAAAAAAATTGAGAGACTTGTCTCTTTTATACATAAATTTAATGGAAAATTGAAATAACAAATATCTAAATAAATCTACTTATGGATTTAATAAATCCATAATGGTTAGAACAATTTCTTAAATATCTAATAGTTTATGTAATTCTTTTCAACAATTAACAATTAATAAAAATGACTAAGATATGTTGCTAGATACTAATGATTAATAAATAGATCCAAAATATTATTCCAAGAATTACAATATTCTTGGTCGAACACTAAAAATAATATTTTATCTTTTATTTGAAAAATTATTTCCATATCTTTGATTTTCTTGGGTTAATATTATTATTTTACAATTTCATTATTATTATGTAGAGAAGTGAAAAATATGTAATATCATGACTTATGGTTGCAATGATTGAAGGTCATAGTGTTGGGCCACAATTCCACTATTGTAGCAATTATGTTTCAACAACTATGTGACTATGTTGTAGCAACTATGTTGTAGCAATGTGTTGTAGTATCACTGTTCCAACACAAGTGTTGTAGAACATCTTTTGTAGCAACCATATTTTAGTAATGGTGTTGTAGAAACTATACAAGAGTGTTAAACAACGACAAATGAGTGTTGCAATAACTAGAAATGAGTGTTGCAACATATAAGAAGACTTGTTATATTCCATCTCCTCGAAACATATCATGATTGTTTCATGCACATATATCAAGGTATAAACAAATCATTCTATGCAGGTAGAGACTTGAGTAGTATAAATAGACAATAGATGAAACAAAAAATAATAATATTTTAAGTCTTATGACAGGGTGATGTTTAATTTCGTACTATTGCTTCTTGTGTAACTTGAGTAGTATAAATAGACAATAGATGAAACAAAAAACAATAATATTTTAAGTCTTATGACAGGGTGATGTTTCATTTCCTACTATTGCTTCTTGTGTAGAAGTAACATTAATTCCTTTAACTAGTTTTTATGTAGTAGTAATAAGGATTCTTTATGTCATTGTTTCCAACAGACTTCCATATTTTAAAAAAAAAAAAAAAATCATATTTTTCTTCTATGGGAATCGATTTTTCTTCTATGTGAATGGCATATGTAGAATATTCTACTAAAGGATCTTTTGTGAAACTGTAATCCTCTCCAAATTTTGAATAATGATATACTACAAAATATGGTGGTAAAAACCATGTTTTAATGTGTTGTACATAAATATGCCCATGGACAAAGTAAGAGGTATGAAATTAAAAAACTATTGTTGGTTCTTGTGAAGAAACAACATTAACTTTATTTTATGTTATTGCTAGTTCTTGTGTATCAGCATGAAGGCCTTATGTTACTGTTACTACTAGTCCTTATGTGGTATCAACAAGGGATTTTACTGCTCTTATTGTTGGGTCATGTGAGACAATAGCAAGACTTTATAGGAAATCCTTTAAACCTTGTAACTCATGGATATTGAAGAAAATATGGTGAGATAATGTTATGGATTGTAAAGTTGATGCTAACCCCTCAAATCTCAGATAATGTCCACCGTTAAGAAATGGAGAATGATGAATATGCACAAAAGTTTTAGTGTAGAATTACAAATACAAATTCGTAGTACCTAATGAATTTGGATCACATAAAAGAAAAGGAATCACACTTTCACTTACCTAAGAGGTGTTACAAAAATGATAGATATATGTTGTAGTATCTCACTTGTAGTTGTTGTAGAAATTAACTGATGAGTGTTGTAGCAATTTGCTAAGATTTACTGTAGAAATTAATCGAGTGTTGTAGAAAATACCTGATAGGTGTCCCAGTGGTTATCTAATAGTTGTTGCAATAGTTGTATGATGAGTTTTGGAGCAACTAACTGATGGGTGTTGTAGTAGCTAGATGATGGGTGTTGCAACAACATGTTGATGGGTATTGTATCAACTAGTTTACAAGTGTCCTAGAATTTATTTCATAGGTGTTGTAGCAATTATATAGTAAACGTTGTAGTAGCTAATAATATATTTGGAACTATGCAAGAAGTGTACAATGATATAAAATTATGAGGGAAAGAGAAATGCAGAGCTTGAACTACCAAATAATCATGTGACATGTAGACTAATAAATATAACAACCATATAATGGAGTAATGAAACTTGGACTCCTTATTTAAATAATGACTTATAAATGGATTTTTATTTTTAATTGCAAACCTTATATGCCAACAAGAATCTTTTCAAACAAGATTTGTCTAACTACTCCCAAAAGGTTTTTATAATTAGAATTAGTATTATATTTTCATTCTTCATATTTTTTTTTACGAATATCAGACAACATGCAATTTTTGAAACATTCCAAGGTTTTATTGTCCCTAAAACATGTTTTCACAATCAGATTTATTATGGAAAAAAAAGTATGATAACAAGTTGAATCAACATGGTACTTGAGATAAATGACATTATTCCATGGATTGTCGATGGTCAAGGTAGGAAGTGAGAAATTATGAGCCTAAAGCTATGATTTAGAGCTAGTAAGAGAATATTATCATTCAAAGGAAACCACATAAACATAGGAATTTCATCGAAGTAACATGTAATAATTTTGAAATGGGAAGAAGGACATGAACAGGCATGCCATTTTTCTAATGAATCAGTAGGATGAATAGTAGATGTCATTGAAGGGGACCACTGAAAGGGGAAAGCAATTAGAAAAGATTATGGTGATAGTTGATGGAGGAGCGATGGCCTTCATGCTTAGGGTTAGTTTTGTGTTTGGATATGTCAATGTCATGAGTCATAAACTTGATATTTTTATTAATAGTAGGTCATGCATCATAGATGCAGTATCCAATATCATGTCGGTTGATAAAAGGTGAGAGTTCAATGTTTTTTTTGTCGTGGAAGGAATGAATTTTTCTCCCAAGGTTCCTTTAGTCCCAGAGGATAAGAAGAGGTGAAAATATTCAGATCCCTCCAATGAATGGGCTCCCATAATAAGAAATCACAGAAGATTAATGTTTCCACATAGATCGATTTTTGATTTGTGGCCACCATTCACGAGGATGTTTCTAGTCAAAGGGATAAGCTCGTATCCTCTATTGTTAAGGGGAAATGACTCTTTCTTTTGGGTTCAATGAAGTTGATTGGTTTCTGAAGCCATTATCATATATAATTTTTTACATGATAGCTTCACGCAAATCTAGTTATGCAATTGTAAATCTGCACTTTCACATAGTGGATCTAATCACAACTTCATGTGGACCTAGCCTTGCAATTGTATATCTACATATTCTGATTGTGGATTTTCTCATAAAGAAGGAGGAGTGGTTTATATAGGAGAAAACATTCCAAGAAAAAGGTTTTTCAAGATCATATATGTGCCCCTAATCCTCAGATCTGTTACTCTATCCTAGATATAGAAGGAAAAAATATAGAAAGGAGTCCTCGAGTCCAAGATATGAATCTATTAGGTGTAGATATTTATAAGTCCTTTCGAATCCCTTCCCCATATATAAACTAGAAAATAGAATCAAAAGTTAAGGGGGACACTAATGGCTGAAACCTAGATCTACTTGCGAAATATTTTATACATTTTTTTGTTAAATCCATGGATGGGAAATTATCTCCTATGAAAGTATGGGTTGGAGATCACATCCAAAATCTCAAGTAGAAGATTAAAAATTTGATGGATGTTCCAATAATCCTCCATATCCTAATTTATGCTAGGAAATATTTGCAAAAGGACAACAATATGGAGGATTGTGGAATTGGATGAGATTCAACTATTATGAATAATATAAGATTACTTGGAGGATATATTATATCTAGCTCCAAAGGTCCATTTTCATTCAAATATGTGGTTAAAGGAACATTTGATTCATAAAAAAATAGATCTCCACCCAAATATCCCTATTCCCAATATTTTGGAATAGATGAATGAGGTGCTGACATTGATAATAAATCTTCCAAAGGTCAAGGAGCTCCACTATGAGTTACATTCAAAAGAAATAATATTCGTATTTAATTGTTTCTAGCCCAATATGGAGGGTTTACATCAATGCATATATTCCTCTTAGACTAAAAATTGTGGCATTCACCTATGCTTTAGGAAATTTTTTATTATGAAATTTGATACAACAAACTATATGGATTTTGTCTTAAAAGAGGGACCATGGTTCTAGGGCAGTGCAAATATTTTTATGATTCCATGGTTTCTTGGTTTTGATGCAAATACCATGATGGTTTCAAAAATTCTAGTGTGGGTCATATTAAATAATCTTCCTTTACATTTCTGGCATCACAAAGTGCTAGAAGGAATCAACAACTCTTTGGGAAATTCCTAAAGGTGGTCGTTGATAGACTTACAGATGGAATATTCACCTTTTCTACAATTTTTGTAGAGGTAGAAATTAGTAAAGGTTTACCTAATCATATTATTCTCATTCATAATAATGTGCAGTGGTCCTAGATTCTAGACATTGAAAATAGGACATTTAGATGTCGAATTTTTCTTCAAACTAGACATCTTCAAAATTTGTGTCCTCGAGTGAAGAAAGACCCAAAAATAAAAAATAGACAAGCACCAAAACCATTGTTATGGAAGTCCACAGGTACATAGGTAGAAGTGGAAAAATAAGAGGAACCCCAAAATTCTACAGAGAATGTTGAAAATAATTCTGAGGACACCATAAAGAAATGCAAGGTTGAGTAAGTAGACTCGTTGATTCCAGCCATAAGTACAAACATCTCTATTTCACCAGTAGAAAAACATAAAGATTTCTCATGGAAACAAATCAAGTGGCACCGAAATATTCCATGGATTAGAGAGTTTAGACTCTAATAAAGAAATAGTTGTAAATGTAGAAGAACATCAAAGTGTTATTGTATCCTCCACTCCCAACTGTGAAGGTTGGCGAATTGTGGAGAAAAATAAGGGTAGGAGATAATAGAGTAGTATTATTTATTTTATGATATTTCTATCTTGGTTACGAGGTAAGGATGGTCTTCTCAAATACCTTTTTAGCATACTTTTTCATATCCCTTTCAACATCTACAACATGCAATTTTCAATATGTTAATGGGAATTACAATTTTTCCTCGTTTAAAAAAGGTGCGATTGAAGCGATTAATTTATAGAAAGGGAACTAGAATGTTGTAATGGGACTTTATTTATGGAATACATGTCTTTACTTCATCTTTACAAAAATTATTCCTTTCACCTTCTTTCATCCATTTGTAGCCTTAATTAAAAAGCCTTGGTATTGTTGTTTTTGGTTTATTCTATTAGAGCAAGCTTCTAATACTTTTAACTTTTAATCTTGGTGAATAAAATGATTCAAAATTTCTCCATTGCAATGTCCAAATATTATGCCTTTTTGTGTGAAATTTTGTCTTCAAAAATCACTTTATGCATGAATTGACCTACTTCTTCATCTTAGGACCTACAAAAAAATAGCACTTATCTACAATAAAACATGAGATATTGGGAGAATAAAGGTGATTAGTCTTTATTCATGAAATACGTATGAAAATAAATTCACAAATCGTATTGATATAATATATCCTAAGAAAGACAAAATAAAAAATTTCTTTTTTTAACATGTTGATGAGTGTTAGAGGACTAGACTACCACATAGTATTTCTCTATAAATTATTTATATGATGTCCAATTAATGTGATTCTAAATCCAAATAAATACTATATTAATTGGAGAATATACCATAGAGGTAGGTTTGAAATTCTATCCATTTATCCATCGAAAATTGAGTGTCCTAACATTGTTCCTAAATTTCGTATTTGATAGTGAGTGATTGTTTTGACTGTAACATTTTTCATTTGATATGAATATTTGGAAATTAAAATTGAATTCGAAACTATATTTGAAAGGATATTTTAGGGAGAAACAATTTCTAAAAAAATACCCATGTGGTATTTCAAAGTAGGATTGTCTTAACTCTGTTTGAATAAATTTGTTAATCAAACATGTTAAAAGGTAACTTGACAAACATTTATTTTTCAAAATATATGGTTTGGTGGAAATGTGATCCTAAAATTACCATCACAAGATTCCATTAAGTGTCCCATTACTTGGAATATGAATATGATGATGTTATAGGAATCATTTTTAGGAAATTTGTAAAGAAGAAGTATGTTCCAGAAAACAATTGGCTTAATTTTTCATCTAAGTATACAATTGGTTTTGGGCTGACTATTCTCCTATCATTTACTTATAATACCATGATTTAGAGCAATATAGTAGTTGGGGACCATAACACCTTTGGTCCAAACATTAGTTTAATTTGATAGAGAACCAATTGTACTCAAGGGAAAAACATTAACCTTCATGTAAGGAATCAACTATTGGTCACCTTATGGACACATTCCCATATACCAGGACACCTAGGTAGCCAAAAGTGTGCACACTACTTCTATAGGAGAATGGTCTTGATCGGTGATATTTCAATCTTATTCTTACATTTTTTATAATGTTGTAGTCATTAAATAAGAAAAAATTAGAGAAAATTAAACATGTATGTCTATAGATGGTGCTTGCCTTAAATTTATCAGATGAAAGTACTCCTATGTTTACATGTAATATTGTGGTTGGGAGAAATATACTAGGTAGGAGTGAACTGCACTTTTGGGCTGAAGACTAGTATAAGTTGACTAGGAACCTGCCACTCTAGGTGAAAACATGAACCTTGATCTAAGAACTAAACGAATGGTCATCATATGGACACATTTGCATATACCAAGGTACTTAGGTATCCAACGATGGTGCTCTCTAGTCCTATAGGAGAATGGTCTATATATGAGATGTACCAATGTAAAACCTAAAATTATTTGTGCACTTATGATTGAGAACTTATAGTGTAATAATATTCCAATAAAACAAAGGATATAAAAAGAGTAACCACAATCTACCACATGTACTCAAATACTATTTCCAACCATTAATGTGATAGATACCGAGTCATTGATTTAGCACACATTTCCCAAGTAATAAAAGGACTATGTGTGTTGTAAAAAAAACAATAGGTTAGTGGATGGAAAAGATGAAAAGAGGGGGGGGGGGGGGAGGAGAACGAAATGAAGAATACCAAGGAAGAAGAATATGAATATTTTCTAAAAAAAATTGTGATTTCCAAATCTATCAGATCAATGAAATCAATAATACATTAAATATGTTAATGATCAATACACACTCAATCTTGAAGTTTTAGAAATTCCCCTAGATCTTGTTTGTTTACCAATTCATTTCCCACCTCCTACTAAGCATCATTCAAAATACAGGTTAGTACTAATGGTGGCTCTTACTTCACCAAAATAAAAGTAGTATTTTAGTCAATGTATTTGAATGACATATATCAAACAAAAAGCATGACAATTTCAAAAATATGAATTTCGTGAAAAATTAATAATGAAAATGTATCTCACTAACTCATTGAAAATTGTGCCAAAGATGAAATACCTTTTAGTCACCTTCCTAATTTCTCTAAAAGTATAAAAAAAAAATACTACACATTTTATTGTTAACTGAGGGCTTGTATCAAACTTGGCAGTTGTCATGCATTGTATGAATATTGCAATATCTACTTCCACTACTTTTTGTTGTGGTTGTATTATCAATGATCATTTTTGTAGAGTATCAATAGTTCATAATATTTACAAAATTCTACAAATTCATAAGTAAAGTGAATGAAGCTCCTTACAATAAAGTAATCATGATTTCAAAAAATGAAAAAATTTTGTAGGAAAGTAAATATCTCACTTGCAAAATTGAAATAGTGCACTTACACCTAATAAGCTTAGGAATATTAATACATTAACCACACACACAAGTAGACATATTAATATACCCTTTTAGGAAAGAAAATGTAACAATTCTACAAAGTGAGATTAGGAAGCTTAAGATTATAATCCCCAACAAATGAAGAATAAACCACAGAGGCAAGAAATAAATCACATAGGAAGAAAATAATGAAAATTATATTCCTAACAAAGATGTTTAGTATTTATACTCTCATTAGTAAATTAAATCAGTTTAATCTAATATATTTAAAAAACATAAAGGAATGCAATCAATCTCAAATTAAAGGATTAGAAAAAGACAAATAAATGGAATGTGACATGAATAATTAAAATCATAAATAAGAAAATATAATATTGCATGAGTAATATAATCATTTAACATGAAACTAGTTACAAAAATAAAATAAATCTTATCAGAATAAATGATCGCATAATTAAAGTTCCTCACAAGAGAAGTTATCAACCTATGCAACACTATGTTCATTGGAGTGGGTCATTTCACTATAGTATAGATTACGAATATGATTCTATGTCAACACTCGTTACATTGATAGAATAAATTAACTAAGCTACTTGAAAGAAATCAGAATTCCATAAATATGTAAATGAAATAAGTATGGAAAATAAATCAAAATAATAATTAACTAAATCATACACTACAAAAATTATAAACTACAAATAAAATAAATATCAACCATTATAGATAATCCCTTTATCATTCGGACATTGTTATAGCATTTCCCTAGAACAATGGAGAGAATTCGCTTTTTTATACATAAATTTATTGGGAATTACAAATCACAAATATATAAATAAACCTAATTATGGACTTAATAAATAAGTAGTGATTACAATAATTTTTTAAATAATTAATGGCTTCCATAATCCTTTCTAACAACTAGCACTTAATGAAGAAATTTAATATCTTTGGCTAAAATATAGGATTTAAAAAATAACACAAAAATATTTTTCCCAAGGATTCCAACATTCTTGGTTGAAGACTCAAACTAATATGTTGTATTGGATTTACAAAACTAATTACATATCTTCGATTTTCTTAAATTAACATTATTATTATATGGTTCCATAATTTTTATGTATAGAACTGAAAAATATGTAAAAACATGGATCATGGTTATCGTATTGGATCATGGTTTGGATGACTCATAGTTCTAGTGATGGCTCGCAGTTTTGGTGTTGTAGCCTCTTTGCGGGTGTTTCAACAACTATGCTGTAGTAACCATGTTGCAAGAACCATGTTGAAATGGTCATGTTGCAATAATATATTATAGCTTCCATGTTGTAGAACCTATGTTTCAGCACCCATCTTGCATCATTGGTGTTGCAACAACTCTATATGGTTATTGCAAAAATTGTACAAGACTATTGTATGAAGTGCAAATAAATGTTGTAACAACTAGAAATGAGTGTTGCAACAACTATAACAAAAGAACACTGTGTGGAAATATCACAACCTACATAACTTCTTGTTTGGGACATTTTATTTTCATATTGACTCAAATATAAATGCAAAATATGATATTTCTCTAATGTATAGTCATAAATTCATGTAAAATACTAAATAAACTTAATGGAAACACATCATGTCTAAATATTGCACAATAATGGATTAATACAAGGTATAGGTAAGAAGAAAGATGTAGAAGCAAGGAAAAAGTGATATAAGAAGACGTCATTTCTAGATCCATTCAACATATTAAGTTGAAAGGCCAACATCAACACTAGGCTAAGTGGTACGAGAGGGGAATGACAAAGTTAAAATTTCCTCACCTCATTCAGTAAATCTTTTGTGGACAAAATCCTCTCTAAATGAAAAGGGACGTTCCATGTTAGATTAGCATATCCATTGTCATCCATATCGATGCTTTCAAAGTGGAAGAATTAAAGGAATTAATTTACATGAGAAATTTTGTCAATGGGACCAAATATTGAGAGTTAGGATCTAAAACCTTATAAGACAAGTTTGAGGACATAAGGAAGTTTTTTTAGGGTAAAACTTTCTTACTTCACCATCAAACCCTATGATGTTATTTTACAATTAGAGACCTTTCAAATGGTGTCATAATTATGTTAATTAATGTTTGCATGAAAGATTCATGCCTCCCAAGAGTTGAGTTAATGTGATTGATCCTTATAATTCAAGAGGATGCCATGCTAGCCTGCATTGTTAATTTAGAAGGGGCTATCATTGTGAAGTTAATGAATAGGAATTTGGAAGGGTTAAATTTTTAAATATAGTTGGGAGTTTAAGGGTTCAAACTTATCCTCTAACTGGTCATTGGGTTTTGTTATAACTAGGCCAGTAAAAGGAAAGGGGCTTAATTAATTTGTATTGTACCATGTTCCACGGTAGACAAAGAAAACTTGGCAGTTGGAGTGAGAGAGTATAACAGAGGGGGTTTGTATTCTATAGTACCTCATCGATCACAAGTCTCAAGTAACTTCATAGAGCATGTCTTCTCCTTTGTCCTTTCATTATTTCCACTCTAGAAAAAAGGGAGCACAATAATATTATATTCCTACTTATTTTCTTTCTAAAATCATTTACCATAATATACCTTGGTGTTTATAATGATTTGGTTGTGTCTCTATTTAACTTTTCTCTAATTTCCACATTTTTTGATTACTTGAGTAAACAATAAAAACAACAATAATAAACTACAAATCTAAAGGAATTAACCGATTGTAGTATAAATGTCAGTTTAATTTAATATATGTATTTGTGAGATATCTAGTGAAATATATATGGAAATTTATAGAACACGTCCTTTCTACCTAGCTTATTAGCCTCTCACATGATTGATACTAGCTCATTATCAAACCATTTCAAATCATACACGTTGATGATTCTATTATTGTATGTTTTTTTAAACACAATTAGATACGTTTGAATATTTCATGTAGTGCTTTAGTCGCTAGGTAGAAATTGTTATTATTTTACCTTCCTTCATGTCTCAATAAACATTAAAGAGTTATTTCACTTGTTATGTTAAATATTTATTGTTAACCACCAGTTAAATATTCCTTCAATAACTCTTTCTAAATATTATGTTCTTTTTTGTTGAATGGGGATTAAACTTTTTTTATTACTAAATGCCATTGCTATCACTATTTTATCTCATGTTTAGAAAATATGTAGTGTTCATCATGCTTACACATTTTGATAAGATTCTAGATAATCATGGTCTCCTATTTTATTATACAATAGAATTTTCATATACATTGGTCTAGCTTAAGGGTGCCATGATCTGTATTGTCTAAATATATCAGTACATATATGTGTATGTACATTACATTTCTACTGAGATTATATATACAACTTATTTCATGAATTTGTTGTTTGCAAAATATTCTCTAAAGCTATCTATCTCCAATGCCATCGTTGTTTGATGAATGTATTTCTTACTTGATTCTATTTATGCTTCATTATTTGAAGAAACATACTTCTAATGTATTTAAACCTTACTAACTCTTCTTAACATCAAAATTAAGCGATGAGTATTATCACCCTAATTTTTCTCACCAAGTTAGTTTGAGTAATTTTACGTTGTAGTTTGAGTAATTTTACATTGAAACATTGTTATGTAGTCATAATGTCCATCCTAACCTTTGTTAGAGTTAGTATTTGCATACTGCCATCAGTGATCAAAACTGGTCTTTTCATATTCATTTTAGGTGTCCCACTGAGAAATTTTTTATCATTCCACTAGGTCATGAAAAAAGAAAATTAGTCACTGATGGTAGTCCTAGTCCAAAAACATCACTCTTCCCTAAATGCAATTACTTGCTGGCATAGTTTCATATCTTGTTGAATGTACATCACCCATAAAGTTATTTTTTATCATGCCATTTGTATCGTTCATGAGCTCATTATGTCATCTTGAAATTTAGTCCTTCAAGGTCTCATTACATATTTAGGGTTTTTCAGGGTTTCATTAGGTCATTATGGTTGCCAAGGTTCCATTCCATTTCATAAGACTAGCAAGTAAAGGGTGATCAAATTACATCCCTTCACCATGTGAAGATGATTTGTAGAGAGAAATTCTTATTTCATTATGTAATTTTATGTCTTTCAAATGTAGTAATTTCACCATCCCAAGTTGTTAACTCATTGTTCCAAAGATGCTAGACCATCAAAACATCAATTTGTCGAAGGAAATAGTCAAGTGAAAGGGTAATGTTTCAAAGGGTTAAGTACATGCCAAAGGGATTTGTCTTTTCCCAATGGTGTCCAAATCATCATTTTCCACAAGCACTAAACCCTAATTTTCTCACCCATTGAGCTAGGGTTGGCTATGGAATCAAAGACATATGAGTATATGAGGCATAAGGGAGATCATTTCAGAAAGCATGAGGACATTGCAACTCATAAAAATCATGTCTCCATCATTTTTCAAGAAGTCATTCCAAGGGACAAATCGTTTTCCACACATAGGGTCGAGTTTTCTCCAAACTATGTTTTAGACCAAATAGGGATGGATTTGCAAAAGTGAGAAAGGTTTTTGTCCATAATAGGCCGATGATTAAAAATCCTTCTCCTTTTACATGGGTGACATGGTTTTAGAGAAATCTCAAAAATACCATGGCTACAAGAGAGTTTTTGGACTTCTACAATGACTTTGGGAAAATAAATGTTTCCTCTAGCTGGATTATCCAAATGACTTGGGTGACGAGTCAAATGCTAACCAGACACAAATATATTTCTGAGCTAGCATGCACTCAATTTGGAGTTGAGGAAGACCTCCAAAATTTTCTTGCAAGAGAACACTTCGTTTTTTCACCCTCATTCTGTACTTTTTTACCAATCTTAGGAGAATTGACATTTCAGGGGCTATAATTGTTCATTTGCAGTGGTTGATAGGTTCCTTATGTATCCAAGAGAGAGAGATTTACAACGATCTATCATGGGCTCAATTTGGACGCCGAGAAATCCTCCAAAAGTGGCCTGCAAAAGGCAATGCGCATAGAGCACGAGGTGTTTCACATAGAGTAGGGAGTGCTATGCATAGAGATGGAGCACTACACATAGGGAAATTTTGCTAGTGCAAATTTGAACAGTGTTGTGGATAGAGTTGAAGCGCTATGCACCTATAGGTGGCACTGTTCATAGGGCCAGCAAGTGACAAAACACTCTATCAACCACTCAAAACTTTTGTTTTCCTTCTTTATCCCATAGGCAAGTGAGTATAACCCCTAAACTATTCTCTTGGCATTCAATTTGTTTGTTTAAGGTTGACTTGCTATGAAAAAATTGAAACCCTAGAATCCCTCTGCTTATTCCTTAAAACCCTAATTCCTGCTATACATCCCTTCACTTATTCCTAAAACCTTAACCCCTCCTACATATCCCTCCATATCCCTTATTCCCTCATCCCCAAAGCAACATCCTAAAACCCTATTCCCTCTCTCTCATTCTCATAGTTTATACCCTCCCTCTCATTTTCATAGTATATATAGTCCACCAATACCACATAAGTTCATTTCCCCTTCCCTTATCCATAATCATCAATACTCACTCCTTCCATAGCTTCTCTAGGGGTACACAACTTCAAAACTTGGAAAATATGGACAAAGAAGACAAAGATTATGAGGAGGAGAAAAACAGTGGCAGTGACAGTTCAGGAGATGAACCTCAGCATCAGAGAAAACCACATAAGGGAAGAAAAATTATTAGAGAGGGGCTAGAAAGTTGTTTGCAACAGATAAGCAAGTGTTTACTCCACTTTATGTGGAAGGGGCCTTGCCTTCTTCATCAACTCATAGGCAAATGCTTGCTCCACAAAATGTCGAAGCGGCTTTGCCTTCTTCATCAACACAACAGGTACACCAAGTGCAACAGCTGCATAAAGGGAAAGAAAAGGTGCTGGAGGAAAACCTTGATGATGAGGAGGAAATGGATTTTGATTTGATGGAACATGATGAACCATAACAGCCACATATCCATCATGGCATTGAGACTATTGACTTGGAGGCTCAAGACGAGGCAACAAAGGAAAACATAATCATATAGGAGAAAGATGCACAGACCCAAGCATTGATGGAAAAGTTGGCGAGAGCTAAGTATGTCATTTCATATCTTGAACAAGAGAACAAGTAGCTGAGTGATAAGTAGGTCCTCATGGAGCTGGAACTTCTCAAATCAAAGAGGCAAAGTGACAAGGGCAAATCAACAATGCAAGAGGAAGAAACACCGGTCACCTTACCTACAAAATAGAGAATTGAGAAGGAAATTGAGGAGGATAGAGAAAATTGGCTTGACAGGGTCAATTTCCATTTATAGAAGCTGCTACAAAGGGCCAATAGGGACAATCAAATAATCAAGCATATGGCTTACCATTACAGGACCTGAAACAAAATTTGTAATATAAGGGACAAGCAAATGAAAGCAAGGTTGGAATGAGCACTCAAAGGCAAAAAGGAGGAGGATATGTTGAGGTTGCTTGCTGAAGTTTTCTTGGCTCATCACGATACTTGATGGTGATATTGGCCACAAATTTTGAACAACTTTGGAAGAATTTTTCCGTTTGACAAATTTGGCAATTTTGACATTAGAAATTTGGCTCTATACGCAACGCCACTGGCTCTGCGCTTTTCCTACCGACACCAGTGGACATATGGTTTGAATTTTTGGATTCAGAGTGATGAGTACATGCACACTTTGCATTTGCTAATCTTTTGGAGCAAAACTAGTCTACCAAAAGCTCAAAAAACACTCCAAAAATGACCTTTCTGCCCCTTTTTGGACACACAGAAGAAGTCATGGGAGAATCCACTTTTGAGGGGTCAAATGAGCTTCAAATGAAGAAATTAAATATGTTTTGGATACAATACTCGATGAGCTTTCCAATGAGCTATCATGAGCTCAATTTGGATACTAGGAAGGCCTCCAAAATGGACCTAAAAAAAGCATTTCATGTAGGGCTACTGGTGTTGTGCATAGGAGAAAAAAATTGCATTGAATTGCCATTTCATTGTGCTTTGACTGTAATTTTGGATTTTCTATCAGGGAGGGTGTTTTACTAATGTAAATGATGACTAGACATGTAAATATGATGGATAATAAGTACTAGAAGGTAGATTCATTAGATTAAAAGTTATCTTGAGGACAAATGAATCAGTTTACTTAGTTTTAGAGGCAAGTTGTTAGGTTGCCTAGATTCCAGTTTCTTGTTCAGCTTTTGATGGATTAATTCCTCATCCTTAGGAATTCGACCTTGAGGATGGGATGAGGTTGAATCAATGTCTATATCTTCTTCTTCTTTCTCATTGTAAAAAGTTAAACTCAGTTGGATGCTTATGCTTCGAATAGACATCATTTTGTATCAGTTTTAGTAGGAGATTAATGAAAAGTTGCAACTATTTCTTTGGGATCCATGTGGTATGATGCTCAATTCAGTTTTTCTTATGCTTTCATGTGTTAGAATGTATTTTTGATTGTTATCGAGAATGCTAGTGTCCATTCAAAGCTGTTAGTCCCACTAAGATGGGTAGATGTCTTAGAAACAAACAAACTAAAGTTACTTATGCTTTCCTTTATGAGAGATAGATGAGAGAGAAGTAGAGAGTACCAACCTTAGTCTTTTGCTTGCCTCTTTTCTTGTTTCCTCCCTCCTTTGACAGAGCTTCGCCACTCTTTCCTTACTTGTCCTACTTCAAAGAACACTTGTAGAGTCAAAGCAACATAATACCATCAAAGCATAGAGATCTATAACCATAAACAATATAGGATTAGATGTATATTAACCATACAAATGCATATATCAATACAACATTCATAGATATACAAGAATATGGAGGAAAACTCAAATAGATTTATTGATAGAAGTAGTATAAGAGAGGATTACAACCCATTGGTCTGACCCAGTGCCATCCTCCCAGCATGAAAGCCCTCTTCACCTCATGAAAAGCTTAGATCACCCAACAATACAATGTTACACAGAGAAACCAATAGCACTTCCTTACAAAATACAAAGTTCCCACCTCTAGATCTCTTGGATGAGGGATCCATATATAGATGTTTGCAAGTGGGTGAGTCAGCTTCTGGGATTTTGATTAGTGTAATCTCTCTAATAGTTCTTGGTTCCACTTGGAGATTTCATGATCTCTTACTCATCCCTGGGCGAATTCTGAGAGGCAAGTGTCATATGAGAAGTTTCTAGAAGATTCCTTGATCATCCACTTAAAAAACTACCTTTGCCATTTGTCTACTCTCGCCCATCGCACCCTAGAGAAGGGCTTTTCAATATGCATTGCACCCCCCATGTGTAATAGGTGAGATGCATCACACCCTGTCCATGGAGCAGGTGAGATGGTCCAGTTTTGACCAGTTTTGAGTAGTTTTTCATGGAGAACTTCTGGGAGATGATGTAATCAACTGACCTTGCTTCTTTAGGGTATGAAACAACACTTTTAGGGACTTAGAAGCCCTTGGTTTGTGGACATATGTGATTGGGGTTGTAGTGCCCAAATATGTCTATACAATTGCCCCCTAAAGCATGAGGTCGTAAATCTTTTGATGTCGGGTGAAATGTTTTATCATGAGAATCCGAGGTTTTTCAAAATGGAAGGTGACCTGTAATAAGATACAATACAATACATTATCTTCATAATATTTTCATGATCTAGCTGAACCAGGCATTCCCATGCTCAGATTTATAAATTCATTTTCATGTACATAGGATAGACAAATGTCTGTGTGGCAGACTGATGATTCTGGTAGAGCCATCATCCTTTGGTTTGGACAATATCTGTGCAGTTATGATGTACATTTGATGTCTTTATTTTCCTGAATATATCGTAGCCCGGATGGATGAAACTAGATCTAGGGCCTTCAAACTCATTCAATCTTCACCCAAAGTACAAGTCGATCCACGTGAAAAGATGTTATGGCGTCGAACATGGAAAGAAATCGCGTGATTACCAGCCAATGATGTAAGCTGTTAACAGGAGTGAGAGGAATCACTGATAATGATAATGACCCTCAAGGTACTACAGTACAATTCACATGGTGTGAATACACGAGTTGATGTCAAACACCAGGAAAACTCTTTCAGTCGAAGGCCATTAATGTAAACTTGTCGCTAGAAGTGAGAAACTTGCCATTGAGGCATGTAAGCTTCAAAGTACTTAAAGGGTTGTTCCTAGGTCGACTTCTTGGATGATGAGCTGATGTCGACAAGAAGTGACCCGTCGTAGGAGGGCCTTAATGAATCCCACATCTACGACACGAAATGGAGGAAACGATTTTGTGGAGGTGAAAACAATCTAATGATACAAGGTTCAGGGTGATGGTCATGAAAGAATGAAGCATGAAGGTATTGCAGAAGATGAGACATAAGCTGGGTTAGTGAATAATTCTTTGAGCGACTTCTCTTGAACATATTGGCAACACTGAAATGGATTGGTAGTGTTAACCCCAAAAATGGATGGTACGGAGGACCAATGGTGATATGACCGACGAACGGAATAACCCAACCTGACTCAATAATGGTGATGGAGTGAAAGTGTCATGTTCAAGAGCGACCTGCTACCAATAAAGTTTCTTCAAGTTTTCTTCCAATTTTTCCCCAGTCATTTCTGACTAGTACCTTTTTATTTTTGTCAAGCTTGAGGAGGATAACATATGCTTGTTCTATAATGTTCCCTTCGGGAAAACCCATCGCTATGTTTTAATGAGCCTAGCGACAGTGAAACTCGCTCTTGTCTGCATGGACAAGTTTGTCGCTATTATTTTAATGAGTTTAACGACAAAGATAACTCGGTCCTTTTCAATTTTAGAGAGTCTGAAAAAGAGACAGAAAGGAAAGTCCAGTATTCCTTTTTCGTAATATAATCCCTTAATTCTGAAAAAGTATAAAACAATATGAAAGAGATGACTTTTTGATAGTTTAACGAGCCGAACAAGACAAATGCTCGATATTTTTTTGTAATAATCCCTCAGGTCCAAAAAGATTAAAATCTAAAGGAGGGATGGCACTTCCAATCACTTTAACGAGCTGGAGAGGCCAATTGCTTGGCAATCTTTTCATATTTTACGAGTCAAATGAAAAGAGCTTAAGGGAGACTCGTTTTCTGAGGAACGAGTGATGTTCTCGGATAGCAGTTGGTTCGAGGTAAGATTTGGAACTTTTCAATCATGGCAATGTAAAGAAGGTGGCTAATAGGATCACTCATCGTAGCTATTCCTCAAAAGGGGTAAACAATCAAATGGAGGCATATGATCGGCTAAAAAAGTGGAGGTGATGGTAAGAACACGACCAAGGTTCAAAAGCTGATAATTATGTGATCACAATGGTTATTTACTGAAGGTGGGTTCATTTTTTAATGAGCTTAAACTCTGGTGGAACATATGCTCATTGCTAGGTTTATTTTTTAACGAGCTTGAACTTCACGTAAAACTACTCGTGCCAGTCGTATAATAAGGATGTCTCATCGATAGGCTCATTTTTTAGGGAGCTTGCCCCATTCGAAACTTTGCTCCGTAGCCTTTTGTATGCAAGCTAGGAATGACCAACTACTGTCCTAGGGGTTAAACATCCACTGGGGTTAGGTAGGGAAAACTCTTCCTCTACTTTGTCAGTGCCATTTGGCCCTTGCAAAGGTGAATGGTTGATCAGACCAATCACCTAAATTAAGCAGTTGAAGTTATAAAAACTATAGGGTTAGAGTTACGTTGGTCGCTTTTCACTTGCATACAAAAGGTTTGCACACCCCCAGGTATAAAGAAAAGGAGAGTTTCCAGTTTACCATATGAAATTTCTCACATTTGCAAGATTTCTCCATATGCATTTGTAGAAAAAACACTTCCTTGGCTCTGTTCATCGAAATAGACAAAGGTAAATGGTGGATACATCACTCACATAACTTTGATGAGGGAATCTTATTCCAGTCTAATCCCATTTTCCTAAACATATGGGTGTATCAGACTAGTCATATATCCTCTGCGGAAACCTACCCTATATCTAAAGTTTTCTAGCCGAAGCAGACTAGGGTGCATTCCCACTGGGTTTAGTCACATTCACCAAATCACTCGTGTTCATCAAGTGGATTGACTAGAGATTGATGAGACATTCCTTGTGCAAAAATACAGTTAGGGATCGAATTTGACTATTAGCTATGTGTGAACTGGGAAATGAAAGCTGGTTTACGAGCTGGACCACTCTGCCTTCATGCGAAAAACACATAACTCAAAAGAGCGAGGAAACAATAGCCCCCATGCTATAAATGTAGTCACGCCCAAGGAGTAGATTGTAATCTAAAGGTCCTTGGACTACCATCACGTTTAGATGAACGGTTTTCCTTCTCAATGTTATAGGAAAATTTGGAAGGATCCCTAATGGTCGACTAGTTCCTTTGTTGAAGCCTGTCAGAGTTCAAATCTCAGGCAGAAGCGATGGCGAACCAAGCACTTTCCAAGCAGTTGAGGAAAGGATACTCACAGAAGCCCCTTCATCTATGATAGTACCAACCATGATCATTCTGTAAGCTTGTACTATGATTCGGAACGGTACGTTAGATGGTAGGTGAGGTCTGCCTAGTAGATTCCAATCGAAGGAAACGACTAGATTTCTTGGAGGAGGGACTGAATAAATGGCGAGATAAATCTCTGATGAACTTCCTTCCTATGGTAAAGGAATGGGTAGATTTCCCCCATGTTCATCGGAGTCTGTGTTTAGGAAAAGAATTTGAATGGTACCGTTCTCATTATCTTTGGTGACAGTATCATCTGAAGGTGGACCTTCCAAAGACAAGATTGGGTTGACTGTCATCTCAACCGGTTGAATTTGGTCCAGCGTGGACTCAGAGGGTTTATCTTCAATGATAGGTGCTTCGACCGACAACAAAGGTGTTTCAGTCCGATTTTCAACTAGCGATGGACTTGGCAAGAGTTTCTTGTATCCAGGAGGAAGTAGCTGTGGTGACGTAGGATGGTTATCCAAGACTTTTTTAGCTTCGTCTAGGAAGGGACAACGGTGGAGGGCATGATCGCCTTCACACAGTTTGCAAGGAAATTTAGATCTTCCTTTCTATCCATTGACTTCGTTTTCACTAATCGATGGTGTACTCTCAACATGATCGTCAGAGGTTGACGACACTGGATTGTGCAAGCGGGGAGACCAGTCCCTTAAGATCCGTGGGATGCAAGGACAATCTCGATGATAGTGGTCCCCTTTGCAAATGACACATTGAGATTTAGGTTTGGATGGTGCAGTGTGTGGATTTTCTCCAGATGACGCATGGTTTCCCCCTTTCGCCATTGGCTTCTTATTCTTCTTCTCAGTTACTTGGTTTTTAGTTTTACTAGCTTTACCAAGCGAAGAGGAAAAAGGAGAGGGAGAAATAAATGAAGTAGAAGGTTGGGGGGGAACTCCACTATCATCTGGTTGCTGATTTGATTGCTCAAGAATCACGGTGCTTTGAATGATAGAGGTCGAGAAAATCCATATCGACAGGCCAATTGTCAGTCCTGGAAGGGACAATGTGAGGTGCACCAACATCTCCCCAAGAGGAGAAGGGACTAGGATTTACCCCAAGGGGAAATCCTTGATTAATGGACTCCATTTTCTCAACCTAAAACCAACGAGGGAACAGTGAAGTTATTCTAATTAAAATAAATTTTATGAAACTTTGACACAACTTTCTTTTTCAATTTTTAAGAGTCGAGAAAAATCTAAAGATGACTCTAGTCACCCTCAATTTTTAATGAGCTTGAAGTGACAAGTGCTCAGATGGACCTTTTCTTTTAAGGAGTTTAAAAAGGAACGAAAGTGACTCCTCTAGAAATCTAGACAGAGGGATTACCAAACCAATCGCAAAACTGCGGAATACTTTTTACAGTACGACAGTCAATCTTCCCGAATGTTGTGTTCAGTGCATTACGATCGATAGGGTGGCAAACACGACTTCCTAAGGATAAAGGATATAGCCTATTGTGGTCTACCAATATATACTCGATGGTACGTGGGAGCAGAAGTCCGTACTGGCACTTGTCGTCTCAAAGAGGAGGAATCACCCAACCTACGATGAAAGCGATAGTTACCAGCCTTTATGACATCGGAATACGTCTCTAGCCTAGACTTCTAAATGTTGTGCATTAGGTTCCAAAGCATTTTTATGTTAATTGAAATTTATTTTACAGTTGATCTTTCTTAAGAAGTTTGCCTTTAAGGTTGATCGCGTGATGTAGATATAAAATTCCTAAATATGGAATCTAAGATGATAAACAGTCATTTACTCTTCTTTTTACAATGGAAATCCTAGCTACTAAGGAAAGATAAGAACAATTCTTTCAACATAGATTAGAGAGCACACACTAGATGCACTTTTCCTAAATCAATATCAACAAGCAATCTAAATGCAAATGCACATGTATGTATTTTTTTTCTGCTTTCTTAATGTCTGAATGACAAAAATAATGCTAAGTACAGATCTAAATTATTTTTCTTTCAAACTGACAACACTAACAATTTTCTTTTCAAAAAACAAAAGGAGGACTAAGACGACACTTTGAGATTTTGAATTTAAAATTGCTTTCGACACTTGAAATACTATTAGTTCAAATCAAGTACAATGGAAAAAGTGTAATCGACTATCAACAAGAAGAATATTCTTTTCTTTAATTGAAAACAACGCGACACTTTCAGATCAAAATACGACAGTTCGATTAAGCTATTGTTTGCAAAGGAGAACTGTAAATGACGAAAAATACATAAAAACATTCACAATTCTTTATCCATGGAAGCTTAATAATGCAAAAGAAGGGAGTTTCAGCAATGGTATATTGATCACAGACAGCAAAACTACTGAATAAAGTTGAAGACAATGAAGAAAAAACCAAAATCTGGAGGCAAAAATAGTCTTATCTGATCATCGCACCTGTAACACAGGGAAACAAGGATGCATCTCACCTACAGCACACGAGATGTGCAATGCATCCAAACTGCCAATGAGAGACAGTGCGTTGGTCCAGCGACGAGACTGAGCTTGGTTTTTTCTCACAGTTTGCAGCTAAGTTCAGGGGTTTAGGCTGAGCTAATGATAGGCAGTAAACACAAAGTATAGGGGCTGATCTAATGAGGTTACTTGAGCTACCACCAGGGCACTTAGGATGTTTGCAAGTCAGTTGTTCAGTTCATAAACAACCTGGAGATTGACTGAAGTAGTGTTGATCTACTTTTCACTTGCATGGAAAATGCAGTTCCAAGTCTAGTTGGCTTAACTTCAGGCTCCATCTATAGTGTATAAATCAAACCAATATAGACAAGAAAACAAGTTGTTTTCTCCCCAGTGGAGGCGCCATTTTGTTATCAGGAAAACTAGTGTCCATTAAGAGCTACTAGTCCCATTAAGATGGGTAGTTGTCTTAGAAACAAAAAACTAAAGTTACTTGTGCTTTCCTTTATGAGAGATATATGAGAGAGAAGTAGAGAGTACCAATCTCAGTCTTTTGCTTGGCTCCTTGCTTGTTTCCTCCCTCCTTTGATAGAGCTTCGCCACTCTTTCCTTACTTGTCCCACTTCAAAGAACACCTGTAGAGTCAAAGCAGCATAATACCATCAAAGCATAGAAATCTATAACCATAAACAATATAGGATCAGATGTATATTACCCATACAAATGCATATATCAATACAAGATTTAGAGATATACAAGAATATGGAGTAAAACTCAAATAGCTTTATTGATAGAAGTAGTAGAAGAGAGGATTACAACCCATTGGTTTGACCCAGCGCCATCCTCCTAGCATGAAAGCCCTCTTCACCTCATGAAAATCTTAGATCACCCAACAATACAATGTTACACAGAGAAACCAACAACACTTCCTTACAAAATACAAAGTTCCCACCTCTGGATCTATAGGATAAGGGATCCATATAGAGATCTTTGCAGGTGGGTGAGTCAGCTTCTGGGATTTTGATTAGTGTCATCTCTCTGATAGTTCTTGGTTTCACATGGATATTTCATGATCTCTTACTCATCCCTAGGGGAATTCTGAAAGGCAGGTGTCATATGAGAAGTTTCTAAAAGATTCCTTGATTGTCCACTTAGCAAACTGACTCTGCCATTTGTCTACTCTCGCCCATCGCACCCTACAGAAGGGATTTTTAGTATGCATCGCACCCCCCATGTGTAATAGGTGAGATGCATCACACCCCGTCCATGGAGCAGGTGAGTTGGTCCAATTTTGACTAGTTCTGAGTAGTTTTTCATAGAGAACTTCCGGAAGATGATGTAGTTAGTTGACCTTGCTCCTTCAGTGTATGAAACAACACTTTTAGTGACTTAGAAGCCCTTGGTTTATGGACATATGTGATTGGGGTTGCAGTGCCCAAATATATCTATAACATTGACTCCATTTCATCATTTCATTGTCTTTATGTGAATGTATACATGTCTTAAAAATAGAATCCATAACTTCTATGCTCTGTTTTGGGTAGACATTTCACAGTCTATGTTTTCTTCAGTTTTGGATGAATCCATGTTTCTTACATCCTCTTTCTAGCTCCTCACCTATCTTTGAATCACTTCACCCATCAAACCCTAGAGTGTTGAGCCTTGTGCCTACCTTGCCCCATCGAAACCCTACAATTTTGACCTAATTTTCTTACCCTAACTATTTGGCTCCTCCTGATCCAGCAAAACCCTTCAAAAATCAAATTAAACCTTGTGCTACTATACCTAGCCTAATATCATTTTCTTGATCGCGTCAATTTGGCTGAGATCATTATAGAGAGAGCCCTCTCATGGCCTAGTAGGACTAGCTACTTGACTAAGTGTGGTTTGTGGTTACCCTGGCATTGTCTTCCTTTAACCTAAGGTTCAATCCAGGTGCTAACAACCTCAAAATTAAAGTGTAAATATTATCACCCTACTTTTTAACTTAATCCTCTCTACTATAATAAAAACCTATTTTAACCATTATTAATTCACTTATACATATAAAATGTTTATATTACAAACTATTTTAACCATCATTAATTCACTTATACATGTAAAATGCCATAATCCAAATGTTCAAACCTTGTGAAAGCCTCATATTAACTAAAACCGATTGATCCGGGATTCTTTAACTGCCATCCTTCCATACCTTCATTAATGTAATGGAATGATTTCACATATAAGCTAAATCTAAGAATGGTTCCATCATTTATCAGGATCTTTAAATCTCAACATTGACCCATATTGTAAAAAAAGGTGATGCTGGAGCAGGAAGGGAGCCAAAGGAACCATTTGAAGGAAGAGTTTTCGAGTTAACTTTTTTACATCAACCTTCTCCTATTTGTAGTAAGACATCTCAATTTCAATGGATTACTAAAAGATTCATTATTCTTTTGTAATATCTCATGCTTTGAGCATTAAATGTTAGTAGTAAATATGCTATTCATCACGGAAATAAAAGAAAAATGTTAATAGTAAATAAGTTATTCATTACTTGCATTTCTTTTATTTGTGTTTTAGCATTTAGTGTGGCTCTTGGGTTTTTTTAAGTTATCTTACATGTTTCTTTTATTTTCTTCGTTACTTGTACCTTGTACCTAGTCTGTTAACTAAATAGGATTTGATTTTGTAATTTTTTTAAAGCAAAAAAACTAAGAAAATAGGATTTGGTTTTGTATATTTTTTAATTAAAAATACTAATATATAATGAGAAATAATCATTTAAAAGATACAAAATGATATTATTTTTATTTTTAAATAAATTAATTAATGAGTAATAAAAAATCTTAATCATAGGATACACTTCCTATATATTAGGGGGAAACATAATACTTCAGATACAAATATTTACCATTTTTTTAATCAGAAGAAATGTTAAATCAAAATACCAAAATCTATATGGAAATTTTATAGAGTACTTAATATTTTCCAATAAAAATGATAAAAAAGTATATTAATTAACAATTACTAATATATTAATTAACAATTACTATTTATTAAATTTTAATGTAATAATTAATATTTAATTAATATATGCATACTTCATAATAACAATCTTATATATCAAAATATTAATAAATATATAGCATCACTAAAGAAATCGCTGGATCTGAAATTAATTGCATCATAAAAGATAAAAAATGATATATGCTAAGATAAATAATATACCTCAAAATTAAAAAGATGGGATCAGAATATGCATTAGTTTATCAAATTGCTATTTTTGATAGTCATGTGATTTTGAATGCCCTTTGGTATTTGAATCAAGACTTACACGTCGAATAAATGGATCCATGCATTTTAATTTCTAATTATTCATGTTCTATTTATCACAACTTTTCATTAAAAAAAAAATTATTTTAAATTTATTATATAATATTTGCTTAATAATAAGTAATTTTTTGCTTTTTATATATTAAATTAGGTAATTAGATGATGTAAAATATTTATATCTCTAAGTTTTTTATTAATTTTCAAATTTTTACCAATAATTTTTTCTACTCTGGTAACAAAATCTTAAATTTGTTTTTAAAATTCCAGAAATCTAAGAGAATTGAAAAAATAATTAAGTCGTATAACTACTACACTATCTCATAATTATTTCATATAACTGCTACTATCAAATAATTATTTCATATCCATTCAAAGAATATATTAATCTATTTTACATATATTTTTATTCATTTTTCATAATGTAAATATTTTTAATCATTCTTCATAATGCAAATTATATAATTAAATATTTTCAAATGAAAATTATTTAAATCAAATTAAATAATTCGCTGTTTCTATAGGTCAGATAGAGTAAAATTTGGTTTCAATGAATGGTTAACCATCCTAGTTTCAAAAAAAAATTAATTTATTAAGTACATGGAATATTAAATTCAACTTAGTAGATGCATTTGAGTTACACCTAGAAGAAAAAATTACATTAGCACAGATTGTATTTTAATAATATTTATTTATGTAAAATTTTAAATTAATATTATTCAAAATATAAATTTATTAAATGATATTTTATTTTTTTTATTGATCATTGTGTTATCCTTTTATATTTAAAATCTTAATAATATAATATTGAATTTTTAATTATTATTAATTTGAAGATAAATAATTTTTCCTTAAAATTAAGATTTCAAATTACATAAAAATTGTAATTTAATTTAAAATTAGTTTTGGAGTCAAAATCTTATTCTGGATTCACAAACTAACCAATTTTAATTCCATTAAATCTCTTCTCAGGATGGATTATTGCGTCTTCAATTTAACGTACTGTGGACCATATATGGAGGTAAATAAAAATTGTTAAGTTACATAATTCTGCAAGGAGGAATAGTGCTCATGAAGCGAAAAGGAAAGCTCAACCAAGTAAGAAGGGAAAGTTCAACTAAACTATAACAACGAACATGATACCAAATACTAATGATTCAAAATTTAATGAACAGGGTCCAACTATAGCTCACCAAACAAGTTATTTGCCTATATAATTTTTCTGCAACCCTAATTGGAAATTAATTACGCATATTGATTTTGTTAAAGTTGATATGCTTCAAATTTAGATACTGACGACATCTATTGTCTTGAAGATCTACTAACTTGTAAAATAAAACGTGCGAGTGTTGCAAAATGTGTCTTCCTTTTCCCAACATTCTCCTTGTTTTCCCATCAATATAGCGATTTTATAAACCATGCGAAGACAAGGAATTCCAAATATTTGAGTTAGTAACATAAGCATATAATAATTTAATGGTTTTAATTAAATTGCTTGATGTCATCTGCGTGCGTTCGGTTCTTATTAAGCAATAGTAGTCAATGCCAGATGAACAATTTGTGGTCGTCCCCGGAGTCACAGCACGTTATAGAGACATGCAGCCACCAAAAAGGCCGTTCTATGGAGCCAGCGGTTCTACGAGGGAAATGTTACGTAGTTCACGACTTTACGTGTCATTTTCTAATGTTGTCTTCTTCCGTCACGTTCAACGGTGACTATATTTAGTGGGTATCCTCCCAAATTTCAGAAGGTTACTGGGAAGAGTGGTCATGGACACAATGAATTGGGCAAGAAAAAATGACGTTCAAGGCAAGAATTTTGTCCTGCACGTCATGACGAAAGCTCCATGAACGTCATTACAAGAAGTTTCCACAAAAGCCGTACGCTGAAATGAGGTAAACGTTGGTTGAATGGTAATATCCAAGGCTTTAATATAACGAACAATTGCTAAAAAGTTTGACGGTGATGAACGGGAGTTAAATTCTATGATGAATGGGAGTTAAATTCTATGTTGCGTTTTACCATCATTAATGATTTTTTTTGTTCTTTATTACACCATTTTATTCATTTTATTTATTCCCCTCGATTTGAATTTGGAATTTCACGTATTTCCTAGCTACAGAGAAGAAAGATGGAGGAAAAAGAAAAGAGAGAGATTTCTTCGCTCTTCTCTTCAAATAAGAAATCTCTTCCGTTCATGAAGAATGAGGGTGAGTCACTTTCCTTGGCTACTTATTAAAACCATAGCCAATTAAGTTATTTGGACTCTTTCTTCTTTCACATTCAAAATATATTATAATTAAAATATTTTAACAATTTCCTTTTAAAGGTTAAAGAAATATATAATTTTATTATTGTTCATTAGGGAGTTGATAGATCTCACATATATATAGAAAAACAAATTTACACATAATAAATATCAAATTAGAATAAATTTAAAATAATTATTTAAGATATATTGAAAGATGTTTTAAAATTTTAAAATTATTATTTTATAAATCAATGAAATTAACATACCTTAATAGGTGTTTTAATGCAAAAGGCGAGGCACAAGTTACAATAGCCCCACTTGCCTAAGTGGTAGGGGGACATGGAAATAGGCTCCCACAATAAGATGGATGACAAATATGTTCATAACATTTCAACGATGCATTACAAAAACATTGAAATGTTGTTGTCTTTCCATCACAGCGACATCCTCACAGTCACATCCTTGTTTGTCTGGTGAATATATTTTACATATTGTTTTGTATACTCTTATTTTTTGTGCAAGTTCTCTCTATGTTGCTACAAGACAAATTTTCTGTGATTATTTATGATCCAAAATGGATCCTAAAAAACCCTCTAAATCTTCAAAGTCTTATAAATATCAAAACTATCGCAAGAGAAGAACTCTTAGAAATGGAGGATAACACTATCAGGAGTGAAAAACATGAAGAAATGATCGAAAACAGAGTTATCGGCGGCTTGGACAGTGATGCACAGGAGTCGTCAGATCTGCCCGATCAATAGTCCAGATCCGATTGGCATATCGCAATCAGCGGAGGCTATCGGAGGATATCGAAGGCTACCACAGACTTATTGCGACAGCGACCAATGCAGTCAATGAGGACCGTCGATGAAGCACGCAGATCGACAGCCCAAGTTGAATCGCAGTATCGCATTGGCACAATGCAGAGAAGTGCTTACCAATGGCCTGGGGCTTATGCGATATGCGATTACGACAAGTCGTATCGCAATATCGCATCAAAGCATTACAGAAGAGCGGGGCTACACACAAACACACAGATATATATATATATATATATATATATATATATATATATATATATATATATATATATATATATATGCGATGGTCGTACCTGACTGGATTATGAACCAAATATAATATATATTGAATTCCGTAAAATGACATTTTTCTATGTATTTTTGCGTTTTCATTATATAAACGAAAAGCTAAGGAAACATGCCAATGCGATGAAACCGAACCTGAAAGGGTTTGTAAATGCCACTGTATAATTATTTCAAGTTCGATATGACCCATATTATCGGGATTTTGACTATTCTTAAAGTATTTTTCCAATACAAAGGGAATCGTGGCACAGGTTCATTGTGACTTGCGATAAGCGATTTCAGGCAGACCGGATGGAATACAGGGTGGAGTTCATGATTTTTGAAATCTGAAAGGAAGAGTTTCTGCGGATTTTTCCCGTGTTTAGTGTATTTTCTTGTGTAAGCCGAGAACGCTAATTTTGAGGATTTCAAAGGCCCGAGGGAACCTTCCGTTGCAGAACATGTGGCCACCTTCCCTGGAAACGTTATGCCATGATTACTAATGCTTAGAAGGGGATTCGAGCGGACAGAGGCCAGGAGCGAGAGAGCTCGAGAAGAGGAAATGAACAGACATCGCCGATTGGCTTTAAAGCGACACACTGACAGAAACACAGGGGGGCAGTACTGAGACAGAGAGGAAAATAGAGACAGAGAGTGAAACAAAGAGTCTGTGTACTCAGAGAGGCTTGAGGGATTCAAGAAAACTCCTGTTGTTTTGTATCTATGTGTTCAGACTCGATTTGAGCTCACACTTTGTAAAACTCTGCTCTTGAAGACATAATAGAGAGGTCACCACTAAAGGCTGGACCAGGTGATGTAGCCCAAGAGTTTTGGGTGAACTCCATATTAAACTTGTTGTGTTTGTTGGAAATAATACTGAGGAGGGGGGTGAATCAGTATTAGCAAGTCAACAATATTTCATTTCCATAATCATATACGCTACTTCAGTTAATGAAACTTGCGTGTATACGCAGCTGTATTTAAGGCAACTAGTGTATACCTTGTAAACTTATAATTTAATTAATTCATCATATGTTGATCTTTTAATCTGTGCATTAGAACCATATAAACAGTAACCAAGTGAAGTAAAAAATAAAATGGACAGTCACACACATGAACATAAGATATAAGGTGGAAACCCAATGTGGGTGAAAACCACCTCTTGCAATCGTCTCTATCTTCTTTTTAATAAGAAACCTTTTTTTACAATTTTGTACTGGTGCAGTCTTAAACCAGTACACACGCTTCTACCTGCAAAAGGCTATAACCTTCTCTCACTCTCCAGCTTCTCCTAGAAGGGAGCTACAACCCCCTAGCTCTTGTACAACCTGATGTGTTTACTAGTATGTAGGTGGTGGCCTACAGAAGGCTACAACCTTCTCTTTTCTTCGAGGGACCATCTTTCATAAATTTTCAGACTGGATCCATCAATAACATCAATCAAACATCAAATATATCTGCATCAACCAACTTCCTTTGCACCAACCAAATCTGAATCAATCAATCACTTCTCAGAATGATGTAACCAGAATACAGTAACAATAACCAGAACCCATGCCAGAACCCAGAACACTGCAACAATAAACAGAAGTAGATGAAGCATATTTTATGAGGATTACACTACTTCAATGTGTTGAACCTATGTGCATACACACTTTTCTCAAGGTGAACCTACATATACGTTGTTTTGATATGATGAACCAGCATGTATACGCGCCTTTGCTATAGTGAACTTCAAGCCTTAAGATCTTGACCCATCAATAGATCTTATCCTTCATCAAGCGTTGAGGTTCATCCTTGATTCAGATCCAGCTATGCCCAATAACCTATATTCTCGATCTTGCTCTTCATAAGATATTCAATACTTGAGTTCCTTTGCCTAATGATCTTCTCCTCCTTTTATAGTCTTAGGCCTTACTCAATACCATGGACCAAAACCACTTAGAACCAATACCTTGGACCAAATACCTGGGGTCAACACTTTGGACAAGATACCTTGGACCAATACCATGGATCACAATACCATGGAGCAAATACCACAGACCAAAACTAAGTTTTCCAACATGTACACACCTTTCCTTCCATGAAAGTGTGTGTGTACGCTATACGTGCCTTTTGGTCTGCGAACCCGCATGTACACGCAGCTTGGTCAATAAGGAACCTACGTATACCTCTTTTTCTTCATTCTGAGAGTCTGAACTGTGATCTGTCCTCTGAGTGAGTTGCCATCAAGGATAACACCTGTGTCATAGTGCCAAATCTATGCCATAATGCCAACAATCTCCCCCTTTGGACTTGATGGCAACCCCAAGTCACTCTCCCCCTTTGTCATCAAGGGCAAAGGGTTATGCTCCCCCTGAGTACATTCTAAATTCTCTGATATGCTGAAGTGTGTTGAATGAGCTCCATGCTCGGATCCATGCTCCCCCTGAATATAAGTAAGGTCTGCAAAAAGATGTTCTAAAAGAAGAACATGACTCTATACATACATCATAAATGACTTTTCTATCACCAATGACTCATACATACATCCATCTCCCAACCAAGTGGGGATATACCAAGTTTGAATCATCCACCCAAGCATCATCCATCCCATGCATAATGGGGAAAAACAAAATAGGTCATTTCATGACCTTGACAAGATATACATGTCATAGAGACCAAATATCTAAAACAAGACCATGATAGTCATCAGCAACTATCATTAGTAGCATCTGTCAAACACCATCCAAACCAGCAACCATGATCTCCCCTGAACCTGTTCCACCTGAAACGAAAACAATTGTGAATTTTGTACCAAGATCTTCTAAGATAATGCCAACAATGCATTATTAGAAGTATATGCTCCCCTGAACCTATGCCAGAGGTTACTGTCAGACCGATATCCTAAGTCTGGCCCACTGTTTTGCTTCAAACCAACATCTACGTGACTGTATCCATAGAAACCTGGGTATGCACAGATACGCTTCATAAAACTCACGTATAACCACTTTTCTCTAAAACAGATAAGTTTCAACAGCAAGAGGATGCATCAACTACTCCCAACTTCTTTCTGAGATATTCAAATGTCTCTCTGGGTAGTGGTTTGGTGAATATATCAACAACCTGTTCTTTGGAGGGAACATACTCCAATTTGACCTTTTGTTCAAGCACTTGTTCATGTAGAAAATGATATTTGATGGGTATGTGCTTGGTCTTGGAATACATGATTGGATTATTTGAAATATTGATTGAAATTGTATTATCACATAGAATGGAGATGGGTGGAGTACATGTAATTTGAATGTCTTGCAATGTTTGTATCATCCAAAGGAGTTGTGTGCAGCAAGATGCAGCAGCCACATATTATGCTTTCGCTGTAGATAATGCAATTGAACTTTGTTTCTTGCTGAACTAAGACACTAATCTAGAGCCCATATAGAATGCACCACCACTAGTGCTTTTTCTTTCATCCACGCTTCTTGCCCAATCTACATCTGTATATGCATGAAGTGTAAGATCTGTATCTCTAGTATACCATAAACCAAAGTTCTGTGTTCCTTGAAGATATTTGAAAATCCTTTTGGCTGCCTGAAGGTGTGATTCCTTTGGATTTTCTTGGAATCTTCTAGCTATTCCCATTGCATGCATGATGTCTGGTCAGGTACCTGTTAGATAAAGCAGACTTCCAATCATGGATCTGTAGGTTGGTTGATGTACTGTTGCTGATTCATCATTTGAGCTGAGACTACATCCTATTACCATAGGGGTACATACTGGTTTAGAATCTTCCATGCCATATTTTTTCAAGATCTACTTGATATACTTGGTTTTTGATAGAGAAATACCATCTTTATTTTGTTGAACTTGTAAACCAAGAAAATATGTGAGCTCACCAAGCAAGGACATTTCAAATTCTTTCTACATTACCAAAGCAAAGTTTTGACTCATGGCTTCTTCATTGCTACAAAAAATGATATCATCAACATATACAACAAGTATTAGCAATTTATCATTGTCAATCTTTGTATATAGATTGCTATCAGCTGATCCTTTTGAAAAACCTTGTTGATGGAGGTATTTGTCGAGATGGTAATACCAAGCCCTTGGAGCTTGTTTTATACCACAAAGAGCCTTTCTGAGTCTGCATACAAGTTTTGGATCATTTCCAAGGATGAATCTGTCTGGTTACTCAATATATACTTCTTCTTCCAAGTCTCCATTAAGAAAGGCAGATTTTACATCCATTTGGTTTACTTTGAATTTTCGAAAACTAGAGAGAGCGAGGAGCATTCCTATGGCTTCAAGTCTAGCAACAGGTGCAAAAGTTTCTTCAAAATCTATACTTTCTTGTTGAGCATATCCGTTACAAACAAGTCTAGCCTTGTTTCTAATAACTTCTCCATTTTCATTCAGTTTGTTTTTGAATATCCATTTGGTTCCTATGATATTCTTATCATGAGGTCTAGGAACTAATTCCCAAGTATTATTCTTTTCAATTTTCTCAAGTTCTTCATTCATGGCCTTGACCCAACATTCATCTTTGCATGCCTCACTTACATTTTGAGGTTCGATGGAGGAAGGCAATGCTAGATAGCTTGAAGCTTCTGTAATAGTTCTTCTTGTCTACACACCTGCCACCTTCTGTCCCAATATTTGAGTCTCTGGATGATTTTTCTAAACATACCTGGATGGTGTCTTTTCTTCTACCTTTATCTGTTCTTCTGGAGCTTCGTTGGTTTCTTCTTCTTCAGAACTAGTCTGATTTGATGTGGAAGGATAATCCTCATCTTCTCCACAATCTTCGGTTTTTACTCACTTTAGATTTTTTCCTGCTTCATCAACCACAACATCAATACTTTCAATAATTTTCCCAAGTCTTTTATTAGAACATTTATATCCTTTACTTCGAGAAGAGTAACCAAGAAGAATTCGTTCATCTGCTGTGGGTTCAAACTTGCCAAGATTTTCATCAGTACTTTTGATGTAACATTTTCTTCCAAAAACTTTGAAGTATTTTACAGTAGGAGTCTTACCATACCAAAGTTCATGTGGAGTTTGGGTGTTGTTTACTCAAATATTTGTTTTGTTGAGAATAGTGACGACAGCGAATGTAGCTTCACCCCAGAAGGTTGCAGGAGTTCCAGACTCATCTAGCATGGCACGAGCCATTTCTTGAACAGTTATGTTCATCCTTTCTACCACTCCATTTTGCTGAGGAGTCCTTGCGATGGAGAATTCTCTCATTATTCCATGTTCTTCACAAAAATTGAAGAATTCATCCGAGGTAAATTCCCCTCCTCGATCAGATATGAGGCATTTGATTTTGCGATCTGATTCATTTTCAACCAAGGCTTTGAAGGCTTTTAACTTTTCAAATGCTTCATCTTTATGCTTTAGAAGTCCTATCCAACACATTCTAGAAAAATCGTTAATGAACAATATAAAGTATTCTTCTCCACGAGGTAAATTTTTTCTTGATGGACCACATAAATCAGTATGAACAAGTTCAAGAGGCTTACTAGCTGATCCTTCCTTCTCAGGGAAATGTGCTCTGGTTTGCTTACCAAACTGACATGATTTGCATATTTTATTTTCTAGAATGTTGATATCAGGAAGATCACGAACAACCTAGAATTTGCATGCTTTCCTTATTTGAGAGAAACTTCGATGCCCCAATTTTCTGTGCCATAGCCAATGTTCATCATTTTTTCTTAGATAACACTGTTGTTGTCCTCCCTTGAGTATGTATAAGTTGTTTGGAGTTCTTATGCCTTTGATCATGCTTTCCCCTATATCAAGATCATGAACAACACATCCATTTGATTGAAATACTACTTCATTTCCTTGATCACACATTTGAGTGACACTCAATAGGTTATGCTTTAGGCCATCAACATACATAACATTCCCAGCTTTAACTTTTTCTTTTAAGAGAACAGAACCTTTACCTTTTATGACAGCAGGAATTTCATTTCCAAATGAGACCTTCTTTTCCTTTTCTAAGGCATTATATGACTGAAGTTTTTCTTTATCACCTGTCATGTGTTTTGAGCATCCACTGTCGATGTACCATTGATTTTATTGTCCTTCTGCATACAAGGCTATACCACATATTTCTGTTTGTGGTTCTTTCTTTCTCCATATTTTGGGACTCAATGAAGTTTTCTCCTTCTGAGATGTTTGCCGAAATTTACTCCTGCATTCAGAATCTTCATGACCAAAGTTGTTACAGATAGAGCATTCTCTTTCATTTTCAAGAAGTGAAAAGTTATTGTAGGTCCTTTTCATGATCCCTGTCACATTCCTTTGATTTCATGCTTCTCTAGTCATGATGGTCTTGTAAGCAACACATTGAGCAGCTTTGTTTCCAAAGTTATGACATGATAAACATTGGCCATTAAAGTAGTTCCTTCGATTATCGAACCTACTGACCTGGTGATTGTAGTTTCCATTGACATCTATTCTTGAAACAGATTGAGTATGATTTACCTATGGTTGGTTGTAGCTTCTATTCATCCTTGAAGTAGATTGAACCTGACTTACCTAGTGATCTACTTTATGCCTTTGTTGACGATTGTCAAACTGTTCACTACTCTTTGCTGCATCAAGATAGCTTTTAGTGGAGGTTGTTGGCTTCTGTGCTTCTTCAGTATGTCCAAGACCTGTCTTTATCAGAGGAGAATGTTTCACTTTGATAATTTCATTTAGGGTCTTTGATCCTTTAGCAAATCTAAGATTGAGAGCTTTTGTTTTCTGAATATCCTTTCTTAGACCCACAAATTCACATTCTAATTTTTCAATGTGTTTTTCTCTTTCAGCAAGTTGGAATGTCAGAGTATCTATAATTATATTGTTTCCTTCTAAACAAATTTTAAGTTTAAAGATTTATTAATAAAGATCACCTTCATCTAAAGCATCCAAGAAATCATCATCTTCAAAATCCATCAGAAGTCTATAGTCATTACTATTTTCACCTTCATCACTATTTGATAAGCCATCGCTATCTTCATGCGTATAGTAGCTCTTCTTACTTACACTTTGTTTTCTATTCCATTTTGTTGATTCCTTACATTTATCAAGCTTATCTTTGTGAGGACATTTGGTAGTATAATGACCGACTCTTCCATAAGAAAAACATTTGAAAGGTAGTTTACCTCTAAATCTTCCAGAACCCCGTTGAAGATTCTTGACAAAGTTTCCTTCTTCCTCTCCTTCTAAAGTATGTCCTCATTCATTGAGTTCTACTCTTCGTGAAGCTTTGAATGCGGCTTCTCTCATATATGATAGAACTCCTTTTCTCATTTCGAAAGCAGTTAAGATTCTATGCAGCTGTGTCATAGAAATAGTCTAAAGATCCTGCTTTTCTTCTATCGTAGACACTTTTGATTCAAACTTAGTAGACAAGGATCTTAAAACTTTTTCAACTAAATTAACTTCTTTTATCTCTTCACCCAAGTTCTTCATGCAATTAACAATCTCATCTATACGTAAGAAGTAACTAGCTATACTTTCATCATTGTGCATTTTGAGAGTTTCATATTGAATTCTAAGAGATTGCATTTTTGCATGTTTTACCTGATTGTCTCCTTCATAAGTTAGAACGATCTTGTCCTATATTTCTTTGGTAGTTTTGAGTTGCATAACTTTGACAAATTCTAATTGTGACAGACTCCCCAATAATACATTGATAGCCTTGGCATTGGTTTCATATTGCTTTTTACCTACCACATTTGCAGGAATTGCCGATGGAAATGTATATCCTCCTTCCACGATTTCCCAAACATCTGTTCCAAGAGATTGAACATAGGTTGTGGTTCTTACCTTCCAATAAACGAAGTTGCTCCCATCAAAGATTGGTGGTCTAATGGATCCCTCTCTTTCGTAGTTACCCATGATGATAGATCTTCCTTCAAGCGATCAAGCTTCTTTTGAAGGACCTGCTCTGATACAAATTGTTGGAAATAATACTGAGAGAGGGGGTGAATTAGTATTAGCAAGTCAACAATATTTCATTTTCATAATCGTATACACTACTTCAGTTAATGAAACTTGCATGTATACGCAACTGTATTTAAGGCAACTAGCGTATACCCTGTAAACTTATAATTTAGTTAATTCATCATATGTTGATCTTTTAATCTATGCATCCGAACCATATAAATAGTAACCAGGTGCAGTAAAAAAAAAAAAGAAAGGCTTCTACCTGCAGAAGGCTACAACCTTCTCTCATTCTCCAACTTCTCCTCGAAGGGAGCTACAACCCCTAGCTTTCGTACTAGCTGATGTGTTTACTAGTACGTAGGTGCTGGCCTACAGAAGGCTACAACCTTCTCTTTTCTTCCAGGGACCACGTTTCATAAATTTTTAGACTAGATCCATCAATAACATCAATCAAACATCAAATATATCTGCATCAACCAATTTCCTTTGCACCAACCAAAACTGAATCAATCAATCACTTCTCAGAATGCTGTAACCAAAATACAGTAACAGTAACCAGAACCCAAGCCAGAACCCAGAACACTGCAACAGCAAACAGAAGTAGCTAAAGCATATTTTATGAGGTGTACGCTACTTCAATGTGTCGAACCTGCGTACATATGCACTTTTCTCAAGGTGAAACTGCGTATACGTTGTTTTGATATGCCGAACCAGCGTGTATACGCACCTTTGCTATAGTGAACTTCAAGCCTTAAGATCTTGACCCATCAATAGATCTTATCCTTCATCAAGCACTGAGGTTCATCCTTGATTTAGATCTAGTTATGCCCAATAACCTGTATTCTCGATCTTGCTCTTCATAAGATATTCAATTCTTGAGTGCCTTTTCCTAATGATCTTCTCCTCCTTTTATAGTCTTATGCCTTACTCAATACCATGGACCAAAACCACTTAGAACCAATACCTTGGACCAAATACCTGGGGTCAACACTTCGGACAAGATACCTTGGACCAACACCATGGTTCACAATACCATGGACCAAATACCATGGACCAAAACAAAGTTTTCCAACATGTATGCGCCTTTCCTTCTATGAAAGTGCATGTGTACACTATATGCACCTTTTGGTCTGCAAACCCGCGTGTACACACGGCTTGGTCAATAGGGAACCTGCGTATACCTCTTTTTCTTCATTCCGAGAGTCTGAACTGTGATTTGTCCTTTGAGTGAGTTGCCATCAAGGACAACACCTGTGTCATAGTGCCAAATTTGTGCCATAATGCCAACAATGTTTATGTGTGTTTGTCTGTTATGCTTCTTTACTGCTCATTGTCTGCATTATTCACAATCATATCAATCCGTTGCACTAAGTATTGTAGATAGATCCATGCACATGAGTCTGTAATACCTTAATATTAATTTAAGATCTTCATTTTCAGATCAAGTGGTATCAGAGCTTTTGGTTTTTGATTTGTTATGGCTAGACAAGCTTGTGATGGACCTTTTTTTTTAATGCCAACTAGGTCAAAGCTCAAACTAGGAAAAGGAGAACTTGTAGAGGCCAACCCAGAAATTGGAAGAGTCTATCCAAGGAGGAGGATGGCAGATGGAACTCATATGGAATCAAAATCTCAGTTCATGGATAGTTTCATGACCATGTGAGCCATGGTAGAAGAGATGTATCAAGAATTCAGGAAAGGTCAAGGTGAAAGTACTTCAATCTCCAAACAAGATAACGGAGCAGAAGAACCTTCTCTAGATGCCCCAAAGGGCAAGGGGAAAGGGAAAAATCCTCCTCCATCATCTCCTCCACCATCTCCTCCATCATCCTCATCTCCTAGCCCTGAGAAGAAAAAGAATAAGACTTATGTGATTAAATTAGATGTAAAATTTGATTTGCCAATATATGATGGAGAATTAAATGCATAAAAGCTAGATAACTGGATTAGACAGATTGTTGTATATTGCAGGGTGTAGAACATCAATTCATAATGGAGAAAGATTCAGCTGGCCAGCCTTCACCTTGGAGGAACTGCCCTAGTGTGGTGGGAAGGCAGGACACAAGTTGATTTGAAGAAGCATGGTAAAATTCTTTCTACCTGGAGTGAATTTGTTTCTGCCATTAAAAAAAAGATTCTATCCACTAGCTTATATGCAGCAAGAAATGATGAGTTAGCAAACTCTTCGCTAATCAAAGGGTCAAAGTGTACAAAGCTATACCCAGGAATTTAGAAAAATAGCTTTAATTCTAGGCATTTCTCTAGACTCACTTGAAACTTTGTTAAAGTATATAGGTGTTCTGCATAGTTATTTGAGGCACACCACTCTCATGTTTAACCCTACTAGCATGGATGAGGTATCAGTTAAAGCTACGCATCTAAAGGCTAGAGGTAAGAATGTGAACCCAAAGATTGGGGGATCATCAAAACCCACTGCAAGCAAGAACAAGGAAAAGAAGAAGCAAAAATGGAAAGAGGGGAAGGAAAACGCTATATAGAAAGACAAACCTTCATATACTCACTGCAAGAAGGATGGACATGATGATGCACATTGTTGGTCTTTGCATCTAGAGCTGAAACCCAAGAAGTTCGATGGCAAGAGAAAGAAGATTGCTACTGCTATTTAGAAGGATTTGGGGTCAGACTCAAGTGATGAAACAACAGTTACAACCACAGGCATAAAAAGGTAAAAATTTTGAAGCATCTACTAGTAATTCGGCACAATCTATTGATAAGGAAGAAAATGAGAGGAAAAGGCATGAGCTTTTTCATATCATAGTTATTTCCAAGCATCAAAAGATTGATACTTTATTTGATAGTGGATCACAAGTCAACTTGATTTCTGTAGCAATTGTAAAGAAGTTGGGATTATTAACCACACCTCACAAGAAGCCATATCCATTAGGTTGGGTATGTGATAAAGCAAAGCTACAAGTGACTAGACAATGTAAACTTAGGTTTACTATTGGGTCAACATTTGTAGATGAGGTTGAGTTAGATATAATTCCCTTGGATATATGTGGTATTGTTTTAGGAAGTCATTACTTATATGATAGAAAATCCATTATCTATAGAGCTGAAAATAAGTATCAACTCACCAAAGATGGAATAGAATATATTGTAAGAGCTCACAAACTCAAAAATAATTACACTCTCATAAACTCAGGGCAGATGAAAAGAATTGTAAATTGATGCAAGCAATTTTTACTAATGGTTGTAAAGGAAAAGAACCCTGATAAAATCAATATATTTGAGGGTTGTAATGCTAAATAGAAAGCTGATTTAGAAAAAGTTGTTTCAAAATATGATATCCTATTTCAATAACCTAAAGGTCTTCCACCCAAAAGGGAAATAGTACATGATATCCATTTGCAACAAGATGCTCAATTACCTAACATCAGAATGTACAGGTTATCTGCTTTAGAGAATGCAGAGATCAAGAAGAAGGTACAGGAGCTGCTCAATAAAGGGTTCATAAGACCAAGCACATCACCATGTGGATCTCCAATTGTGTTGGTGAGAAAGAAAGATGGCTCGTGGAGGATGTGCATTGATTATAGAGCACTGAATAAAATAACAATCAAGAATTGTTATCCCCTTCCTCGCATTGATGATCTATTGGATCAGCTGAAAGAAGCAGTTTAATTTTCCGAGTTGGACTTGTGTAGTGGCTATCATCAGGTCAGAGTTGCAGAAAAATATGCATGGAAGACTGCTTTCAAAACAAAGCAAGGGCTGTATGAATGACTGGTTATGCCTTTTGGCTTAAGTAATGCTCCTACCACTTTCATGAGAGTTATGAATGATGTACTTAGGCATTTTATTAATGATTTTGTAACTGTACATTTAGATGACATTCTTGTTTTCAGTAAAACATGGGAAGAACATTTGAAGCATGTAAAGCAAACTCTAAATGTTTTGAAAAGAGAAAATCTCTATGTTAAGTTATCAAAATGTGAATTTGGAAAAACATCTTTAAATTAGTTGGGTCATATTTTAGGGGGTGGTGAATTGAAGATAGATCCCTCTAAGGTTGAAGTCATTGTGAACTGGCCTAAACCCAAATCTGCTACAGAAGTTAGAAGCTTCCTAGGAGCGACAAAATATTGGAGAAATTTTATTGCTAACTTTTCCTTGATTGAAACTCCCTTACATGCTTTAATAGGATTGAACACGGTGTTTTAGAGGGGAGGAAAGCAGCAGAAAGCCTTCAACACCTTAAAAGAAAAAATTAGTACAACACTAGTACTAGCACTGCCACATCTTCAACGTCCATTTGAGATTGAAACAAATGCCAGTGACTATCCCATGGGAGCAGTGTTGATGCAACACGGTAAACCCATATGCTATCATTATGAGACATTTAATTCTGCAGTAGTTAATTATCCCACATATGATAAAGAATTGTATGCATTAGTACAGAGTGTGAAAAAGTGAAAACATTACCTAATGGGAAAATAAACAATTATTCATACAGATCATCAGCCACTTCAATATTTGCACTCACAAACTAAATTGCAGCAATCAAGACACTATAGGTGGATGGGTTTTCCACAGTAGTTCCATCTAGTCATCAGATATAAGAAGGGCATACACAATAAAGTTGTAGATATGTTGTCTAGACCAATCATAAATGCATCCACTATACGTAAGCATAACTTAGTAATGCATGAAAGCTACATTGAACAATATGTTCAAGATATAGATTTTAAAGATGTATATGCAACTTTAAGTAACGGCAAACAAGTAGAAGAATTGGATTATTATGCTAAGGACCAACTCTTATATCATTTGGGAAAGTTATGCATTCCACAAACTGAAAGAGTTAACATAATCCAAGAAGCACATACTTCTCTTATATCAGGTCATTTTGGTGTAAGTAAAACAGTAGCATAGTTGCAAAGGTTCTGCTATTGGCCAAGAATGCATGAAACAATTTCTAGATATATTAAAGGGTGTACCATGTGTGCTAAAAGCAAGCCTAACAATAGAAAATTAGGCTTGTACACTCCACTACGAGTTCCTTCTTGTCCTTGGGAAAGTGTTTCCATGGACTTTGTTGGGGGATTGCCAAAATCTAGAAAAGGTCATGACTATTTATATGTTATTGTGGAGAAGTTCAACAAAATGTGTATTTTAATACCCTGTAACAAGCATATTACAGTTGAACAAATAACGAAGTTGTTCTTTCAGCATGTCTAGGTTCATTTTGGGTTACCCACTTCCATTGTATCTGATCGAGATTCCCAATTTGTTGGGAAGTTTTGGTCAAGTCTGTGGGAATTGATGGACACCAGATTGAAGAAGAGCACAACCTTTCATCCACAAATAGATGGCCAAACAGAAGTAGTCAATAGGACAATGATCCAGTTGCTCAGCGGCTATTGCAGCAAGCATCCTAAGCTTTGTGATGAACATTTATGTTATGTGCAACATGCTTACAACCGTGCCAAGCACTCTTCTACACAAAGATCTCCTTTTGAGACTTGTTTTGGTTTTACACCAAAATCTCCCTTGGATTTTGTCTCTGGAAAAGACATAGTAGTTGATGGACGCAGTGATGTAGACAAAGCAACCAAGTTCATTGAATAGATCCAAGAAAGTTACCAGGCAGTGCAGGAACAACTGGAAAGGAGCCAGGCCAAGTACGACGCAAGGCATGATAAGCATCAAATTGAACATAGCTTCCAAGTTGGTGATCAAGTCTGGTTGTACATCAGCAAAGACAGAATACATAGTGAAGGTAAGAAGCTGAAGCCAATAAGGTATGGGCCTTTGAAGATACTTGAGAAAATTGGTGAGAACGCTTTTCGCCTTGATTTGCTAGCTTACATGCCCATATATTCCATAGTTAATGCAGAAAGCTTGAGACTGTTTGAACCTTCATTGATTGAAGATCCTGAATAGCAAAGTCAGTTGCCTTCAATTAATGATATGTTGCTTAAATATCTCAATGAGTTGTTGGAAGATACAGTTCTAGACAGGAAGGTGAGAACTACACGCAGAGGGGATGTTGAGTACCTCAAAATCAGAATCAAAGGTTCAAAACCGAGCAGTGCTTGATGGATAGAGACTAGACAAGTGAGGAAGCTGTATCCTCACTTGATCGATGCTTAAAAACCAACTTTTGGTGGTCCAAATGCTTTTTCAGTGGGAAGGCATGATCCAAAATGGATCCTAGAAAACCCTCTAAGTCTTCAAAATCTTCTAAAGATCAAAACTATCGCAAGAGAAGAACTCTTAGAAATGGAGGATAACACTATCAAGAGTTAAAAAACACGACGAAATGACCAAAAAAAGAGCTATCGGTGGCTTAGATAGTGTTGCACAGGAGCGATCAGATCTGGCCAGTCAACAGTCCAGATCCGATCGGCATATCGCAATCGGTGGAGGCTATCAGAGGCTATCGGAGGCTACCACAGACTTATTGCAACAGCGATCAGCGCGGTCAATGAGGACCATTGATCAAACATGCAAATTGACGTCCCAAGTTGAATTGATTATCACATCGGCACAATGTAGAGAAGCACTTACAAATGACTCAGGGCTTATGCGATATGCGATTGCGACAAGTTGCATCGCAATATCGCATTGGAGGATTACAGAAGAGCGGGGATATATATATATATATATATATATATATATATATATATATATATATATATAGATATGCAATGTGATAGCCAGACCCAGTGGGATTATGAACCATATCTAATATATATTGAGTTTCGTAAAACGACATTTTTCTATGTATTTTCGTGTTTTCGTCAAATAAATGAAAAGTGAAGGGAATGCGTTGATGTGATGAAACCGGACCCAAAAGGGTTTGTAAATGCCACTGTATAATTATTTCAAGTTCGATATGATCCATATTGTTGGGATTTTCAGTGTTTTTAATGTATTTTTCCAATACAAAGAGAACCGCAGCACAAGTGCATTGCGACTTGCAATAAGCGATTTCAAGCGAACCCGGTGGAATATGGGGCGGAGTTGATGATTTTTGAAATCCGAAAGGAAGAGTTTCTATGGATTTTTCTCGTGTTCAATGTATTTTCCTGTGTAAGCTGAGAACGCTAATTTTGGGGATTTCAAAGGCCCAATGGTCCCTTCTGTCGCAGAACAGGTGGCTACCTTCCCTGGAAATGTTATGCCCTGATTGCTAATTCTCAGAAGGGGATTCAAGTGGACAGAGGCTGTGAGCCCAAGATCTCGAGAAGAGGAAATGAACAGACATTGTCGATTGGTTTTAAAGCCACAACTGACAGAAACACAGGGGGGCAGTACTGAGACAGAGAGGAAAACAGAGATAGAGAGTGAAAGAAAGAGTCTGTGTACTCAGAGAGGCTTGAGGGATTAATGAAAACTCCTTTTGTTTTGTATCTGTGTGTTGAAACCCAATTTGAGCTCACACTTTGTAAAACTCTGCTCTTGAAGACATAATAGAGAGGTCACCACTGAAGGCTAGACCAGGAGACATAGCCCAAGGGTTTTGGGTGAACTCCATATTAAAATTGTTGTGTTTATATGTGTTTATCTATTATGCTTTTTTACTGATCATTGTTTGCATTATTCACAATCTTATCGATCCGTTGCACTAAGTAATGTAGGTAGATCCATGCACATGAGTCTGTAATACCTTAATATTAATCTAAGATCGTCATTTTCAGATCAATTTAACTCGTTCCTTTTCTCTGAGCTATTATTATTGGGGGATCTAACCAACCCACTTCATGATTTAGGACCAAGCCCTTACACTCTCATTCAAATTTATCTCGGTGGTTTCAGACATAAACAAATTATCCTCCTTTCCCATAATAATTGTGAAGCTTTCCATTCAACTTCCTAGCTTATTAGCCTAGGCCAATTGTTTCCTTTTCACATCCTATCAAATGCACATGCAGGCGAGCATGCTAGGAATTATGTAGGCTTCCGCTACACGTTGGATGTTATCCCTTATGGGAGTTCAAAGTCTACAATGCATGTTGGTTTGACTCTCTTTCATATGTGTTTGTCTCGTTATTTAACTGTTGTCCTTGATATTGGAATTGAAGCTCTCGCCTCTTTGCCTCGCCATTTTTTGATTTCCCTCAATATCTTTCTCTATTTTCTCTTGAGGATTTGTATCCCTCTTTGTCCTTACATGAATCCTTGTGTCTCTCCCTTGCTCCTTGCCACATGGGATTCCATCTCTTTCTAGCAACCATCTTGGAAGGCTTGTCATTATCCCATGTCCACTCTCAAACCCTCAATATATTATTGTGGTAAGTTGGTGGTTTTCCATTTCATCGACTCCTAGTTCCATTTGAATCTATTCTATTGAACCCCCTCCTTACATTGCACACCCACTACATTCAATGCTTAATTATTCAACATTTCAGTCATCTCATTATGTATCTCAGTCGTGTCCCTTAACATGTCCCGTCAATGAGCATGAGTCCACTGTGAGGCTACCTATTTTCAAGAGTGAGCTTCTTGGGGACATACACATGTGCATCACAGACTTCAATAATTTGCACCTAGGTTTGGGGATGTCAACCGAGGACTCTTCAAGGAGGAGTTAGGTCATATGGAACAACAAGGGGATTACCAACGATAGAAACTTCCAAATAAGAAGTTTTCATAGATATGGTTGAATGGGGGCCAGATATTGTACATACCTAGGGATTTTCAAATTAGTACATATACACCTTTGATGTGTATTGTCATTTTAGGTTTCCCCTAGGAAGAATTATGATGGATTTCTTCAAGCATGAGGCTAACATGTTGCACTCTTTGGAGGAACTTCACTATCACCTAAGGGACATATATCAACAACTGGGTTGAATAGAGTAGTTTCATGGCACTCCTCCCTCGACAGGAAGCATCCATGGAAACAATGAAGACCTTATTCAGGTTGTTGCTACATACTCCGAACCCTAAGATTCTCCTTGCTATCTCCATGAGTATGTTTCCACAACTAGTTGTCTTAATGATTATTTTCCATTATGATTATCTAGTTCAAGCAAATCTGAAATATTTTTTAGTATAGATTTTCTACGTAGTCTTTTGTAAACCATGAAATCCTATGTCTCTATGACAAGAGAGCATTTGTGGCTATGACACAACCTTCCTAGTAAAAGACTACCTAGTGTTTCTAGCATATCCATGTAAATCCTAATTTTAGAAGGAAATACAATATTTTCCTCCCAAAAAAATAATAATAATAATTGACATGATAATAATGATTTGAAAAATTTAAGAGAAAGAATCACATATTTATTGTATCAAAAATATAAATATAAAGTCATGTAAACATATATCATTATCTAATATCTAAATGCAAAAGAATTAAAAAATAATATAATCAATCAAAATTACATAATAGTGATCTATATCTTTATCTAGATTACAAACTTTAAAATATTGTGAAAATCTGATAAACAAGACCAAAATCAACAAATATCAAATTTTCAAAATATTCCAAAAGAAACAAAATCAACAAATATCAAAATTTCAAAATATTCCAAATAATAAAATTAGACTCACATGCCATCAATAAGAAAAATTAACTAAAGTAATTCAGCAAACAATGTAATGAATATATTGAGTAAACTTAACAATGTGGTGAATATATTAAGCGAACATAATAAGTAAAAGTTTGATTAGGTTACGCATTTCTCACAAATTTGCAAGACCTTTAAAAAGTAGTTTTAATATGTTAAGTGAACATAATGAGTAAATGTTTGATTCGATTACATATTTCTCACAAATTTGCAACACCTTTAGAACGTAGTTTTAGTCACTCTCCTACACACCTTAATCATTCCCTCAACAGGTTGTTTGACTGGCACAGTGTGAAAATTGTTTGGAACTTGGCTCCTCAGGGGGAGTGTCCCATTGCCTTTCCTCTATCCACTGCGTAAGTGTTCAAAATAGAACCACCCACTTGAATAACAACACGCTCTGGTCAAACATATGGTAACATCATTTTCGTTTTTCACTTTGGTATAATCGGTCAAGTTACTACTTTCCATAAAAACAGAATTAACATATTTTTGTTAATTATTTATACTTACAGAATTGTGTTTTTATGTGTCCTTTTTTGTGACCTAATAGCCATAAATATGAATATGTATAGATATAACAAGAACATACATTAAATTTTCACCCTTGTTAGGACGTCATTCCAATCATCAGTGACTATAATAACCAACATGAGCACATCACATTTTACAGTGAAATAAATTAGTTTAATGAGACACTCAATCAAATATCAGGATCAGAATTGATCTGTATAAAAGAATGTAAGCACACTGCATATAAATGAAAGTTTTTCTTCCAACCACCGTTCCCTCCGGATCAGGCTAAACACTAAAGTTGGCTTTAATTAAACATGATTTGATCAGACGGGGGGCATTTGGACACAACCATGCGCTTAATCTATTACACTAAGCCTCCGCCCTCTTTCTCAAATTTAAGCTATCTGATGTAACAACAATCTAACTTAGGAATTTAAGTATTTGTTTTGAGATTGAGTTAGCTATCTTTGCGATATCTAGAAAATGTTTACTTTGAAATGTTTAAGCAAATAATTAAAATGTGTGTGGATGATTATATATATATATATATTATTAAACATATAAATGTAAATAATTAAAATGTGTATGGATGATTATATATATATATTATTAAACATATAATTGTTTTGTATTATGTTATTTTGTATTATATAATTTAATATGAGGAAGATGGTTGATTTATTCTATGTTCAATATAGAGTTGTGATATGTTCTTATTAGAATGGAAATAAAATTATAAAATAATAAAACATTTTCTAAACAGAAAAGTAATTGGACTATTATAAAAAATTAAAATCAATACGCATGTTTATTTTGTTTTAATTAAAAGTTTCATAAAACATGAACAATCTTAAAATCAGTGGTCACTAGATTTGTTTTCATAAAACTAGAAAGTGTCATCTTCAGATGTCGATCCTGCTTTGGGACAGGGCATCTAGCCAAAAATTGCCCAAAAGCCTCTGAGAAAAATTTTGCTAGAAAAAACCACCACAGATCTACATGGTGGGAAGGAGCACAAAAAGAACACTACACTGTCATCAAAGAAAAATATTCTAGAGAAAACTCTGAGTCAGAAGAAATCAGGGAAGAAAGAAACAACTCTCAAGACAAGCAAGGAGAAAGCCCATCCCAACAAATCAACAGTTATGAGGATTCGAATACCGCAGAAAATAAATCTTCATTTAACAGCAAAGCAGATCTCCTAAACCAAACTTCTTCTCCGACTATTTTCAAAAGAATGAACACAATAGATCGTGAAGCTAAGACACCAATGTCCCAAGAACTAGAAGAGATGAAGGAAATGCAAGATAAAGGAAGTTGGAAGACCGTAGAGAAAAAAAAGAAAGCTACAACACCAATCTCGCCAAGAAAGACGAGGAGCCAGACAAGTAAAAATTAAGAAAATTGTAGGTCCGATAGACCAATTTGGTCTCAGTGGACGTTAACCATCATCATCATCATCATCATCATAAACTTTGAAAATAGATAAAATAATTAGAAGGAAAAAGGAATTGTAAGATATTTAAGCTTCATACTTTTCAAAAATATTTCAACACAATATTTAATTAAACTAATTGAAAAACTATGTCAACTAATTTATATCTAAATCAACTCTATATATATCTATACATAGAAAAATCTATACATAGAAAAGGAAAATGTTAAAGAAAAATATTTTATTGCAGTATATAATAAAATATTTAATGTGCAAAGTAAAAAAAGTAATTGAGAATTAAAAAGTCAAATAAAAAATATAAAGTATTTCCTGCCAAAAAGGAGATATGCAATTCATTCAGTTACTAATACAAAAGTAATATGTAACATTTAAAATTTTTTATAACAATATAAAATTTCAATGTGGGCCGTCAATAAAATATTTCTATATGTAAGATTAAGTAATATTTTTTTCCAATAAAACACCTAGCTTCTTCATTAATAAAACTAGAAATGGGATAGGTCCCATACATTCATGGCGAGCAAGCTCTCAATATTATTTAGCATTTTAACCAAAAAAAGGACCCTATTGCTACCTTTGTTATTTACATATGAAATTTTTACATAGTTTATATTATAGACCTTCCAAAAGAATCCATCATACCCTATTGTTTGACAAAACGTATATGTAAACAAGAAAAAAATAGTTGCTACCTGCTGCATCTAGTGTCGACTTCACCTAGAGCCTCGATAGGAGGCATGACTAGTTCTTCAACTCCACGAGCCCCAGGATCCAAGTCCCATTTTGCAGTGCCCAGAAAACCTTGAGCATGAGGAACAAAGCCATCCCTGAATCCAAAGACTTCTTTCAGTGCACCCATAGTGGTTGTCTTGACATCATCTTCAATGTTTTAAACCTTATGGCCAAGGTTCAAGATGTCTGTAGTCAGACTTTCCATGGGATTTTGAAGCCATTTCATGTCCTTACCAAGACTTGATAGTTCATACAAGACCACCATTTTTGCATTGATTTCTTTCACTGTTTCCTTGATTACTTGCTTACAGGAGCTATCAACAATGTCCCCTATGTTCCCACTATGCCTAGACTCCACCGCGTCACTGCCACTTCCATTACTTATTGAGCCAATTTTCTTGGAAATTCTCCCATGTACTAACAATATCCTTTGGTTTATCTACCACAACCAACTACTATAAATAATAGCCTCAGTCATCCCAACATTCCTTCCTATCTTATCCTCCATAAATGAGCATCGACCATTCATCATGCCAAAACAACTACCTTCCATCTCCATCACTGTCGAAACCTACCTGGAGCGAATTGTGATAGTACCTAACTAGCCCTCGAACGACCGAATATTAGATAACCAAGAAAATGACCAAGGAGAGAAATCCCACCTATCATATTTTATGGAATCCAAACTCCTGTGATCACAACTATGCATTAACTTCCTACCAACCACACTTTATCCCAACACACTACAAAAAGGCATCGGAATGTTGTCCATAGTAACTGCATGATTATGCTTTTGCAAACTCGTACTCCAGTTGTACTGCACTAGTCTGACATTCTTATATCGTATTATGAGATATAACATATTTCAAATATGTTGTTGATATGTAAAGAGCCTTGCTCTAACTATTCCCCGACAATTCCTTACATGTCCACCACTTGGTTATTGGCACACTTTGCATGGAAAATTTTAAAGTTTTCAATCTTCTTTAAGAGATACATTATCCTTATAATGATTGGAGAGGGTTTTGTTTTGATGAGGTTGTCATGATTAGGGATACTCAAATATTTGTAGATTATCACCATAGATTCACCAACAATTAAATTACGTTCTTGATACCCTTAGAGACACTGATTTTCAATCCTTGCCAAAAAGAGGGAGGTTCTGCTTGATTGTTTATGGCATTACCAAGTCCCTCACGTGAACTTTAATTGAGTATTTTCTTTGAGGTTTACTAGCATGCCTCCTGCTCCAGCCTCCCCAAGATTACCTTTCGAAGCTCCATCAAAATGGAGATGGACCTGACTAATATTTTTTTCCATTCAACAAATTCATCCCCAATCACTGTGATACAAAAGGGAGGGATGACATTATATTTTGAGCTTGGAGCTTGGGAATTGGAAGTGGCGATTTTGAGCCACTCTTTTTCATTATTAGTAATCCACTCAGGTCTAAAACATCAAATCCCTTGGATTATATAACCTCAAAGAGAAGGATCATACATTTAACTGTAGTAATTTCTGCATTACAATGATTATCTTGAAAGATCACTTGGTTTCGATAGAGCCAAATTGACCAATAAAGTATTTGGGAATCTCCATCTGACAATTCCTTAAGAGAGAATTCAGGGTGTAGGGAAATTTGAGCTTCCAATGTATGAACATCTCATTCCAATCCTCAGCTATGGCGGCAGTGTGAACCGGCGGCACTAAGGTAAACTTCCATGTATCCACAGAAAAAGGGCATTAACAAAAAATATTCTTGATATTACTCCGCTTTACCACATAACATATAGAAATTCCCACCATGAATGTTCCTTTTCCTTAAGTTTTCCTCCATAAGGATGTTCTCATGCACCATTTCCAAGAAAAAGATATTGATCTCAGGGAGCCCATCACTATTCCAAATCTTCCCCCATATATTGGAAGGGGGCCAAGAATGGTTCTTAATTAGAAGAGCATAAATATCTTTGACTGTATATTTTTTAGTCTTGCCTCCAAGGAAAACACGAGTGTCCAATTTTCTTGTAATGATAAGAGAAAACCCTTTTAGATGATTGATCATGGAATGCCAATTCTGCAGCACATGGATGGGAAGGTCCAAAGACAACCACCCACACAAAATTCCTTGATTGTCCCAGTAAGATATGTCCGCTAGACAAATATAACCATGCTCTTCCATCCAATTAAAGAAATCCAAAAACCTAGGATAGGAGACGAATTTAGACAACGAAGAGTGATCTTTCCAAAGGTGAATGTGTTACCCATTACCTAGCATCCAACCAAGATGTTCCATCCTGAAACCACCTCCCAGGTACACCAAGAGAGAGGAGAGAATAGATTTTGTGAGAATAATTCTCCCAGCCAGGTTGAGCCACCTTACTCCCTAGGAATGCACTCTTTTCCTTACTTTCCCATTGCAATCTCCCAATCTTCTGCAACTTCCTACTTAAAGGAGATGAGAATACTAAGGTAGGAAAAGGAGATCCAATTAATATCCATTGGAAGAACTAACAAGTGAGCGATTTCCATCAATGTCACTTCTGGAAAATTCCAACCAATGAATTGAAATTTAAATTTGTTTATCAATTCTTGACATAAGAGGATATACCAATCTAGAATGTTTTTGAACCTTAAGGAAATCGCTAAGGAGGCACCTCTAAGAAAGAGGGTGTTGTCTCCAAACTGAGAGTGATTTATTTCATGCATATTCCTTGCAATCCTTAGGGTAGGGAGAGATCCAACCACCCTGTCAGACTCGAGGTTACGACTCAGTGCTTCATCCATGATTATATATAAAATAGGTGACATAGAAAACCTAGCCAAAGGACTCTAGAGGTAGCAAAGAAGGGCATTGGGCATCCATTAATCAAGGTAGTGATCCAAGGAGAACCAATAAAAGTCCATAAAATGAATTCATTACTAAAACCTATTTTTTCCATGATAAGGAAAATAGAGTGATTTACTTGATCAAATGCATTTGCCATATCTAGGATGGTAAGAATTCTAGCTTCTCTCATCTCTTCCCTAAAATGGGTTACCTCCTAAACTAGAATGATATTATCAAAAATATTCCGATGTTGCATGAAGCCACGTTGACTCTCATAAATGAAGGAAGGGAGCAGAGGCTTAATCTTGTTGGTGATGATTTTCGTCAAGATTTTATAGGAAGAGTTACACAACGAGATAGGGTGAAATCTTGATAATCTAGAGGGGTTGGCTTCCTTTTGAATCAAGGAAAGGAAGGATTAATTAGTGCTTCCTCTGATATTATTTTTGACTCTTCTGTGGGTCAACATTCTCATAAGATCACTTTTATAGTGTTCCAAATATTCGATAAAACCAGATAGAGAAGCCATATGAACCTGGTCCTTTCTCATGCTCCAAGGACCAAATCACACTTCAAACTTCTTCTTCCATTATTTCACCTATAGGAGCCTGATTAGAAGATGAGGATATTACTTGTGGCATTGTTAACAGAAAATTTTTGGCATTGTCTAAAGGAATATTATCTTTATGGAGGAGAGCTTTGAAAAATTTAAAGGCCTCTCTTTTTATTTCTCTAAAGGTGTTGACCTTCTACCTTTCTTCATGATTTATCTCCATTATTTTGTTCTGATTCTCCCAAGACATGGCCTCTTTGTGGAAGAAGGAAGTGTTGGAGTCGCCCACTTTTAACCAAAGACTATGAGATTTTAAACTCCATAGATTTTCCTCTTGTTGAATTAGATTAAAGATGTGTGTGGAGAGGTATTTTTGCTTTTGGATGTGTTTTTCTTCTATTTGTGCTTCCTCCATCACCTTGTAGTGCTCATATAGTTCTTGAACTTTGTCTCTCCTTATTTTTCCTAGGGGTTGGTAATTTTCTTTCAACCACTTCCTTAACTCTTTTTTGATATCGTTGATCTTAGATTCCAAGACATAACTTCGGGAGCCCTAAATTGGAGATATCCAAGTCCGCTTAAGTAGTTCTCCAACCTGTTCAGAGAGGCACCAATCTGCATTCAATTTGAAAGGTAGTGGTATGAAAGTTTTAGTCTTCTCCAAGATTATCATGATGAGTGTATGGTTTGATCTTCCATGTGGTTCAATAGTTGAAGAGAAATCTAGGCCTTTGAGGAGCCAATTGTTATGTATCAAGAAATGGTTCAAGCGTGCTGCAATAAAATGATCAGCAAACCGTCTATTGGACCATGTATATTTCCCACACTTGGGCTCCATATCTATCATATCCCATCTCTCTATTGTTTCCTCCATTCTATCTGTGAACGAATTCCTGGTCAAATTCCCTCCTCTTTTCTCTACGATATTTAGTCCTATATTGAAGTCACCTCCCATCACACTATTGGAATGATGGTTTCTCTCCTTTAGAGCTTCTAATGAGTCCCATAATTTGAGCTTTTCACTATATAGAACTAGGCCATAAATATTTATGAAGGGGATTTGTTCCCCTGTATCTCTTTCCTCCGAGAGAACCATCACCCAGGATTTCATATTTATTTCTTCAGTTAGGGTGAAACTCTTTTTTGACCAAAAGATATCGAGTCCTCGAGAGGCTCCACTAGAAGACTGGATGAACCCAAAGAAATCTTTCCATAAATATTTAGCTGTTCTTAGAAGCTTCACTTCCTCTAATTTTTTTCTTGTAGAAACATTACCATTGGAGATTCTTGATTGATTATGTCTCTTACTGTTAGGATTTTAGCAGGGTTTCCTAACCCCCTGATATTCCAGGATATTTCTTTCATTACTTATGATTGGAAGGGGAGAATCCACATCCTTTCCTTATTTTCTTATCCTTTTCCCCTTGATAATTTCTAAGATGATTGTTTGGTCAACATGTTTTTTGTTTAGTTCAACTTCTTTTTCTCGTTGTTCCCTATTAGTTGGCCTTCCTTTTCTCTTTGAGGGGTCTATTTCCTAAATGCTACATTCATCTTCCCAGGATAAATTTTGAGCCATATTCTGGGTGATAACTCTTTATGTGTCCTTATGCATACTGCTAAGGATGATACTCGAGTTGTCAAGGGCTAGGGTAGTCTTTGGAGGTGTAGCTACACACCCACCTTCCTTCAAATTACTCTTTGCCACTACAATATCTTTCTCAACTAACAAAAGCTCCTCCATGCTTGTCCCTTCGATTTGTTGGAAGGGAGTTTCCAATTTATCATCACTTAAAACTTTGGAGTGATTCTAGGAGGAAGGAGATGTGATGTTGGCTATCGTTCCTTGAGGCTTTGGAATTGTTCCTTTTCCTTTCAGAGCTAATTTTCATTTATGCCATTGCTCCTCCTGAGCAATGAAAACCTCCAAAATTTTACCTTTCCCATCTTTTGATTAGTATTTAGCAACGTGGCCATAATCATGGAAATGTATGAATTTGAAAGGTAATTTTTCATAGTCCAAAATTTGTATATGCTTCCATTCCCCCATATTGAGGTTGATTTCCATCAGCAGATCCTTTTCCAAATCTACTTATACACATATTTTGGCATAGGTGAATTTGGAGCCTTTGGGTTCAAGCTTGTCCAAGAATTTCCCCAGCCCATTGCCAACAGATCTGAGATAGTAATCACTCCAGATGGAGATTGGAAGTCACAGAAGTTTGACGCACACTGGAATAGCAGTGGGAATGTGCTTGCCTGGATTGAAGTCTAGAGTCCATTTATTCAAATACATTCTTCTAGAGCTGAAGAAGCATGGCCCATTTTGAAATACTACATCTATGTCCTATTTTATTTAAAACATAAAAATAAAGAACCTATTACCTACCGCTAAGAGAACAATCTCTCCCTTCATCACTGGCTTCCATGATCTCCCATTCCAAACTTCTATCGACCTTCGAGAAGGCCACATACCTATGAATTTACCTTCCCATGCTCTCTCAGCATAAGCCAGGGAGGTTTGACGTGCTCCATCTGACAAAAAAACATTCTTAATCTAATTGTGTCACTTAAAAATTTTGACGCAACTATCGTCAGCCACGCGTGCTTGTGGAGGGAAGCCACCAACGATTGGAAGGCGACATCGACAAAGGAGTCAAGTAAGGGTGGAGGGGGTGTCACCGACTCCTCGGGGCTCATTGAACCAATCGACAGAGGCGGTAATAGAGGGAAACTTAAAGCTCAGAGAAAAACCTCCTCAACATAAGAGGGATTATTATGAGGATCGATTAAGTAATATTGATGTATCCTTAAAAATCTATTAATAACAAAGAAGTCACTTCTATATGGACAATATATTCTATAAATAAAATATCTTAATGCACATGTTATGTAAAATATCTTAGTTTCAACTATATATTATATATTGTTTTAAAAAAATTATGTATATATCACTTAAAGAAATTAGGAAAAATAAATTTTTTATGGATAAAAATTTGAAATAATGTCACTATTTTCTTTTTTAAATATTTATTTTTTTCATTTTTTCCATAAAATCCAAAAAATACAAATTCATTAGAATTATCAAGAGGATGAGACGGGTGCAATTTATTTTTCACCGTACATTCTAAATAAAGTTTGCACTTAAATGTATGTGATGCTAAACAAGTAAACCGAGTAATAAGTGAATAGGGTATCTAGTACAAATTGCTTTCTCTATAATAAAGTTTGCACTTAAATGTACTTGATGCTAAACAAGTAAACCGAGTAATAAGTGAATAGGGTATCTAGTACAAATGGCTTTCTCTATGATCGATGATCTTTGCTCTTAAAAACATAGAACTTTGTATATGAATTCAATCAACTGATGAGCATTAAGACTCAGAAACAATATAGCAGGTGCGAGGTCAAAATATCATTTATATTAATGACTTTGTTTAGTTATTAGACATTTTGGATTTTCCTGGTAAGAATTTTATTAAATATTTTTTTATTAAATGTTAATAGTTTTTCGTTCGTTGAAATGTGTTTTTATTAAATATATTAAATGTGTTTTTATTACATATAAAATCTTTAAACAATTTACATTTGAAAATTGTGATAATAAAAAGTAATTAGATGTTTTTTAAAATACTCTTTGATATGAAATCATTAGTTCTATTAGATATTATAAAAATATAACCTTACCATACTTAAAAAAATATTGCGATTTCAAAAATATATATATATATATATATATATATATATATATAAATAAAATTAATAATTTATAATTGAAATCATTGCATGGAAAAATCCAAAACGTGTTACAGGTATACCATGGCTGATATAATGAACATAGTTAAGAATGATTGACTTTTATGATAGTGTAAACTATTCCTATTTAAACCTAACACGTATGTGTGTGTAAACCTGCTTTTCAATTTAGTATTCAAGTAAAGTAATATCAAAGTTTGAGAACTCAATTAACAGCTGAAATACCTATACTAGGCCTATTATGTATATATATTTAAGTATGACTATTTTTTTTAGTTTAGTTAACGAATAATAAAGGCTTAAAAGTTTAGTTAATCATAAAATGTCGGTGGGAAAAATATTATATATGTTTTAAATGTATTTTATTTTGTTAAACGTTATATATAATTTTAATAAAGAAATTTATAAAAAAAGGTGACGCTTTGATAGTTCAATTAATTATCACAAATTTTTATCTTAGGAAATGGAATTTAATAGTTACATAATATAACATTAAAAGTTTGGAAATATGAGAAGGATAGGGAAGTTTTCTAAACAATGAAGACGTATGGATCAATTAATTATCTTATGAAATGTAATTAGATAAATGAAAAATTATAATTATATATATATATATATATATATATATATATATATATATTTTGTGTTTATAAAATATTAAATTAAAAAAAAATTAAATAATTTAAATATATTTTATATTACTAATATAATAAATTTACTTAAATTATAATAAAATAGATAAATAATCAATTTAATTTTTATGAGTAATATTAACTCTATTTTAAAAAGAGTGAGGGAAATGAGTGTAGTTATGATAAGAGAAAAATCCATGAACGATAGTTTTTAAATAACTATGTCCATGACCACCTAGCATGCCCTTTTATTTATCTTCTTGAATAATGCATTCACTTTAATAATTAATTTTTAAATAAATATGTCTATGACCACCTAACATGAATGTGGAAAAGGAATTAATACATAAAATATAATAAAAATAGTTATTCTTTTATTTTAAAGAATAATATATTGAAGCTAAATGTTTTTACAATGGATACTAACACTAATTTTAAAATGTTAATTTATTGGAATGAAGTATTGGTGGTTGTCGCAGTGTGTTATATTAGATATGATTATTTTTGGGATTTAACTGCGTTAAGTAAGTCATTCATCTATGACCATTTCCATGAGAGATAGTCATAACTGACTAATTTCTCATGAATTTTAAATAGTCCACTTAGCACTCATTACATCCGCTGATGATGGTCATAGATGAATGACTTACTTAACGCACTTGAATCCCAAAAAATGATATCTAATATAATGCATTGCGAAAACCACCAATACTTAATTCAAAAGAGTGAAGGAAACTCTACTTGAATGGTTCATGAGACACAATACTTGCTACGGTTTTAAGCGTGCTTGAGCCAAAGATGATCTGGGTTGGGTGACCTCCCAGGAAGTCCTGGTTACCGGGTGCAAGCTGCGGAAGTAATGATTGATGCTATAAGATTTATTTCACTAGTTTCAATCCCACTTCTTCACCTTGTGAGCATCACCGGATGCAATGAGTGCTAAGTAGACTATTTAAAAATCATGAGAAATTAGTTAGTTACTACTACCTCTCATGGAAATGGTCATAGATGAATGACTTACTTAACACAATTGAATCCCAAAAAATAATATATATTATTAGAATGAGTAAACTACATTGTTATGTGCATTTCTTATAATATTTTGTGTTTATACTTCATTATAATATATAAAATTTAATGCTAATAAAACAATAATTTTTTATTAAATTATTATTTACATTCATGTTATTATAAAGGATTAATTTTATACACTTAATTTTAGACCAATAAATTATTATTTTTTTAAAAACAAATTATTAATATTATAAAAAGAGATAGGTCTCATTTTTAGGAGAATATCTTCAATTAAATGTTATAATGATAGTTAATAGGGGGTGGTTGTAAGAAAAGCTTAATAAAATAGAATGTGATAAGAAAAAACAACGAAAACGGATTACGAAAATTATTATATAATCTGATATTTTTTTATGTGTTTGAGTGAATTTTTATGTTTCACTACATTCAGTTTATCACTTGTATAACTTTTATAATGACATTTATTGTAATTTATATGGTAAATGTTATTTTATACGTTTTAAAAAATCAAACTTTACTTAAAACATATAAATATAATGATAATATTTTAGTATTTTAAAGTAAGTATTTACATTTACATTTTAATTTTATTTACTTTAAATCCTTGTTTTTTTAAATATAAACTTTTTTATGTTTGCCACTTATAGATAATCACTAATAAGAAACACACGTAAGATAATCAGATCCAAAAAATTTCTTATCTTGCATCTACAAATTTCAAAAGTATAAACACAAACTATATGAAAAAATGAAGTTGCGTGGATTGAAATAATGGTAGTCTTCCATGAATAAAATATGTTACAATATAAAGTATTTTAGATAACTATTTTTAGTTTGAAAAGGATTAAATAGTAAAATACTCTAGGAAAATAAATGGCAAAATTATAAAAATCAACCAATTAAAAAATACCGTAATAAATTTCATGATATGGAAGGCGATACTCTCATGAGCAATTGCTCAATCTTTAATTTTTTCGACGGCAAGCAATGGTGAGTTAATGGCCGTGTTTCATTCCTTCAAAGTGACCAGAGTCTATCAAGTTTTTTTATTTGCAAATAAATATTGTCAAAGAGTTATTTAAATATAATAATAAATTTTATCTTAAAACTATTTAAATATAATTACATAGAAAGTTATTGGTTTTATCGATTTTAGAAAGAAAAAAAATTATAATTCAAGTTTTGAAAATAGAAAAAAATCACAAACAATTTTCGTCGCATCTCATTCTTCACTGACCTTTGAAAACAAAATAATTTAATAAGATTTCAAAGAACAGATCCACTGGTTAGCTTCTTCCTTAGTTACGGGACCCCATAAAAAGGGGTGAATCTTAAAACAGAAATAAAAGCATAGAGCCCCAAAAATAGGAGGAAAAACCCGATATTTATTTAAATTTAGAGGGGAAAGTGGACAGGGTAGGTAAAATTTGGGATTGTGGTTGATAAAGTTGTTCATTTTCTTGGCGATAAATAACTTTAAATATCTTGTCATGCACGGCTTAATGAAGTCTGACCCGTCAAATAAATTGGGGAGAGGGCCTCTGATTCCTATTTCTGTTTCCTCTCATGGCCGCAGTTTTTGTCCTCTCTATCTTTGATCGTTAAAGCTATAGGGAAGCATAGAGATACAGATGTATATATTGTGTGTATATTCATTTGATGCGTTTCCTGTGTCAGGTTTGTGTCCATATTGTGTATATGGAGTTTTGACAGCGAGGTCTATTGGGCTTGGACTGTAATCATTAACACATATCCGGTAGTGTCCCTGAATAATATGGCCACACTCCTTTCTGTTCCTCTGTAGCAATAGTGCATTACAGAAATATTTCTATAAGTCTATAGTAACAACAGTCAAAGCTGTCGGATTACTGCCGTTATATTTCCATTAGTATGAAGAATCTGATCAGGTAGACAGGAGGGCACGAGAATTTATCCTGGGTGGGCTTTATTTTTTGAATTGATGGGTCTGTGCCCGCCTGTCGCGTCGGCATGATGATAGTTTCAGTAATCATCTCGGTCCATCGAACCAAAATATTGCAGTTGTGTTAATAAATTAGTTGGTAGTTTCCCTTGTGGTTGGTTTTAGGACAAGAGTTGGGAATGGAGTCAAACTTGAATCCCATGTGTCATGCCCAGGAGGCCGAGGGCGAGGAGCACAGACATCTGCCACCAGGGTTTAGGTTTCATCCGACGGATGAGGAACTGGTTAGCTACTATCTCACCAAAAAGATTTTGGACAGCAGCTTCACCGGTTGTGCAATTGCAGAAGCGGACCTGAACAAGTGTGAGCCTTGGGATCTGCCAGGTAGGTAGATATACATGGCAGGTTACCATTATAGAATATTGTATTATGTAATACTTTTAACCATTGAGAAGAAAGAAAGAAGAAAGAAATTATTTTAAAGTTTTTGAAGTTAAAGATAGCTTATGGGATAGATTGTTTAAAGATAGCTTATCGGACAGATTCATCTGGTTGATGTATTCAATTTTTTCTGTGAAATTTCAAAATAAATTCTCCTAGTTTCTCGACAAACTCCTCGCTAAATAGATTATCCTAACTGTGTTAAATCTGATATTCAATTTTATTTCACTAAAATTTAATTGAATTTAGTTGGAACTTTTTCTAATCAGTTGTTTCTTTCTTTAAATTTTTGTTGTTGTTGTTTCTTTCTTTAAATTTTTGTTTTCCCTATTTATTGTTTGTTTGTTTTTTTAATGGCGTATGTAATTTTATTTAACTGATTTTTAAATGATGAAAAAAACCTTATGTAGTTTTATTTAATTGATTTTTAAGTGTTATTGTCAGTTTTGTTTCACTTGAATTTAATTGAGTTTAGTTAAAACTTTCTGTGGTCATTAATTTTTGTTTTTTTCCTTATCACTTTCACTGGTCATTTAATGTTGTTAGTTTCCTTATGGTCTATGTAGTTTTATTTAATGATGAGAAAAAGCCTACGTACTCTTATTTAATTGACTTTTAAATAATGAGAAGAGTGCTCCCTTCCAATTTTGTGTTCATTTTCCCTATTTCCGGCTTTGCATTTGTTGTCATTAAGGGCATCGATTTATTATGTATCGTACTGGTGTTGGTTGTTGATTTCATGTTTTAAGTATTTTGTATAAGAATTCGTGGTCACATGTTTGCAGGGAAAGCTAAAATGGGAGAGAAGGAATGGTACTTCTTCAACCTCAGGGATCGCAAGTATCCAACAGGCCTACGAACCAACAGAGCCACAGAGGCTGGATACTGGAAAACTACCGGGAAGGATCGAGAGATTTCCAATTCGCTGTCATATGCACTGCTTGGAATGAAGAAAACGTTGGTTTTCTACAGGGGCAGAGCTCCCAAGGGAGAGAAAACCGAATGGATAATGCACGAGTATCGTCTGGAGGGGAAATTTTCCTACCATTGCTTACCCAAAAACTGTAACGTGAGTAATTTAAGTCATATTATATGCTCATCTGTTCTATACATTCATTATATTCCATAATCATTTTGGTTTTCATTTAGTAATTAGTGAGTAGGGGAAGCCATAAAACTAAATTTGAAGTGTAGATTTTAGTGTGTCAGAAAATTTTAATTTCAACCAGGTGTTATAGTCATTTATCTAGGTGTTATAGTCATTTATCTGAGGAGTCATTTATATCTAAAGTGTCATAGTTAGTTGAGTTCAGTCTAGTCCAGTCGAGTCGAGTTGTGGTTCAGTCTCACTGCTGATATTTTCAACCATTAAATTATTTTAAAATATTCAGAAACTCACCTCTGCTCCATATTTTCTCTCCATTCTTTGTCACACTGCATATTTTCATATACATATAAATACAGGATTTTTCCCACCTGGGCTGTAAAAGACCTCTATTTGCAACAAAATAGTGTAATAATCAACCCAGAAACAAAAATATCTGATGTGCATATGCTTGGACCTTGTGCAGGATGATTGGGTAGTGTGCAGAATTTTTCAAAAGGGTACAAGCGGGAGGAGGAGTTCCATAGGGTTGCTGAGCAGAAACGCATACCTTGATCTACCCGGCTCTCCATCCTTGCCCTCACTCTTGGAGTCCCCTTACAACGCAACGGCAATGAATGATCAAGAAGCAGGATCCATTGAAAGCGACTCGGGCACTTCTGCAAATGGTCATGACTTGTCCTGCTTCTCCACGCCCATGCAACCTAGGGCCAATTTTCAAAAGTTTCAACCTACAAACATTTCCAGCTATCCTCATTCCTCTGATCGAGTATCAGAAATGGCTAGACAAATGAAGCATTTTTCACATATGCAGAATCTCATGCTCAATGACCCAAGGATTCATATGAATGTGATGCCTCCAGCTGCACTGATGTCATTATCCAATATGGGACGCGATCAGATTAGTTCAATGATGGACCAGCAGCTACCAGGCTTACTGCTGAATCCGCATATGCCTCTACCATCTAGTTCCTTAAACATGGGCTTTCCGGCATATGCATATTCTTCTTCTCTGCACTCGTCAAACGCAGCTTCAAAGGTGTTGGCCAACCAGTATGAAGGAAGTTCAATGGAACCATCTTCGAGCTCTGCTGTACATCATAAAGCAATAATCAACGACAATAGTATGGGTGCTAGTAATCATGTCGGCAGCTTTCAGTGGGATAACGATGGCCTCTCTCAAAAGGTATTGGCTCAGCCTAACGGAGAGGCGAATGGGGCTTCCTGCTTGAGTACACATATGAACGATGAAATGAATTCTGCAGTCTCTAATCCATTGGATCAAGCACTTGATCAACTGGATTCTTCTGCAGCACCTCCAGTAGACTTTGATTCTTTCTGGAATATCAGAGAGAACTTATTTTAATAGCATCCCAAGAACGCGTTCTGTATATGTAGAAGCAGCTAGTTTCAGCAAAAAAAGAGAGAAGAGGAGAGGAAGGCTGGAAAAATACCGTGTTTGAGGGGAGGAGTTTCTGGGAAACATGGGAGCAATCTGATTTTTGAAGCATCCATTTGATCTGACGAGGGTTCGAACCGTGTAGGTAAAGGTTCTGGGCGTTGTTCTATCATGGATTAGAACTGAAGAAAAAATTCACAGCAAATGAGAACGTACATGGTCTGGGGCGAGACAGTTAATGACGCTTTTCTATGTTTGGGACTGAAAATTGTTTTGCATATTAATATGTGTTAGATAACATGTTTATGAATTAAAGATAACAGAATTTTTAAACTCCCTCGGAATGTGAAGTCTTATCAAGAATGCAAAGGGTGGTTTTGCAGATGAAGATAATCATTCTCCAGCTAGACGAGAAGCCATTGGAGACAGTGATCACATTTTTAGTCAGGTGTCGTTGTCAGAGACACGCTTTGAAAAGTTTCGATATAAGTTTCAATATATTCTTTTAGGGTTAATTGATGTGATCTGTCACAATAGGGTTCTACAGAAAGATCGAAGAATGTGAACCGTTCATATCAGAACTGGCTGCTTAAATTTTTAACAACTTACCGTTTTGAATGTAAATATGATTTATATAATATATGAATGTTATTTTATGGGATGTGCCGCCATGCTTGAGAGTTTAAAGAATTTAATGCAATACAATCAAGTGAACAACTTTTAAAGAATTTAATTCCATACAAGCAAGTCAACAACTTTCAAATCCAGGCAAAATTTACTACAACGTTTTCATGTTTTTGCAAATGGTGGTGTAATAGAGGTAAACAATTTGATTTTTTTTTTCATTTAAGTCTTGGAAACATTTAATGGTACGAAAGGAGATTATATCAAGTATAAGTATGATTATGGAACGTGGGTTTATCATGATTAAGTTTAATTCCAGGATAAGTTAATAATTTCTAGTGTTTTGAATTCAATATTTTGGGGAAATTGAAAATTAGAATTTAATATAATTATAAATGGAAAATTAAATATTATGATGGATCTATTTTAAATACGGAATCATTTTAAACATGGATTTAGCATGACCTAAGAGGGATCCAATTTCTTCATGTACAATTATTTTTATGAGGTAATATTATTTAAATGTTTTATATAGTTGTTATTTATTTTTTTTAGATTTTTAAAATATTTATTTTGAGGGATATGAGCAAAATTTCAGCTTTGATGAGGACAGACACCCTTATACATTATATACATTATATTGGATTGTAAAATAAACCTCTCGACTCAATAATAGATTTCAGGTTTAATAACTAGAGAAAATAAAAAATTAGCTATCAAAATGTATTTGACAATTTTCTTTTTATATTTTGCTTTTTTTTATTTAATATGTAGAAAAGAGTTTTATTAAGGAAAAGGAAATGTACATACTAATTAGGAAAAATATTAGTTCAACTTTAACATTTGATTTATAAAATAAATATGAAAATTTGAATTTACCTTTGTGAGTAGAGAAAATAGTGATAATTATATATATTCAATTTGCATAAATATATGTTTAAAAAATATATATAATAATAATCTTATATTTATAAATTTATATATATATATATGTGGGGCAATGCTTAAAAATATATAATAATACTCTTATATTTATAAAAAAAAATAGAATGTTAATTTTCATGTGTATAAAATTATAAGTTATATATTTTTTTGAATAATAAATTATAATATTATTTTAAAATTAAAATGATATAGTTAAACAATTTAAAATATATTTATAAAAGAATTACAAATATAAATATTGCAATGTTTAGATCTAGGAGATTTTAGAGTATATTAACTAATATTTATCAATATCTTTTGTAGATTTTATTACCAATAATTAAAAGGTTGAGGGTCACTAGCAAGTTTCATTTAGATATAACATTTTAATGAATGTTTTTTTACTTCATTTTGATTAAAGGTCTTCTAGATTTTATTATTATTGATCAAAATTTTGAGCGCTAACAAGATGTTTCTTTTAGATATAGTATTTCAAGTAAGCGGGAGTTAGATTGGGGAACTTGCAGATTGGATGAGATGCAATGCTATTATTTACATAACAATTCTCTCAATCATAGGGCCACATATTTCATAATTCTCAAAGTATTTTTTAATATTTTTCTATTTTTTATACAAAATCAAAGAGGCTAAGCCATGTGCCTAACGTTCACTAAAGAATTCGGTGGTCCTTGATGTCTTTCATTAAAAGTTGTGTTTCTCAAGTTGAGGAAATCACCCTCAACATAAGGAAGATATAATTCCCATTTCAGTTATTACTATATGGGATCCTAGTGATAAGGTTGTTTTTCAACTTGTAGAAACCATAGGAAATCATTTTCCGTGTGAAATTTTTTATAGTAATAGTGATTTACCACTAGAGAGGCCTTTTGACAGGGAGCTCTTTGTATCCTAGTGAGTTCATTTTATAGATGACTATGTTTGTAAAAGGATTAAAAAATTGTCCATATAAAAAGTATTTGATGAAGTTTTTGTGTGTCGAATCTTTCATGAAGATCTTGATTGGAATTTATTTGATCCAAATATTAACAAATATGACATTTAATTTATGATACTCTCTTTGTAGAAAATTATTATACATGTAGCTAAATTCTAAAACCTATGTTTCTTCTTTGAATAAAAATTGGGACGCATTTTTCTGTAGAATGTTGGGAGGGGTTGGAGCGAGGGGAAGGGGGGAGAAGGAAGGTCCAGATGCAGGAACTTAGTTATGTCCCAACTCTGGGTCCCAAGGGAAGGCAGAGCCTGGGAGTTTGGCTTCAAGGCAGGAGAAGGGTAAGGGCATAGTTTTTTATAGTAAAGGCAAGGAGGAGCCTAAAGCCTTGAAAATAAAGGGAGCCAGTGAGAGGGGCAGAGAGGATGTGCGGGTGGTGAGTATGGGAAGAGTTAGCTAGCAAGGAGGTTGGGTAGGGGATGGAAACTCAGGTCGAGAAAGAAAGAGGGGCTGGGAGGGTGAACTGAAAGAGAAATTTAGAAAGCTGCCAAAACCATCGCAAGAGGAGATACCTGGCGAGAACAAGAGAGAAGCTAGAGTGCATGGGAAGAGTGGTGAAAGTTCTGAGATTCTGACTAATGGATTTACCATGCTGAGGAACTCCTGAGCGGGGGAATTCAGAACTATAGTGGGGGACTGCGTAGGTGACGGTGAGCCTAGTATGAAAAGTCTGAGTAAGAAGAAGGCAAGGGGGAATAGGGAGAGGGGAGGGAATAACCCCCCAGGAGACCTGGGAATAGGAAAGTGCAGCCACAAACAGCAAACTCCTGAGTGGATGGGTATTTGGACGGAAGATGATTTTATCCTAACCAATTACTATTCGTCCTGTGAACAGATAGAGGGGAGCAGGGATATGGCAAGCTCAGGCCGCGGTCGTGGACGTGGTCGTGCTCGAGGTCGCAGAGGCCAGACAAGTAATAGTCGGGGGCCTTAGGGCAGTAACACCCCTATCAAAAGAAGAGGTCGTCGCTCAATGGACGAGACAATATACAAAGCTACTAGAGCATATATGAGGGACACAGATGAAGGCAGCAGGGAAATAATTGACGAAATGGAAGAGAATGTGAAGGAAGAAGAGTCTGAGGAGGAGATGGAAGAGTGGTGGGATCTGGTATCAGACCCTGGCAACACGAGAGGTAGGATGTCTCAGTTCAAGTAGATGCTGCACTTATATTGGCTCATGAAGCGGTTGATTTGCAAGGCAGTTGAGCAAGTCTCAATGGGTATGGCTCTAATAACCAGGGACATGCATGATTATAAAAAATACTTGCAGACTATTCAATTTCAACTCTGCAAACAAGATATGTGAATGGATCACATAGAGAGACACATCCCTAGTATAGCAAACAGGACTCCTGTGCATGGCAGCTCAGCAGCGGACCCAGCTATGGTTGAACCAGATCAAGATGAACCAGATGAGTAGACTGAGCTTTTGTTCTCAGAACATTATTTCCTTTTAGCGGCAGGTTTCTTTATATAGTTGCATGGGTATTGGAACAGTAGATAAAAATTGTATTTTCAATAGTTCTGTTTACATAGCATGGTTGGAAAGACTTCAAACTTATCAATTTTGGATGGCATATGTTATGTATAGGTGGCCAAAATTCTTGGTTTCCCACTGGGCAAGCTAAGGTCACCTATGGATTGTAAGTGTATTAAGCTTGTTTATTATAAAAAGAAAAGGATCTACCTAAGCTTACAAAAAAAAAATGGGATGCATTTTAATTATTCATTTTGTGATGCAATACCACCTTATTTGAGGGTAAATAATTAGAGGATCTCCCCCAATTGATTGGTTAGTATATTAGTAAATATTTGTTCTTATATTAGAATTTTGATCACCCAACAGTGGGGTGTTTTTTGAGATACAATGAAGAATCATTTTATCATTCTCAATGTCTTGAACACTTCACTTATTTCTAGTTACTATATTGTAAGGCATGATGGCCAACCAATAATAAATATTATAATGGTGGGTTTCAACCATTTACATTACTTATAAGAAAAAAGCATAACTACCTATTTATTTAATGTAAAATGGAATCCTACATTATTTTCATATTAATGTATTATATACCTCAAACAAAACAATGTGAAATCTCTGTCCATTCTATTTTTCCTTTATAATTATACCATTCTTTTATCATACTAATTTTTAGCAAATTTATAAGCATGATTCCATAGCTTTTGGGAAGTTTAAACAACTTTTATAATTCATGGTGGACTAGACTTTGATTATTATCATAGGATTATTACTAGAGTGCTAGTTTGTGTTTATTTGCATAGCTTTTCAATACATTTTGGTCCTTCACTAATTATTAAGAATATTAAAGATATTAAAAAATCCTTGGTTTTTTAATACATTTTGGGCATTCCCTAGTTAGTAAAGTTTTAAAAAAATCCTTTAGTATCTAGATCAAGTTAGATATTCAAAAATAATTGGTTAGATTATACATATGCTCCCGCTTATATCAATCTATAGATGGTTGAAAATCTTATAGAAAATTGTTTCCGAAATAGAAAAAAATTTGCGAGAATACAATATCCCCTTGCTATATATATGATATAGGAAGACATATATGATATTTGTGTCGTCTTTGTATTGTGAACATACTAAATAAGTAGGGGAAATGAAATAGACAAGGAATGGTTTTTTTTAAATTGATTATAATTATTAAATGAAAATCAACACCTACTCGTATTAGTAAGTAAACCACTTCATCTTTATATGATAACAAAGAAGATATGGATATTAGTATTTCCTCTAGAACATAATGGATTATTTTGACAAATTTTTTAGTGTAATAAAGAGAATTTATGAAACAACTTCTTCAAAGTAGGAATGGTCCCCTTTGTGAATCTAGATATATTTAGCATCATTTATAGGTAGCCATTCCATCTTTCTTTATCGGGTTTGAAGAAGTAACAAACAAGAAAAAGGTTAAAAGTATTGAGTTGATGATTATTTTTTAATGGTTAAGTAATAAGAGTCATACTGATTTTGTTTGCAATATTCTAGGTATACTTTGTAACTATATTATTATAAGTGAGTTTACCACTTACGTTTTCTACTTTGTATTCTATCATGATAATTTTAAGAAGTGATTTCTTTATTAAATAAATAAATTTTATTTTTGATTAAAAAAGAAAATTGAAATTTTAAATGTATAAATGTAAATAAAATGTAATTAAATAAATTTTAATAAAGAAATATAAACTTTTACATTTTTAATCAAATTTACATAAACGCAATAACCATTAGATAAATATCCAAAATCATACTATTTTATCATATGATATAAAACACATAACGTGTATCTATGTTTAAACTATAATAAATATCGATCATTATGAATAAAGTTCTTAAATTGAATCGTTACTAGTTTACAAGAAAAAATAAATAAAAAACATTACTTCTCGCCATGAGGTTGTTCTCCAAAATCATACTATTTTATTCTATGATATAAAATACGTAACGTGTATATATGTTTAAACTATAATAAATTTCAATAATTATAAATAAAGTTTTTAAATTTAATGGTTACTTGTTTACGAGTTAAAAAAATTAAAAAACGTTACTTCTCGCGTTGAAGTAGAGAACAACGTGATTTTTTTTTGTTTGGGCAGTAAAATTGTGCCATACTTCAGGCATGATAAAATGACATTATTATTATGAGATGCGAGAGATAATTTAAATTTTTGGAGAGATGAGGCAGAGGAAATAATGTAGAGCGTTAGGTTTTCTTATTTATTGAGATATGTACACACAACGTGTTTGAATATGAATATGAGATTGTTAGATAATTTAATTGGAATCACCCATAAGGTGTTAAAGTTGTCTATTCAAGTGTCTTAGTTTAGTTTTATTTAGTCTAGTTTAGTTCAGTCTCATTGCATTGGTTTATTGTCGATGTTTTCAATGTAATTTTATTTAACTGATTCGTAATATTGAGAAGAGAAATCCACTGCTATACTATTTCTCTTCATTCTTTCTCATGGTATCAGAGCGCTAGGTTGCATAAGACTCCAGAGAGGGAAGCGCTTCAAATTTCTTTGGGGCTCGCAAAGAAGAAGAAAGGGTCACAAGAGGCTGAGGAGAAAATGCGAAAGCACTCTGAATTCTGCACATGTGAAGAAGAGAAGAAGAAAATCAAATCTAGTTGAAGTCAAAATTTTCATCTCATTGTAGATATTCTGCTATAGATCCACCTTCACCTTCAACTTCAATGCTATCCCTTATAACAAAACACCTCTCAAGGGTATCCCAGGCCTCCTTAGATGCCCTGCTTGGTTGCCTTGGCATCTAAAATTAGGAGAAGAATGTTGTCATCGATAGATTCTTTTATGTATGTCAACGCAAATGAGTCCTTTTAGCTCTTCACTTCCAAATTTAAAAAGATATCAAACATCTCTTGTTGTCGTTTTGACCTTCTTAGCCTCTTGACTTTCCCATTTGTTGAGCACTGTGAGAATGTGGCTCAACAAACAAATCGACCTGCAAACATAGTGGTTGCCTACAATAAAAAAAAATGCATCTATGGTGGCTTCTCTGTTGCCCAGCCTTAAAAATGGGTCTATTAATTCTCTACAAGAAAAAAAAAATTCACACAAAAAAAAATTCACAAACTGACCCTCCATTTTAAAATAATATTTCAATGCTCACAACTAATCTAAACAACTACCCCTTATTTTAAAAGCCCTCTTCAAAAATTTGAATGCCTTTAAAAAGAAAAAAACTTCAAATGAAGCCCTTTTTAAAAGCAATACAAGAGCATTTAAAACAATACTCTTTTTAAAAAATTAAATGTTTTTTGTATTCAAGAGAGCCCTTCCTTTTTAAATTACACAAGCCTTTTGTTAAAATGCATGAACCCTTTTCAAAATCACATAAGACCTTTTCTTGATGCACCTTAAAAATAATATTTTGAATGCAATAAAATTCCAAAATAAACGCATTCTTCATGAGTTTTTAGAACTTGAAGATGAAGGTGGATCTATAGCACTAGATCTATAACAAAATGAAAAATTTGGTGAATCCCACTGATCTCAACCACCATTTGATGATGAGTGTGAATAATTCGTAGAAGAAGCAGAGAAAGAGCACATAGATGCTCGTGAAACCCACTATGCACAACCACAAGTGGATGAACATTTGGTGAATTCAGCAAGAGTGCTTGCTGATGAAAATGAAGCTACCATCGAAGTAACCAATGTTATGGTTAGTCTAGAAATTCAATTTTCTAATGTTAAATTTGATGAAGATTTGTTTCCTAATGATGAATGGTTGTAGCTAATGCAGCAAAAACATCATATAGACATGATGATATTCAATGAGAGAAGCCCACTTGAGTCTAAAAACCAAGTGGAAGACAACATGTCTATAACAACACAGGTTAGTACAAAGGTGGAAGAGACAGCGATAGAGGCAAAGGCAAAGAAGGAAGCCCAAAAAAATAAAATAGAGGTTAAGGAAGAGACGGAGTAGGAAGTGCAATAGGAGAAATCTCTCATTGCAAAGTAGAAGGAACAAAACCAATGCGGTCATACAAATGATTTTACACTTACCATTGATTTCCAATGTGCAAGTAAAAATGATGATTATGAAGAAGAGTTAAATTTTCGTGAAACATGGCTTGCAACACCATATCTTCATGGAGTCTGAATAGAGTTTGCAATAATGAACCTTGAAGATAACTTTGATGAAGAAAATATCAATAAAACTTTTAGGTATTAGAGTCCTGAAGAGATGAGATTGTATTATGGACTTATATTGCAACAAAAGATGGATGATGAAAAAACACTACAAAATATAATATGTGACAATAACCCACATACAAGCCAATTTTTGAAGAATCCTAGGACATGTTTAGACAACATGGAACAATGGAAGACCTGCACTAGCAAATGAAAAAATCGAAATTTGAAGCCTGCTACAAGAACAAAAAGATGAAACAATTTAGAGGCTACAAAATTTGGAAGAAGAGAAGAAAAACAACAAATATAGTTGAAGCCAATTTTTTACATTGTAAGCCTAGCTCAGACATAGACTAGCAAACAACTTAATTAAATTTTTATGTCATTGTAATTAAGGGGGACTATTGGAGAATCTAATTCCAACCACCTGCGAGGTTCCAAAACCATCCATCCAAGTCTCATAGTGTAGTTTCAGTTAGTCTAGTTTAGTTCAATCTCACTGCAGTCATTTATTGTTGATTTCCCCAATGTAATCTTATTTAACTGATTCATAATATTGAGAAGATAAATCCTCTACTCCACATTTTACGTTCTTTATCAAAGATTGATTATGCCATTATTCGGGAGCCAAGGGTTGTGGATCTTGAGTTCAACCTCTTCTATGGCAGCAGATTTGTGTGGTTTGGGGTTCAACTTGTGGTGAAATAGTCGCAAACTATAGTTTTGTGATTTTGGTCCATGAAGAAAAGTGTGGATTCAGCGTTGTGGAGTCCCCCTACATAAGGTCTTGATCTAAGAAATTAAGAATGGATCAGAGTATAAACAAGTAATTAAAGACCTATTTGATGACAATTGTGAGTGGAACTAGAGGATGTGGTGGAAATTTCCACAAGCTTTAATTGATCAAATGTTACCCTTCTATCTGTTTCCCTCCCCTTAGATCTAGCCAACCAAAGGAAGAGATTAAAAAACTCTCTATCTTCATTAAAATTTTAAAGGGAAGATCCCCGTGATGATCGAGGGCTCATATCTAGTGGAAAACAAGAAGAAAAGTATTCAAAACAAGTTGGGTACCAACAAGTTTTCAATGTTTTCTATATGAAGTGAAATTGCTATAGCTAAAAATTTATGCCATTGTAAGAAATCTACCATAATATTAAATCTGAGGCTCCAAGATGGAACTAAAGGCTTCAGAAACCTTAATGGCTCTATCTCTCTTTTAAGGATGCAGTGAAAGGGAAGGTTGTCATTTCTGTTGATGAGATCTAATATATGTTAGGAACATACATTGTGGAAAAATGGAACAAGAAACAATCATGGAAGTTAAACGCACAAAGGTAAATTTGAAGATTTTCACCAATGAGTTTCTTCTTATTAGACACCCAACTATGATATCTAAATATGTTACAAAGTTTTTTTCATAGTTCAATTTGATACACTCAAAGATATTGAGAAATTCCTAAATGATGTACCATGGTTTTGGGGAAGAGTTGGGAACCTTATTAACCCATGGTTCCCAGATTATGATGCCACAACCATAATGGTAACAACAGCACATGTTTGGGTGAGATTATCAAACTTCTCTCTTTCCTTCTGGCACCATCAGGTCCTAGAGGATATTGGAAACACTCTGGTAAAAAAAAAAAAGATAGCCCTTTATAGAACATAAAAAGTTATTTTTACTTTTGTTAGAATTTGTGTGGAGATAGAGCTTAGTAAAGATCTGCTTCATCATATGAAATTGAAACATAAATTTTTTTAGTAGAGCTAGGTTTTGTATTATGAAAACATGCCATTTAGATGTAGATTTTGTTATCAAACTAGTCACTTACTAAATTCATGCGCACTAGCAAAAAAGATCCCAAAAAAGAAAAAGAGGCAGACTCATAAGCCTACAAGATGACATGGATATTATTGAATATGGTTCTACTAATTTTAACTTGATTATCGATAATTATTAAGTGGTTGACAAAGATTCAACCTTCCTCAAATATATTAAAATATTCTTAGTAGCATTTAGAAATTACAGGTTGAGAATATCTAAGGAATTTATGCCCTTTTCTCCCTTTTAATTAAATTGATTAATTTAAAAAATGAAATTTATCTTCAAAATTGTTATGAATTTTTTTGGTGAAGCTAAAATAATGTCATATGAACAAAGCTGGTATGAAATGAGTTATTTTTTTCTCAACATGTGGTATTGATAAGCCATGGTATTGACCTATGGTACTGTGACAAAGTCTATTTACGAATTCAAGATATCCATAGTAAAGTGGGGATGAATCTCCATGATTAAGAATTTCTTATATGTTTTATAAATGTATATACGTTTAACTTATATATTACTTCTTTTTTTTAATTAACTATTATAACTTATTTAATTTGTATGATCTTTCAAATTTTAGTAACATCATATGTATCGTAAAGCATGTTGACTTTGATCAGTAATGAATATATATTGATCTTTACCGAAATAATGGAGCTAGGATTTTTTATTCGCAAGCATGAGCTTCTCTGAGTGGCCGCCTTGCTCTGTTCTTTGGATGGCTCAAAGGGAGGTCATGGTGATCACGTTTCATGGAGGCAATGGAGTTGTTTGCTCCATGCGGCTTCATTATCCTCCCCTTGTCTACCTGGTTTATTATTACCTTATGGGCTTTTGGTAGTATGTTCTCACATGTTGATTAGGTTGATGTGGGTACTTTGTTGTTCGTTGATCCAGAAAAATTTTGAATCCTAGTGGCTCCAACGGGCTTCCCTCCTCATGTTACTTCGAGCTTAGGTTGCGCGCCAAGCAAGGGTTGCATCTGGGCACGACCCAGGTTTTGGGTATTGGTTTTTGTTTGCCAAGGCATGTCACAGGGGGTCTTTCTGAGGGTTCTCAATGGTTTTTCTAGCTTAGTAGTGGGCAATGGTCAGATGATCTACCTGCTCCGATCACTTGACTTCTTGAACGATGGTTTTTTCCTTCTCCAGGTGGTTTTGGACTCTAGAAAAATAGAGGAGGCAGTCTGTTTATTTCTAAGTCTCTATTAGAAGTAATCCCTCTTCATTCCAAGGTTTCCCATGATGCAGCTAGCCCGCTTGTTGTGTTTGGCAGTTGATGTGTTGGCAGTAGATTTTTCGACCGATATCATCCACTTTGTTCGCCCACAGTGGCTCTTGAACTTCCCCCTATCACACGGCCTAGGGGAAACATGTGGGAGGATGGCTCCCGGTTTAGGGTAAACCCTTCCAGTTTCAAATTTTTATAAAATCTCTAGAGGGGCTTACCCTTCGAACTGGTTTAGACAAGAAGATAGTGCTTTTTTCATGAAGCAATCCATTATGCAGAATGTTATGTATCCAACACATATGCAAAAAGAGATTTACAGGATTACAAGTCTTTGTAGGATTATTATATACAAATGGCATCCACCATTGTCCTCAACCTGAGATTAAGAGGGGGGCTAGGGTCTGTAAAAAAACCTTACAATGCAGGTAAAGGTTTCGTGATCTATACATCAAAAAAATTAGAAGTCTATTAGAATGAAATGAACGAAGGCCCCTCGTTTAAAAATATTCTGCAAGGGAATGGAACATCAAAAAAAAAAATAGGATGGTTCAAGCTTTGGCCCATGCATAGTGGAGCTAATGAACTCAACCCTAAAACTAAATATAGATGATTCTGAATCAGATGTGCAATGTGCATCTTTCAAATCAAAAGCTATTATTTGTCGATTTAATTGTTTTTTGCCAAAACCTAAGGAACTCTTTCATTGGATTTTGACCAACTGGTCCCTCGATTGTGAAATACACCTCTGCTCTAAAGGATTTTTTTATAGTAAAACTCCCTTCTCTAGAGTCTAGAGACTGTATATTGCAAGAGGGGCCATAGTTCTGGGGAACGACGGGTCTATTCATCACTCCTTGGTTCACTACTTTCGATGCAAACACCGTGGTCATCTCTAGAATGTCAGTGTGGATTCGTTTGCACAATCTGCCTCCTCTTTTCTCAGGTGAGAGCATACTTTCATGTATTGGGAACAACATTGGGAAATACCTCAAGATGCATTCCCAAAGATTGGATGAAAGGATCTATGAACATGCCCGGATTTGTGTGGATGGAGACATCAGCAAAGGCTTGTTGGACCGTATTCAACTAATCCACAAGAAGATGAACTAGACTCAAACTTTTGACTATGAAAACACAACTTTCAGATGTACAATCTATAGAGAAACTCGGCATCTCCAAAATATATGCCTGGAAGCCAAAAAAGACAATGTCAGAAGGATGAAGAATGGGAAGCAACCAAAAGGATGGAACTTCCATCCAACCCAACAAGAAGTCAAGGAAGATGCAACTGAGAAGGATTGCCCACATCCTGGGAACAACAGAACATCACAAGTACCAGAAAAGTAAGAGGATTTCGCTCAGGATTCGAAGGGAACTTAGGACAATTAGTTGCCAAAAACCCAAGGGGAGCACACACTAGAACCCATGGAATCATAGAAAAACGAGGTTCAAACAACAGATATGCCAAATTCAATGGGACCTTGCAGGTACAAGCGTACACATTCATTAGACAATTCAGATTTAGATAAAGACATTCTTAGTCCTGATGAGACTCAACTCGCTCTTGTCACTACTTCGTCGTCTTAAGGGGGTTGGCGCAAGGTTGAGAAGAAAAATGGGAGGAAAACTTAGTTTTTCACCCATTATATATTAGCTTTCATTTTTTCCTTTATATATTTATGCTTATCATCGGCTAATGGCCTGGTGATGCTTGGTTATCTACAAATGTTACATGTAATTTTATTTTCATTAATAAAATTACGCCCTTTTCCTTAAAAAAAAACTATACTATGAATTTCCAAAAAAAAATAATAATAAAATATAATAACAAAAAATAATAATATTAAATTTGATAAGATCTAAATAAAGAGACTCAAGGCCTTTCATCAAACAATAAAGAGATATTAAGACAAGAATGCTCCCTAGCTATGTTGAAATCCAAACGTCCAAAGAGTAATCTGAATAAAGAGGGGTGAGAGGCTCTTAGATGTCTCCAAAATAATGATAAGATAGTGGTTCTTAAAGCTGATAAAGGAGGAGCCAATGTTGTGTTAAATAAGGAAGATTACATTCATAAAATGAATGAGCATTTAAATTGTGGGAGTTATAGAAGAGTCAACTCCAACCCTATTCCCAAGGTGATGAAACAAGTCAAGAAAGCCATCATGGAAACCAGACTGGATGATAAAATAAAAAAGAAGCTAATTCCCTCCTGTGAGGTTATTCCTAGAATCTATGGATTACCAAAAATCCATAAGGAAGGGGTCCCTCTTAGACCAATTGTTAACACCATTGGTTCCCCTACCTATGAATTAGCTAAGTATGTAGCTAAGCTCCTGAAACCTCTGGTTGGTAACACAGACTCTTTTATAAAAGACTCAAATGATTTTGTAAAGCTCATTAAGAATAAAAGGGTGGATAAAGACGATATTCTAGTAAGTTTTGATGTGGTTTCTTTGTTTACAAAGATTCCTCTAGATGAAGCTGTTCATGTTATAAAGATGGCCACCAATCCTGAGACAGCTAAGCTTGCATAGATTTGTTTACTGTCCACTTTTTTCAGTTTTCAGGATCACTATTATGAGCAAATATCTGGTGTCGCCATGGGCTCCCCTCTCTCACCTATTGTTGCCAACTTATACATGGAGTACTTTGAAAGAAAAGCCCTTGACTCATACCCTTTGAAGCCAGCTTGGTGGAAAAGATTTGTCGATGACACTAACCTGAATTGGACTCATGGTAAGGCAGAGCTGGAGAAGTTTTTCAGTCATCTTAACTCTATATCTTCCGAGATCAAATTTACTATGGAGCTTGAAGAGAATGATAAGATCCCCTTTCTAGATGTTTTAATCAGTAGAAAAGAGGATGGTACTTTGGGACACCAGGTCTACAGAAAGAAAACTCATACTGATAGCTATCTTCACGCTAACTCTTACCATCATCCTTCCCAAAAATCTGGCGTCTTAAACACTCTAGCTGTTAGGGCTTTCAGGATTTCTGACCCGGATCACCTAAAAGAAGAGATTGAGCACTTAACCTCTGTCTTCAAAAACCTTGGATACAAAGAATGGAGTATCAAGAAGGCTATAAGAGGAGCTCAGGATAAGGCCCTCTCCAAGCATCCTCCTAAAGACAAGAAATAAGATTCTGGGAAGGTCTACCTTCCATTCATCCAGGGGATTACAGATAAGATTGAATTTTTTTTAAGGAAGAATAACATAAACACTCAATTTACAACATGTGGAACTATAAGGCAAATGATGAGGTCAGTAAAGGATAACATCGATCGTCAACAACTCAAGGGTGTGTACAAGATTGATTGCTCTTGTGGCAAGAGTTATATTGGGAAACAGGTCGATCTCTGAAAATAAGACTAAAGGAGCACGTGGCTGATATATAGAATGAGAGATCCCATACATGGGCCCTTGCGGAACACTCGTCCAAAACCAAACATCATGTGTGTCTGGAGGATGCTAAAGTGATTGCAAGTGATGATAATTATCACAAAAGAAAAATCAGAGAGGCCATCGAAATTATGAAATTTCCTCAAAACCTCAACAGGGACAATGGGAGTGAAATTAGTGGAAACTGGTTTCCCCTGATCAGACAAATCAACCCCTCCAGGGCTTTGGAAGCATAGTATCACGGTCTCTTCATAAAATTTAATTAGATAAATTTAATTAGATTAATTAAATCAAACTTAATTAATTAAATTAAATTTTATTATTTAATTAATTATATTAATTAAATAAAAAAATTGTAATTAATTATAAATAAGAATTAAATAGAATTTCTCAAATAATTAATAATAATAAAATAAAAGAAAAATAAAATAAAATTAATTAATTAATTAATTAATTAATTAATTAATCAATTAATTAATTAGGCAATTAAGGCTTAATAGGTTAAAATGGTATATCAATAATTAATTAAAAAGAATTATGGTTATAATTAAATTATATAAAGTTAATTAATCAATAAAATTAATTAATCAATAAATTTAATTTAATTAATTAATTAAATAAAAATTAAATTAAATAATCAATAAGATTAATTAATCAATAAATTTAATTTAATTAATTAACTAAATAAAAATAAAATTAATTAATCAATAAGATTAATTAATCAATAAATTTAATTTAATTAATTAATCAAATAAAAATAATAGGAAGGATTATAAATCAATTATTTAATTAATTTAAGTAGATCAATTAAATCAAAATTAATTAATTTAGTTATTCTATTCTAATTAAAATAAAAATTAAATAAAATTAGTCAATTAATTAAAAGAATTAATAATAACCAAGGATTAACATTGGATTAATAAATAAATAAGTAAAATTAAGATTATAAATTAATCTAATTAATTAAAATAATTAATTAATTAATTAGAATGGTAAATAACAATAAATTAATTAATTAATCAATTAAATTCAAATTAATTAATTAAATGAAGATAAAAACAATAAGTAAGAATTAAATTAATTAATTAATTAATCAAATAAAATTAAATAAAATTAAAAAAATTGTTAAATTAATAAAAACAGTTGGAAGGAAATGAAAAATTAAACTTATTCATGAATCAGATATATCAATTAAAATATTTTAGGTTGTAGGTAAATTAATAGGAATAATTAATTTGAAAATAATAATAATATAAATAAATAAAAAATAAATGAAAAAATTATTTACATAAGTGTCGGCTTCTTAAAAATTAGGGATCTAGGTTTATTTATACCCAGGTCATTATAGCTCTTCTCTCAATAAGTTTTCATTCATATTCTTTCTAATTTAGTCCTGATGATGGACCCCTTTGGAGTTTGAAATTTCGACAGAATGAACATGAAACTGTGGATAATCCGGATCATACCACTACAAAAAACTACCACAAAAACTTAAAATCTAACAAAATTTAAATAATAAAAAATAATATTTAAATAATATAAATTTAATTCAAATATAAATCTATTAAAAAATTAAAGTTATAAAAATCAAATAAAAATATAAAAAAATTTAAAATAATAGCTATTTAAAATTTTAGAAAGACATTTAACATATATATATATATATTTCCTTGCCATTCCCACCTTTAGCGTATGGATATTCACACAACCTTTCAAATGAAAGCGTATACGCATCTACATTCCTTCAAATTTATGTATATTTTTAATGCCGTAATGTTTTGTTATTATTTTTAGTTCAAAATTTTAACTTTTAATTTTTTTTATTATTTATTAATTTTCATCCCATATTTTTAGTGAAATTATATTTGCAAATATTATTATTTATATTTACTAGTAAATATTACAAAAATATTAGTTTTATTGTTATGGATGAAATACTATTTCATTTATTTATTTATTTGGAAATATAAGAAACGTCACCACATACATACTCCCAAATCTAAGGAGCACTTATGAATCAATTGTAATTTAAGAAAAGACAATTTTGAAGTGACAATTTTCAATCTTTAAAAATATTCCTACTTCCAAAATTATCATAATGGGAGAGAAAGGTCATGTGGGGAAAGGAGGAATAGAGATTCATGGAGGAAAATAAAATATGAAAGAAATAGTGTCCAAGGGGAGAGAAAGACTAGACGAGAAGAACTTTTGGACCTCATGCTAAGAGGAAACTGCTAAGGCCTTAAGAGGATTTATGAAAAATATGAGTTGCTTCATGACAGGAGGGTTGCTTGTGGCTATGGGGCATGTTGAATATACAACTCATTGGTTGGGTGGACCATGGTTGATCCTATTTTATTTTCAAATATATAGATAACTGAATCGATTGTCGAATGAATAACTGATTGCGTTGTGCTGCTAACTCACCGCATAGTTCTTCGTTCTCCTAACACAACGAGGGCATGGGTTACTGGTTATGACATGAGGGATTGGGCTATGGATGGTACCAAATTCTTTAGAATGTTACAATTATAGTATCTAGATGACAATATTCCATGATATCGTTTTCTTCTAGGTTTATGATTTCTTAAATGAAATTTCTTTTCTAGATGAATTTTGTATCAACTAAGAGGTTTTAAAAGTTAATGTGTTTTCTTTAAAAGAGAAAAAGAAGTAAAGATGTGTAGGTTGTTGTATCTCTATAAAGAGAAATAAGTTAGATGCATAAAAAAAAATATATAATATATACAAGTGGGTAGGGTTAACAGGGTATCAGATGGCACCAAGGTAGAGTCTCTATGCAATTTCCTTAAATGACTATAGTCCCTACCCAAAGTACCCTTCAAAGGATTTAATGAAGGAAACCCTAATCGAAAAGTAGAACATTAGTTCCTTTGTGTATCAAGGATTCTTTATTAATGAGTACCATGTAAATCATATGTATATACGTTAGATGTGTTTTAGATGTACTGAATAAGAAAGACTGGGAGTAGCTATTCAGAAAAACTATATCTTCCTTAACCTATATTTAAAATGCAGAATGTTTTGGAAATAAGAATTACAAAGGAACATATATTTAAAGTAACAACTAAAAAGAAAATGGTATATCAACTAGGCATTATAGTTTGCGGCCTATACAGTGGCATAACGAGAAATAAGAATCTATATTTCATCTATAATGTAACGTAAGCAATGCAAGAAATATGTTAATAAAAATGATCTCACAAGCATGCATTTTCAAAAAAAAAAATTAACTAATAGGTTGTTAAGTTCTACACGAAACTTTGTTGAAAATGCAATAAGAAAATCATAATTTAATTTTGTCCTTGAATTAAATTATGAATTAAATTGTAATTCCACAGATGATGATAACTTGTAATAGTTAACTAAGTTAATTTGACTTAGTTGGCCCAGTTAGTTCAAGTTGAGTGTCTAACTAGAGTCGTGTAGAGTGTCTCCTACATTATAGGATCCTTGATTGAGTTTATTTTGAGTTGTAATTATTTAATTCAGCTTAACTAAGTTAAATTCAGTTAAACTAGTTCCAACTGATGGAGCAACTACTAGGAGATCTAGTAGTCGGGTGTACCAACACTGATCAACTTGTAACCTCAAGATTCCCTCATAATTAACTCATGCATGCTAGATCAAAGAAAGACTAATTGAGATTGGAGTTCAGGGACAGTGTACTATCAGTTGTATAATCATTTGAATTATATAGGCACTACATGAAATTAGAGGAAGGCTTATGAGGATTGCACAATTCATATTTGTGGAATTTCCTAATTAAATATGGGCTAATTCCAAAGGAAACTATGAAAGGAAATAGGAACTTGGCAGGTAGAAAAATTGGCTAAGTATTGGTTGGAGCTTATCTAGGAAGAAATGAGATAGATAAAGATAGCACAGACGTTTCTCGAGCTCGAGAAAATCCACTACAAGTAAAAATGCCATTGGTGAGGGGCATGCGTGTGACAAGGCTTTAAGGTTCGTCACCAATGTCTCATATGGTGACAGTCCTTAAAAAAGCATTGTTGTAAGTGCATATAGTGATGGTGCTTTAAGGTTTCTCACCAAAGCCATTTTTAGTGACACTTTTGGTGAGGGTTGTTAAATGTCTGTCACTAATCCTCTCTTTGGTGACACTTCTAATGGTGATATTTTATTGACCCTCACCAATGCTCTTTTTAGTTACTTTTGGTGATGGTAAAAAAGTGTTCTTCATCATTGATCATTCCAATGAATTTTTGATGACACGATGTGCATGCTACTATATTTTTTGTTAAGAGATAATGATGTAAGACCATTTTTGTGGAGTCTTTTTCATTATGTGTTTAAGGCCATAGTGGTCAGACTCAGTCAATTTGTTAAGAAGTAATTAGTGTGTATCATTTCCCTCAAGTAATGAGAATATAATTTTCCTATGAGTCAACGCATGATTCATCTCTATTAGGTTTATTATCTAACAAATTCCCTTTAGATAAAGTTCCACTAGTGTGTGTAGGAACTATATTATTTAATACATAATCGGGATTTGTCAAATCTATTAATGAGAGAGACCTAGCACTCCTCAACACTCTTTTCACATCTTAACATGTTTTGGGACATAGTAACATTCCTTGGCACCTCGCATGTATTGGAACATATTTGTACCTAGAACATCTTACTATGAATAGGACACCTAAGCACATGTTGGCAGGCAATAGCATAGCATAGCACTATCCTAACATGTGTTGGAATGCCATATAGTCCCTATCATGCCCTGGAACACTTAGGCATGCACTAACATACACTAGCACTTGGCACACATTGGCACTTGGCATCTATTGGAACCTATTATTTGTCTATCTACCATGCCCCTTTTGAAAAATATAAAGTTCTGACTTATTAACCCTCTTATGCATTCATTTCCTTGCTTTTTAACTTGGTTCTTCCTCATGTTTCCTTGACACTCCTTGACACATGTTGGCATACCCTTACACCCTGCACATCCTATCATGCATTAGATTTTGTCATGTCTTCGCATGCCTGATTGTTATTTATCACATGTTAACACACAACAGAACTCCCTAGCACACTTTGGCACTTATTGACATGACCTAATACTCCATAACATCCCTTACAAGTTCTTAGCATACCTTTTCACTACCTCCTTGGCATCTCAGGCACTTGTTGACACTCCATGACACTCCCTCATATTCATTCAATTCCATGCATTTTGACCTAGTGGTCCCTTGTGTTTCCCTAATACTCCCAGACACTCCTCAATATTCATTAGTACTCTCAGGCACACCTTAGCACTCTTCGACATGCCCTGAAAATTCATATCATGTGTATCACTCCCTAACCCACATTGGCACTTAGCACATGTTGGAACTTGGAAAATCTTAGCATGTCTAGAATTCGTTGAGATACCTTGGTATAATTTGGCATGGTTTAATATTAAAATTTATTTGAGATCAACTATTGGAAAGTAGATGAGAAGTAACAGAGGAATATTTGACAATTAGAATGCACTAACACTTGGCACTTGGCACCTAGTATTTGTTTGACTAGAATGACCCTCTTGGAAAAGGTAAATTGATGACCTATTAACCCTCTTATATGTTCATTTCATTTCAGTTTAACTTGTTTCTCTTGTTTGTTTCCTTAACAACCCTTAACACGAATTGCGACACCTTTACACATCTTGGCATGCCTTAGCACTTGGCACATCTTAGCATATTTAACATTCCTTCACACTATCTAGCACACATTAGCATTCCCTAGCACACCTTGCCACTCACACCCTCACAACTAGCCTTACATTTTTTCACGATTTGTGAACTCAATCAAGTCCTTAGCTATTGTGTTTCATGTGGCATTGGCTTGCTTCAGCCTTAAAAACTTGACCAATTGCACCTACTCCAAGTAGATTGTGCCTTGTTTGCCTAAGAAGTGCCTATAAATCATATTAGGCCACTAATGTCAAAGATCAACTTGTCCCACTTAAAAACTTACCAAGAAAAGGATCACATCTAGCCATGGCCATAAAACAACTAAGTCACATAGCTTACACATACAATATTTGACATGTATGTCAAGTTTATATAAACAATAGAGCATTAACTAAGAGTTTGCAAGAACCACAAGATGCACAAGACACACATGATATAAATCGGCAAAAGCCGAGTGCCCCAAAACGTATACACAACAATGTATAATATGCTTGAATAAGTTATGATTACTACAAGAACTTGAACAAGTTATGACTACTACAAATAGACTATGTTGTTGAATTATGTAGCTTGGGAGGTACTTCACAGGCCTAGTGAGATGGGTTTGTGCGAGTTTGGCCACAAAAGTCTTTGTGGGAAAAACTGAAGTGAGGGGGTTTTGGACCCAAGATGGGGTTTAAAATATAAAAGAAAATTGAAAAGGAAAATTAATATTTCCTAAGATCTAAGTGGATAAGACTCATAAGTTCTAGAGGGTTCCTAAGAGGCCTACCTAGCAAAATCTATTTAGAGAGGAATTAGTATGAAGGCAAGAACATTAGGTGAGAAGGAGCTCATTTGATCAAGGAGGCTAGGAGAGATGTATTCTTAAACTAGGCTTAGTTAGAGGGTTGAGTAAGGGTTTCTAAAGAGAGTAAATGATCATCTACCAAGAGCAAGATCATCATATGAGAGTTCACAAGAAAGTTGCATATCTTAATGGGTTCAAGCTAGGAAGTAGGATGGCATACCATTGGTTCTCTTATGGTAGATTGAGCTGAAGAGAGATGGCTCGTGAGAATTTGGGCATGTGATTTTAGGGGTATTTTTGTGTGAATGCCACATCAAATTCTGAAATAGAAGAGAGGGTTGAGACCCTGTCTTGTGGTAGTTAGTAGGTTGTAAGGTCTATGATAAAGACCAGCAAAAATGGAGAAGGATCTACATTAGAATTTAAGGCCATAATAGATATAGCAACAGGTGTAATATTAATTGAGGTAACCGTAGTTTCAGGGCCATAAAGATCTGAAGTTTAGGTCAATATCAGTAAAATAAATTCCCAGAATCCTTGGATCCATATGAGCTAGGTTGAGTCTCTTATGGAGGCAAGAGTTGTTGTCTTTTCTATGGGTGGATAGGATTTGTTCTAAAAAAATTAGAATATAAATATAATTCCCTAGTTATTATGGTTTCCTAGCATGTTCATTCCATAAGGTATGCCCTTAAGATTGTGACAAATATGCGTAGAATAAAAGCAGTCGTGACCCTTAGAATGAGGTTTATCTCTACAATATAAACCACAAATCTAGAATATGGTTAGCAGAAATACGTGTGGAGATATCAGATCCAAAGGAGGGTGGAACCTGAGTATAATATTGGATAAAATAAATGTGTCACATGATGAATGGATTTACATGAAGAGGATTTGATTTTGGTGGAATTTCCATAACATTTTGGAAAGATGTCTGAAGTAGGCTATAAAAAATCACTCAATGGAATTTTAGTAGATGATGTGTGACCCTAGTTCTGTCATCTACAAATTGTTAGAAGGATCATAAGAGGAGTAGTTCATATTTTTTCATAGATTGGACAATAAAGAAATTGGTACACAAGAATAGTGATTTTGAGAGGACTCAAATCTCTATTAGGCGGTAGATTTGAAGAGCCCTAGATGAGGGCAGTGTTGTGGGCCCTAGATTGGTAAAAGAATTGACTGTGGTTGGGAAACATGATCGTAATTCTAGTAAAAATGGAGGGTTCTTAGGTGACTATCAAAGAAGATACCTAAGTCCTTCCATGCATGAATTTGCACATCTTGGTCACATACCACCCTAGCACTCTAAAATTCCTTAGCACTGCCAAGCATGGCTTGTTAGCCCTCCTTAGCAAACCTAGAATTTGTTGACATTCTGTTTCACACATTTTTATTCATTCATTTCCATGCATTATGACCTAGATCTCCCTTGTGTTTCCCTAGCACTCCTTAACACTCCTTGGCACACATTGGCACACCCTAGAACTTCGCACATTTTGGCATGCTTTCCTAGCACTCTATCTTGCCTTTTCACTACCTAACATACATGTTCAATACCTCCTTAACACACCCAGAACCTGCTAACATTCCCTATTACAGAATCTTATTCATTCATTTCCATGTAAATGAAACTAGTCCTCCCTTGCGTTTCCCTGACACTCCCTAGCATTCATTGGTGCCACACCCTAACACCTAGCACATCTAGGCATGCCTTATCACTTTGAATGTCTTGGAATGCCTAACATACCTTGGAAATTTCTAGCATGTGATATCACTTCCTCACATTCCTTGCACACCTTGGCACTCCCTAGTTGTCATGCACTCATAGATAGCCTTACTTTTGTGACTTGGGAATCGAACCAAGTCATTGAAAAAATAGTGTTGTCCCTAGCCCAAAGTCTCCCTTTGTCTAAAACTTCTTAGTCCATTCCATTATCGCAATCATAGGCTCACCTATTGAAAGTCCTATTGTGAAATTATCCTATGACACTTCCTCCTTGAGACACTTGGAATTCACTGACACTCCCTATAAGACACTCTTATTCCTTTGTTTCCATGCACTTTGACCTAGTTCTCTCTTGTGATGCCCTTGCACTCCTCACCAATCCTCGATATGCATTGAATTTGTATAGCATGTGTTAGCACACATTTTCATTCATTGGCATGCCCTGGCACTCCTTAGGTATCATGCCATCGTAACTACCCTTATTGTTTTTAAGACATGGGAACCAACCAAGTCCTACCTCGACTACAACATCTTGACCAAGTTATAGTTACTACAACTATCCTATGCCTTGTACACCTAAGAATGGACTATAACTCATCTTAGGCTACTCATGTCTAATCTTAACTTATCCAACTTAACAAGTTACCAAGGCAAGGCTCACATCCAGCTATGGCCATAAAACAACTAAGCAACACAGTTTACATCTTGACATGCAATAGCACCTGCGACGTCTAGCAATCCCTTAGCACTATGTGGCATGTGTTGGCATCCCATTCATTTCTTGGCATGCTTTAACACTCCTTAGCAGATTGTACCACTCCTTGACATTTCTTGGAACTCTTGCATGCCTTGGCACTACCTAGCATGTAACTCTGCCACTCTCTCCTTAGCACACTTGGAACTCGTTGACACTCCCTATCACACACTCTTATTCATTCATTTCGATGCATTTTGAATGAGTTATCCTTTGTGTTTCTATCGCACTCCCTAAAACTCCATAGAATGCATTGGAACATCTTAGCATGTTTCCCTAGTACTGTATCATTCCTTGGCACTACCTAACAGACCTTCTCACTCCCTCCTTAGCACACCTAAAAATCATTGACACTCCTTGTCACACACTCTTATTCATTCATTTCCATGCATTTAAAACTAGTTCTCCTTTGTGTTTCCATGGCACTCCATAACACTCTTTGATATGAATTGGCACACCCTAGCACCTAGCACATCTTGGCATCCACTAGCCTCTAACATGACTTAACATTTCCTAACATACCTTATCACTCCCTCATTAGCACACCTGTAACTCACTGACACTTTTTATCACAAACTCTTAATCATTCATTTGCATGCATTACTTTCACCTTTTGCTCCCTTGTGTTTCCCTAGCACACCTTAACACTCCTTGTCACACACTCTTATTCATTCATTTCAATGCATTTAAAACTAGTTCTCCTTTGTGTTTCCATGGCACTCCATAACATTCCTTGACATGCATTGGCACACGCTAGCACCTGGCACATCTTGACATGTTCTACTAGCCTCTAACATGACTTAACAGTGCCTAGCATACCTTATCACTCCCTCCTTAGCACACTTGCAAATCACTGATACTTCCTGTCACAAACTCTTAATCGTTCATTTGCATGCATTCTTTTCACCTTTTGCTCCCTTGTGTTTCCCTAGAACTCCTTAACACTTCCTAGCACATGTTTTTAATGGGGAAAAACACTATATATAGGGAAAATTGACCTCCATTTTGTGGACAAGTGAATTCGGTTAAATGAGTCTACAATAAGAAGTGTGAAGAGAACCAACAAAGAGAACGAAATGAAGAGTTAAAATTTTAGTGTTGTTTATCGGTCTGTTTTAGGGCTAATACCTCCACACGTGCAAAGGAAGGAAGAACTATCTACTACAGAAAAGGTCGAAGGTCTTGCAGTTTTCCAAGAAGTCAAATCAGGGGAGAAGATAAGCGAGGTTATAAGCCAAATTATAATAGTAGGTCATACCATCCAAGTGAAGAAGATCAAGGTTAAAAAGGTTGGTCAACCACACACGTGCTAGTGTTTCTGCAGGAGGGTCAAGAACTACAAATATTATCTAGGGAACTAAAATTTGAAGGATAGCTGAGTTATTGAATTAAGAAGCTTGATCATCATTGACTCAAGGAAATGAAGGAAGTTGAACCAAGGAGACTTCTGACTTGGTCTTCGAGAGGTCATTGAGTCATGGGTCTAGGTCATGGTCTTGGTATTCGTCAATTGAAGTCTCTATAAGAAGAAGAATTTGTTTGGGTTTTCCTCTCATGTTGAAGAGGTTTTGGCCTTGGTTGATCACCTATTCTCTGTGCCTTTTGTCTCCTCATTGTTTATGTATTTGCTTATTGGAGTCTTAAAGTACAGGAATAAATCATTATTGTTACTCATATTCAAGACTCTAATTCTTTTTTTTTTTTTAAGTCAAATTCATTTACAAATACAAGAACATACTTTGACACAATTCTGAATGTTTCAAATGGAATGTAAGTAGAATACACCTTTATATGATGATCTTTTATTTGAATGTAAGAGTTTGATATTTGCATTAAGATTGATAAATTTCTCATTGGCTTTTGCAGTTCATATTTCAGAGTTGTAATTCATTTTTGGAAAAGTATGTAATGATTTCAGATTTTTTTATCTTTACTAAATCGAGGTTTTATTTTCCACACATCTTGATTTCATGCTTGATAACACAATGTTTTGGTTTCTTGACTAAGGAGTCAAAGATTGTCTAGTATAGAAATATATTCATTCTAGTATAGGAACAATATCATTCCAGTACAGGAACAGAGTTGTTTCAGTACAAGAATGGAATAATTTTGAGTACAAGAATACAATCATTCCAGTACATGAACATGGTCATTCTGGTACAGGAAACATAATTGATATAACACAGAAAATAAAATTACTCTATTTTCCCAGTGAAAGAACAAAATTACATGAATAAATGTGATTTTAAATCTTTTGAGTTCTACAATCGAGTTATTGAGTGGCTTGACTTATTTATTTCAAAGAAGTATTTTATTTTTATTTCTAAGTGGATCAAGTTTCCAGAGTGGTGTGGTTTCATTATGTGTGCAAGTCCAAGTAAAGGATTAAAAAGATTTCTTGTAATTTTTTCTTTCAGATCATGAATGATTTAATTGCAGGAATAGAAGTAGGATTTGTAGGGTTAAATCCAGGGTCTTTGGTATTACTTTTTCTATGCCTCAAATCTTACGTAGCTCTGGTTTGACAATTAAGTGTTGAGGAATTGAATTGCAATTTTGACACCCAAAATTGCTTATAAAGGCATGAGACCTTTTCCCCGTGTCTTTGGAGGCTTTTGTTACTTCTTCATCTACAGTGACTCCATTCACACACAGGTCCTTCTCGACTATGATCACCTCTTCAAAACTTTCAGCCAAAGTTGGTTTCATAGTTCTTTTCATGAACTGCACAACTCTTGATGCTAAGGTAGATGTGAACTAGTCAACTGTGAGGAAGTCATGAGGTTTTGTGTTTGCCCTAAATATGTTCAAGATACAGTTAAGCTTATGATTGAAATATTTCAACTTTCTTTTTGCTCCATCTTGATATTTCCCAGTTCTTCCAAAATAATGGTAGGGGTTTTATCATCAGTGAAGTTTTCAAGAAATAATTTATTAAAACCCCTCCAGTTTTGTATCAGGTTCGGAGGAAGGTTATGATATTATACAAATACTCTGCCATCTAAGATACATGGAAACATACTACATGAAAAATCATCATAACATACCTCAAGTATTTGCATATGTAGGTAGAAATGGTCCAGATAGTCCTCCGCCTTTATTTACTTTTCAAGGTCATACTTCATCAGTAGCTTCTTCAGGTGCCTTGGCATCTTGTGTACCACACCCAGCAGTGAAAGTGGGCCCTGATTCATTCATTCTAGATCATGGGATGCCATGTCTTTGTCACTATATTCCCCTTCTTCGTCATAATCTAATTGGTTTACTTCTTCTTCTTCTTCTTCACCCAACCCGTGGAAAGTATCGTCCAATAGCATTATGTTATCACTATTACGATCATTGAATATTGGAGGTCATTCTAGTATTCCTACATTTTCTTCAGAATCTACTGACTCTTCAAAGGTGGCGAGAACCAGTTTTTCAACTATGATGTGATAGTGCTAATTTTTCCTTCATTCTACTTCTTTCTTTGTGTCTTCTTGAAAAGATGGTACATGTTCTTCTAATTCCTCCTCCTTATGACTTGAAAATGAGGAGTGTTCCATGTGATCTTGATCTTTATCTTCTGTTATAGTTCATTGTTCCTTCGCCTTCTTTCCTGATGATCATATTGCATACTGAACTACAAAAATGTCTTTCAACATGTTCCACTCCTTCATCTCCTTCTTCATCATCTCACCATGTAATGATAAGGTACATGTATCTACAATTCATTCATGATGAGACGACATCAAACCAAAAAACGCCTAGTCTAAGATTGGGCATAGTGATACATTGACCAAGCCAGAACTGGATGGAGGGATGGGAAAGAGGCTCAGTGACAGTAGAGTTGCAGAGTTCAAGAAGTCAATGTTGTATGAATAACTGAAATAATGAAGAAAACAAGAAAGCTCAACAAGAATAACCAAGACAAGAAACTGAATGGATTGGAATTTGTTATTCAACAATGATTCTCCGCTCATTACATTTCATGGGCATTTGTTAGTTTTATATCATCAACTGCCGTTACATAACTAATATTTCGGTATAAAACTGTATAAAACTGTCTAGTTACATTTTACCCAAAGTTACTAATTCGTTGTCAAACTAACAAACTACACCTTGACAACAATTTTCCTAATCTCTTGCCCATGCCCATTCATCATCTTTTCTGCAGGCCAAGAGAAGCTAAACACCACAGCAACTTCTCTATTGTAACTAGCTTTGTGAACATGTCTGCACAATTCTCTCGCGTATGGATCTTTTGAAGAGCTACTTTTTCGCCATCGATCACATGTCTCAGAAAATGATACCTTACATCAATGTGCTTTGTTCTGTTGTGATAAGCAGGATTTGTAGCCAAGTGAATAGTGCTTTGACTGTCATAAAGTACATTCACTTTCTCTTGCGTCCTTCGAATCTCATCGACCAGACCCTTTAACCAGATTGCTTCTTTACTGGCATCTGAAGCAGCTATATATTCAGCTTCAGTAGTGGACAACGCAACTGTTTCTTGAAGCTTTGACATCCAACTAATTGCTCCACCTACAAGAGTAAAGACATAACCTGTAGTAGATCTTCTTTTGTCCAAATCACCTGCATAGTCAGCATCTACATAGCCGTAGACTGATCCTTCACTACCCTTAAAGATGATGCAATGGTCACTTGTGCCTCTTAGATATCGAAGCACCCATTTCACTGCTTGCCAATGTTCTTTACCTGGATTTGCCATGAATCTGCTGACAACTCCAACTGCATGTGAAATGTCAGGTCTTGTAGATACCATCGCATACATTAAGTTTCCTACAGCGTTTGCATATGGTACATGAGACATATACTGCTTTTTTTCATCAGCTCTAGGACTCAAAACCGAAGAAAGCTTAAAATGGGAAGCTAGAGGAACATTAACAGGTTTCACATTATTCATAGAGAACTTTTCAAGTACCTTCTCCACATACTTCTGCTGTGATAACCAAAGCTTACTATTTTTCCTGTCTCTGTGTATCTCCATGCCCAAGATATGTTTTTCTGCTCCAAGATCCTTCATATCAAACATCCTAGAGAGTTGAGCCTTTAACTTGTTGATCTCTTACATGCTTTTGCTCACAATAAGCATATCGTCAACATACAAAGCTAAGATAATGAATATGCCATTGAAACTTTTGAAGTACACACAATGATCATACTCACTTCTTATAAAGTTCTGGCTCACCATGAAGGAATCAAACTTCTTGTACCATTGTCTAGGAGACTGTCTCAGACCATACAATGATTTCCTGAGCTTGCAAACTAATCTTCTGTTGCGACCTCGTACAAAACCTTCTGGTTGTTCCATATATATCTCTTCGTTCAAATCACCATGTAGAAAAGCTGTTTTAACTTCTAATTGTTCTAACTCAAGATTAAGCAACGCAGTTAGTGCCAACACAGTACGTATAGAAACAAGTTTTACAACTAGAGAAAAAATCTCATGAAAGTCTATACCTTCAACCTGAGAATACCCTTTTGCTACCAGTCGTGCCTTATACCTTTCGATACTTCCATCAACTTTCCGTTTTAGCTTGAAGACCCATTTACATCCAAACCCACTTCTCCCTTTAGGAAGCTCTACAAGATCCCAGGTATTGTTCTTGGCTAAGGAGTCCATTTCTTCTTCCATAGCCATTTTCCATTTCTCGCTATCTGTATCATCTACTACTTCCTGATAACAAGAATGTTCCCCATCTTTAGTAATCAAAGCAAAAGATGAAGGAGAATCTTTATACCTTTTGGGAGTTTTCCTTTCCCTTGTAGACCTTCTCAGAGCGACTGGTTGCTAAACTGGTTTAGAAACTTGCAGTGGTTCAGATGCTTCAACGACTTCCTTTGTGTCTTCAACACCTTTTTCTCCAGAAGTCTCTCCTTCCTTTCGATTGTCACTGAAAGGTCTAGCCTCCAACTGAACTCGTTGATTCAGTGATACCTGTTCCTATTCAATTCTTTCAACATTTGATTTTAACAAAGAGGATTCATCAAATGTTACATCTCTACTAATGACTATCTTCCGCAATGTAGGATCCCACAACCTATATCCTTTCACTTCATAGTCATACCCAACAAAGACATAACATTTCGACTTTGGATCTAATTTTGAACGCTGATTTTTCAAAATAAGAGAATAAACATCACATCCAAATATCCTCAAATGTGAATAGTCACAAGACTGACCTGTCCAAACTTCTTCAGGAATTTTACAATCAATTGCTACTGAAGGTGATCTGTTAACTAAATAACAAGCAATAGATACTGCTTCTACCCACAACTCCTTTTGCAAGTTAGCATTGTTGATCATGCTTCTAGCTCTTTCCATAAGAGTCTGATTCATACGCTCAGCAACACCATTTTGCTGAGGAGTATAAACAACAGTTTTGTGTCTAATAATTCCCTCATCCTTACAATATTGTTCAAATTCAACAGAAGTGAACTCACCACCATTATCAGTTCTTAGACATTTAATAGATTTTCCTATTCCTTTCTCTACCATTACTTTAAATTGTTTAAAGACATTTAATACATCATCTTTCATTTTTAGCATATAGACCCAAAATTTATGGGAGTAATCATCAATGAACGTTAAAAAATACAATGCACCTCCATATGACACAACAGGGGAAGGCCCCCACAGATCAGAATGAATGTAGTGTAAACATCTTTACTATTATGATTTCCAACTTTAAATCTTTGTTTACACTGTTTTCCATACACACAATGTTTACAGAAATCTAAATTCAAGGATTTCAGACCAGGAAGAGGTTTACATTTCATCAATATCTAAAAACCTTTCTCGCTCATATGACCCAATCGCTGATGCCATAGACGAGTACCTGCTTCTTCCTTTTCTAACGCAACCACTGCTTCACTGATATGAGTACTTCCTTTTAACCTGTAAATATTTCCGACCTTTTCTGCCTTCATAACCACAAGTGCTCCTTTAAAGACTTTTAAGACGCCATCCTGACCTGTAAAGTTATATCCATCTTAATCCAACACTCCCAAAGAGATTAATTTTTTTTTCAAATCAGGTACATGTCTAACACTAGTTAATGTCCTAACTGTGTTATCATACATCTCAATCCTGATATCTCCCATCCCAACAGTCTAACATGACACATTGTTACCCATAAACACAGAACTACCGTTTACATTTTCATACAAGGTAAACCAATTTCTATGTGGGGACATGTGATGCGAAGCACCAGAGTCTAATAGCCATCTATCAAAACCCTGAGAGACATTACATTCAGCTGAAGTTTCATCTATCATACATAATTCTTTAGCAGATAAAACTTCATCTATCATACCTGAATCGACCTGATTCACTTCGTTCTTTGGGTTTTCGGATTCCTTTCATTTCCAACAGTCCTTCTTCAAGTGTCTGACTTTACCGCAGTTCCAACATTTTGCCTTACACTTCTTTCCCTTCAATTTCGATCTGGAAGACCCCCTTGGTTTTTCTCCTCTTTCCTTTGAGCAACCTCTAGCGACCATGGCTTCTGATGCAGCTGTTTCAGTGCTGGATTTCCTTCATACTTCTTCAGACAGGAGAGCTCCCACAACTGATTCAAACTTCAAAGAATCAGCAGAGCTGAAGCTGATTGAAGTTACGAAGTGATCCCACGATTCAGGCAGAGAACACAGCAAGGTTATGGCTTTATCTTCTTCCTGTATTTTGACTTCCATATCTGCTAATTGACATATTAGTGTATTAAAAACATTCAAATGTTCTACAACGTTTGAACCTTATTTCATTTGAAGACTGTATAACTGCCTTTTCAGATAAATTCTGTTGGTTAATGACTTTGTCATATAGAGATTTTCAAGTTTTTCCCACAATCTTGACGTCGTAGTCTCTTCAGCAATATTGAAGAGAACATCATCCACTAGGCATAACCGGATGGTACTGAGAGCTTGGACATCCAAGTCATCCCAGTCTGAAGTAGTCATGGTTGCAGGTTTCTTAGTTGCCCCATCCAATGCCTTGTGCAACCCTTGTTGCACAAGCAGATCCCTAACCTTCAGTTTCCAAAGAGAAAAAATTTTCTTTCTGGTGAATTTCTCCACCTCGAATTTCGCATTCGACATCTTGGCCATTTTTCCCTTTCCTAGGGTTTTACTCTTTCTAGGGTTTATATGTATATTTTTGTTTATCTTTCTAAAAAAAAAAAAATCTGCAATTCAATTATTTCAAACCCTTTGTTTGTTTTTCTTCAAACTACATGAAATCTTTCCTTCAATTCACATAAAAAAAACCACCTTTTCCAAATTTTTGGAAAACTTCTGAAAAACCACCTTTTACAAATTTCTGGAAAATTTTACCCGTAATACTTCAGCATCCTTGCAGTAGATGGCTGATGCCAGATAACTCTACACGCAGGCAACAGGTTGGCGGCTTCTTCCTCGAGCTGCAGTCAACGCTTCATGCTCTGCTCATGCGGTGGCCTTCCTCCTCACGCTGCAGTCAACACCCGACTCTGCCGGACTCATTCACGCTCTGACCTCTGTGTGCAGATGGCTCCTCCTCACGCAGTCACCGCAGAAAAACACTCGATTCCGCCAGACTCTTCTCGCTCTAACTGTTGCATGCAGATGGCTCCTCCTCACGTAGTCACCGCAGAAAAACACTTGATTCCACCAGAGTCTTTTCGCTCTAACTGCTGCGTGTAGATGGCTCCTCCTCACGCTGGCACCGCAGAGAAGAAAGAACAACAATCTGCGTGTTGTCATGCTCTGATCCAACGCAGGTGGATCTGATCCAACGCAGGTTACGCTCAGGTAGAGGCACTCACGCTCAGGAAGAAAACAATCTGCGTGTTGTCACGCTCTGATCCAATGCAGGTGGCTCTGATCCAATGCAGGTTACGCTCAGGCAAAGGCACTCATGCTCAGGCAGAAAACTGAAAAATTCACTCACGCTTAGGTAGAAAACTCGCCTTACACAAGCTCTCACGCAGCAACACGCAGGCAGAGGGTTTTACACACAGAAGAACTGGCCTCAGATCTTCACGCATCACGTAGGTCTTCACACAACCTCTCACGCCTTCAACGCATAGCCACGCCTTGCTGGTCTTCACACAGCAAAAAAAAACTTCACGCCTTCAACACACACCCGCTTTCTTTCATGCCCAGGCTCACCGCCCTCGGAGCTCTGATACCAATTGTTGTATGAATAACTCAAATAATGAAGAAAACAAGAAATCTCAACAAGAATAACCAAGATAAGAAACTGAATGGATTGGAATTTGTTATTCAACAATGATTCTCCGCTCATTACATTTCATGGGCATTTGTTAATTTTATATCATTAATCGTCGTTACATAACTAATATTTCGGTATAAAACTGTATAAAACTGTCTAGTTACATTTTACCCAAAGTTACTAATTCATTGTCAAACTAACAGTCAACAGGAGCCTTGAGCCTTGACACTATGCAGTGCCTAGTTCAGGTTGGGCTGAGAGAGAAAAATGCATAATTCTGGAGATCAGAGAGGATGAGTGGATGAGCACTAGGAGACACATTGTACAGTTGCATGAGACAAGGGAGGCTATTCCATTCCAAAATTACATAGTTCAAGATCTCAAGGATGAGCTTGCAGCTAGAGATTGAAAAATGTGTAGTTCAGGCCTGGTTGGAAGGCATGATTGCATAGTTCTGGGATTGAGCAATGAGGTTGCAAAATGCGTAGATATGAGCTTGAGCATAGAGGTTGTCAAATACATAGTTCTAGGCTTGAGTACTTAGGTTGTGAAAAGCGTAGTTCTAGGCTTGAGCACTGAGGTTACAAAATGCGCGGTTCTAGGCTTGGGCACTGAGGTTGTAAAATGCATAGTTCTGGGCTTGAGCACTGAGGTAATGAAATGCATAGTTCTAGGAGGAAGAGATTATTCATTGGTAGTGCCAAGTGGAAATTTCCCTTCCCAAGGGTTGAGACTATGCAATGCATAGTTTAGGAGAGTTGGATGAGGCTAGGTTGCCAATAATTGTTTTGAAATTTGGCTAAGTGTGGGACCGAAGGGACTGTTGTAAATCAGTGATATGACTTGGATGTGATCACCCACATGAGATGCATTGATGAGACAACAACATAGATTATTTAGAACACATTAACAACATATTTCACTCAATATGACAACTTTATGACAAGTTCAACACTTGACGCACACTTTGCGACGATTGTGACAACACTTGTACGATAGTGCTTAAAACTCTAGGAATGAGTGTGATTGAGTTTACATGGTTAGAACAAGCCATTTACACAAATATGACATCTTGAAGCCACCAGAGCATGGTTATATACATGATACAACAACCAACATACGAAAAAGATGACATTTCTCCTATCTTGCAAATGGGACAAAAAATCCTCAAGAAAACATATGGAATGAGTTTCAAATTTTGTGATGACAATTTTCAAGACCAATGAAGGCTCTTAAATTGAGTGTAAGCCAAAATTTTGGACGGTGTTGTAGAAAAACCAACACGCCACTAGCTCTTTCCTTCCTGCACTAGCACTATTTTCCTACAACTGAATTGATCCTCAAGAAGGATCTGCTTATGATATCTCATATATAGGTTAAACGAATTTGAAACTCAATTATTCATGGAGGAAGTTTAAGTAATAATAAAAAATTTAAATCTAAATAGGAATTGTATCATAAAAAATCTAAATGGTACTTATCTTTCAACAAGAAGTGATCATCTCCCTCTTGAACCAACCTTCAAGGGTTAGTACTGATAATTATCCATGTAACAATGTTACCTTCAATGTTTTCAATGAATTCATCAACAACCAAGCCTAATTGAGGCTATTCTATCTAGGGTTATGATTGAGTATCTCTCAAGTGCTAGAACAAGTTCATATTTATCATGCTAGGGTTTCGGAACTGAAACACTCTAGCCTTTATCATATCCCATGGTTTCTTCCAAACCCTAAGCCTTGTGATTTACATCAAACCCCAATAACAAAATTGCTTAATTTTTCCTTCAAACCCTAGTATTTTTTTAGTTTTCCTCCATCTTCTCCTGCTCACATCAATTGTTTCATAGATGATCACAATGACTTTTGTTCAGCCCAACTTTGATACCATTTCAAATTTTCTTAGGGTTATATTTTTATTTTCTTTAGATAATTTCATTTCACAATTTACACATTGAATTGACCCCACAACATCATAACATTATTTAGCCACATATGCAATTATATAGAAAGAACAATATGACATTAATGCAGTGAAACATAAAGGAATAGTAAAAGAAAATCATTCACACATAGAGACACCCAGATAGACATAAAGGCACTAGGCTTGGTTGGAGACTAGGGGAAAATCCCACAAAGGGGAAAACCATTTCAAATTGTTCTTCTTATTAGATTGTCATTGAATGTTTCAGCAAAGAGAGAGTAAATTAATTGTATTCCTTATTCACAAGACTATTGAGCAAAAATCAACCAATCAATATCACAAAGACAAAACCAACAATAATGTTAATAAATATCACGATTCAGAAGCCTTCGATCAACTATCATCAACTGTAGTCAACTATCGAAATCTGCAGTCAACTGAGAAATGAAACTCTAAGTCCCAACCAAATGGAGGGAGACTTGTGAGTGTAGTTGAAACCCTAGAACCATAGGGATAGGCTTGCGTGTGTATGGTTGCAACCAAAAAGTCCTTGTGGAAACCCTACAACTGAGAACCAGAAACCCTAATCGCACATGTGAGCTTCATACACATCACTTTTAGACCTGTGCGAACCAACTTTAAACTTGTGTGAGCCACACAAAAGAAATAATAATGATTGATGATGTCCAAATGAGGGTCACTTTACTTGTATTTATAGCCATCCAAGAATGTCCAATTTCTCTTTTGGTCTGACCTATCCTTTTTTTCACATGTGGGTTTCTATGTTAAAAATATATCCTTCCTTAATGAAATTATATTCTTCCAAGGTCTAGAAGGGGTCTTCATTTAAGAGGAATATTGTCCAAAGGAGGAAATTTGTCCATGAGCTTTGAAAATTAACACTCCCTCTTAGATAGGGAGAAATTACCAACTACAATGCAAGTCCCATCACATGTATCTCATCCACAAATGTCATCGCTACATATCTCAGCTCATATATACTAATTTTTGTTCATCTCTTATCCTTTGTGTTTACCTCTTTTTATCTCTTCTTGTGTCTACTCATATGTTTAACACTATCGAATATAAAAGAAGAAGAATTTGATATTGAAGGGTATTCCAGGCTACCTCCTTCTATTCATCAGGAAGGCACTGCTACCACCCAAAATCACAACCAGTGGAGAACCCAAAACTACCACCCAGGAAACATTAGAGAGCTTAACATCAAGCAGCCCTGCTCGACCTCGAACCACATCTAGAAGCACATGATTTCAACCTAGAATGCAATGAAAATGAGGAAGGTCCTATGGGACACTCTCACCTCATGTCGATGACAATGGGGAAGGTCTTATGGGACACTGTCACCCCAAGTCATCTCATAGGGGAGCATATGTCTCACACCCTATGTCAAGAAATAGATGAGATACCACTTACCAATCAAGGATCACAACCATCATACTTCCTATTGATATTCCCACCAATGACCCTAGAGAGATAAGTAGTATAGTACATGCATCATAATCCAGCTTGGGTGAGATACCTCACTTACCAAAGGTAAGGATCACACACCCACAAGTCCTCTCAACTTATTGGCTAGACTAGGAGCAACAATCCAAACAAGCCAAACTTGTCAGTATGATGCCAACTGGGGTATACTCTACATAGACCAAGATAGTGGAGTTACATCTTCCACCCTATGGGTAATAAATAGTGGTGATATCTGATTGTACAAAGATCCCTCAACCCCATGACCTCTATATCTCAACTCCCCAACCTGGGAGCTCAAACAAGAGATAAAATTTGGCTCAGTGTCCTCCATGAACCCTTCTCTTTATATATACAAAACATATCAACATGCTAATATCTGATACTTTCTTTACTAGTTCAATCATACTGCCTCATACATTAACAAGAGTGAGAATTCACTTATTTTATTGTTCACGCAATTCATTAAATCAAATATTATGTTAGAACAAAAATATATGTCACAAAAGTATACCTTATTCATCTTTCCTTTCATGGAGGTAGCAACCACAAGCCTAAGATTTTCTCATACAACAATATTGTCTCAACACAAGGAGATATCCTAGTCCCAACAATAGACAAGATTTTGTACCAATTGGATCACACTCTTTGTTATCACAATGTGTAACTTTTATATCCATAACCTACTCAAACAACTCTCCAATGAGCTTCCTTAACCAAATTATCTCAAAACTGGCCATGCTAACATTAATATATTCTTCCTCTGTCCTACTCAAGGCTAGAAACTTATGTTTCCTTCTCTTCCAAGATATAATGGAATATTCCAAGCTAAGAGAACACCCAAATGTGATCTTTCTATTAATGACATTTCTAAATTAGTCAATATTAGTGTATCCATGCATTCATATATATATATATATATATATATATATATATATATATATATATATATATATATATATATATATATATATATATATATATATATATATATATCTAGAAGTATATCTCATACCAATATTGATCATCTGATGTGAATATATCGTGAACGTCCCTGGCAACAACCTAATGTGTATGAAGTGGCCCAGTCATGAATTGAATCAGGTTGTTCTCTACAGAAGTATATTTGATGGGTGTTCACATGCAACATCAATGACTCAATCAATTTTTAGATGTTGAGATAGGGTGAGTAATATATTTAAATAAATTTTTGAAATCCAATTCCATTGGGGTGTCCATAGATTTTTATTTCCACTTTCACAATTTATCTCCAATAGCTTCATGATATATTTTCCTTTTACAAAATTCTAATACTAGAAAGTAATTCATCATGCCAACATTCTTAATCTCAAACTTTAGAGGCCAAGTCACTCTTACTTTGATCATGAGAGGTTTGTTACCTATCAAGAAAATATCATCGACATATAAAACAAAAATTAAAGGAATACCTTGGACCACTATCAAATTAAAGGTTTGAATTGGCACATCTTCCAGGATTCCCCAGGCAACATTCAATGTGGACATGCTTAGCTCAGGAATGTTGCTTCAAACCATACAATGTTTTTTTCAAACATAATATTGATCAATCCAATATACTCAACCTCAAACAAATCGATACTATGTAATGAAATCAATTAAGTTTTCTTATCAAACTTTAAATGTCAAACCAGAGAAAATATCAAAGCCATGAAGGTTTTGGTCAATATCATTGTTAAATTTTACATTCTAAGTCCCCAGGTAGAGTTCACATTGAAGTACGATGTTACACCCTTATCTATTTGACCTAGAATTTATAATATCATGCTAAACTTCATCAAGCTATACACACGATCATAATATGAATAATTTCTATCTCTAGATGAAAATGCATATAACAAGGATAATTAATATAAATGTTATCCATTCATTGTGATATCACTTCATACTAAATCACTATTGTTTACACTTCAACCAACATGTTAATTCCAACTATGCCAATACATAATCAATACTAAATATGAATATTAACCATTGAGAGTCACTATGCCCATATTGTCATGCCTTATCAAGGAAAATCTCCATTTTTTAGTACCAAATATTATCAAAATCCTATGTTGTCATCATTGTGACTTGAACCAATCCATAAGCCAAAACATATCTATGAACTATCAAGGATCATGTCAAAATATCAATATTGCATCTATATTAAGTCAAGCCAATAAGCAAAATTTTGTCAAACCCGTGAAATTGTTACCAAATACTATCATATACTAGCTCAAATGATAAAGTCAAGGAAAGCAACATACTGATATGAATATTTTAGTTCCCTGCAATCACAAGATTATAAAATACATTCACATTCTCTATAATAAGTCAAAATATTTGTAGATCTTAAAAGCTTCCTTCCTAATAGAACTCTCCATCATATTCTTTATGTTTGTAGCTCTGTCATACTCATGGTTTCTTGCATAATGTTTTAGTTTTTATATCCCACAGACTCAGTTTCACCCATAGGCCTTCTTTTATGCATATGGGAGACTTATAACTGCACCCTTAATCCTTTCTCCCAACGGTTGAGGCTTAGACTAGAAGAAACCTTATTTTCTCAATTGATAACTTTCCAAAACATTTTTCACGGCATGAGATGGCTATTAATGTACATAATCCTTCTTTCAATAGTCAAGTATCTTCTATTTATTTTATGCAAATAGTAATAGGCATTGGTACCTTATGGAGAGTTTCTCCCTCTAAATGGGAAGCCACTTCAATTAACATTAATAAAGAAATCAACCAATCTATCATAATATTGTCATTCATTAGCATAACTATAAAATTATGAAATAAAACTATATGCATCATAGTCATAACATATCATTATATGTACATGTCATCAAATATTCATCAACAATTAGTGTCATATAATTTGGACAACTGCAAGTCAACCACGAATACGAGGCATCCAATTTTACCACAATGTCAAATTTACTAACCTTGTCAAAACATAACCAAAATCAACAACAGGATCTTGAGTATCAATATTATTGTTACATTCTTATCAACAAGGTTACCGTGCTTATCACAAGAATTAACAATAGTATCAAGATCAATGAATATAGCCTACTTTATAAAATCGTGAAATATATTGTGTCTAAAATGTATGATACTTGCCAAATATTAAGAGAATATATCACATGTTCCAAAAATCGAACTTACTTTCATATATATATGCATGAAGGTGATATTATTTTCATACCCCATGGATTACCTTGCCATACAATATTGCAGCTAAATCGTAACACTGAAACAAGAAAACTTATCGTACTCATATACCTTTGCAACTTGTAACACTGATTTGTCATAGAGAGTTGTAGCATTTTAAATGTATTTATTTTATTCTAAGTTGAAATCTTTGCAAAAAGGTGCTTCTTTGCTTTTCCAGCACTAGCTCTTCACTTCCTGCACTAGCACTCTTTCCCTCCATCTTAGATGATCCTCAAGAAGGATCTTCTTATCACATCTCATCTAGAGCTTAGAAGTGTTATAAACTCAATTATTCATGGAGGAAGTATAATTAATAATCAAAACAAGAAATCAAAATAGGAAGTATCACAAAGAATTACCAAAAATCTAAATGGTACTTATCTTTCAACCAGAAGTGATCATCTCTCTATTGAGCCATCCTTGAAGAGTTAGTACTGACAATTATCGATGTAACAATGTTTCATTCAATGTTTCCAATAGCTTCATCAACAAGCAGGCCTAATTGAGGCTATCCCATTTAGGATTACACTTGAATATGTCACAAGTGCTAGAAAAACTTCTCATTGATCATCCTACGGATTCCAAACTTCAAAACTTTAGCCTTTATCCTATCCTAGGTTTTCTTCCAAACCCTAATCCTCATGATATCCATTAAACCCTAATAACCAAATTTCCTATTGTTTCCTTCAAAAGTTATTATTCTTTTAGTTCTCCTCCATCTTCCTTGATCACATCGATGGTGTCATAACATGGATGATATCAATGACTTTTATTCAGTCCAACTCTGGTACCATGTTAATTTTTCTTAGGGTTGTATTGTCATTTTCTTTAGATAATTGCATTTCAAAATTTACACATTGAGTTCACCCCACAACATCATAACATTATTTAGCAACATATGCAATTATATAGAAAGAACAATATCATCATTAACAGAGTGGAACATAAAGTAACAATAAAAGAGAAACATTCATGCATAGAGACACCAGGATACACATAAAGACATCAGGTTTGGTCGTAGACCAAAGAAAAATCCCATAAGGGGGAAAAGATTTTCAAATTATTCTTCTTATTAGATTTTCTTTAAATGTTACAGTGAAAAGAGAGTACAATAATCCAATTCTTTATCCACAAGACTATCCAACAAAAATAAACCAATACATATCCCAAAGGTGAACACAACAATAATGCTAATCAATATCATGATTCAGAAGCCTATGGACAACTATCGAAATCTACGGTCAACTAGAAAATGAAACCCTATGTCCCAAGCACATGGAGAGAGTCGTGTGTGTGGTTGAAACCAAATAACTACAGAAATAGGCTTGCATGTGTGTGTTTGCAACCAAAAATTCCCTATGGCAATGGCGGAGTTGAAAACCAAAATCCATCATCATATGTGCGAGCTTCAAACCATGCAATTTTGGACCTATGTGAGAACCAACATCTACGAACCAACTTCAGAACTATTCGAGCCAAACCAAAGAAAGAAGAATGATTGATGATGTCCAAATGAGGGTCACTTGACTTGTGTTTATAACCATCCAAGAATTTCCAATTTCTCTTTTGGGTTGACTTATTATTTTGTGCACATATGCGTTTCTATATTAAAAATGTACTTTTCATTAGCCAAATTAAATTCTTCCAAGAGATGGAAGGCGTCTTCCTTGAAGAGGAAGATTGTCCAGAGCGAATTTGTCCCTTAGCTACCAAAATTAATAATCCTTGGCTTCTCTCATGAGTTCACCTCTCCACAGTACCCCCAATCTAACAACTAGGTAGAAGTTGTGAACAAAGTACTTAAGATGATGCTACAATGTATGGTGAACAAGCATACAACCAACTAGCATCACATGTTATTATATGCCTTATGTGCATACTATACAATGGTCAAAAAATCCATAGGATTTACTTATTTCCACCTAATATATGGTGTCAAAGTCGTAATCCACATAAAGTGCGAGATTTGTACTTTACACACGTCCATTGAGCTCCTCCTAGACACTTTTCCACTAGAAAAATGATTCATTCAACTGGAATATGTTGATCAAAGTTGGCATGAATCCCTCTAGCACAATGAAGCCATAAAATGAGAACCAAATCCTCATTTAATCACAACATCACTCCTCGCACATTCAACAAGGTAAACCTTATACCTTAGTACGACATTGCCAAGGAAGCCCCGGGACCTAGACATCACAAGACCCTCTGGAATGGAGCATACGTTCTCAAAGACTACCTATTAAAGGGTGCCTACATATTGGTGGAGCCCGATGGGACATGCATCAAACACTCTTTTAGCAAGATCTACCTTAAAAATGTGTTCCCATAATCCTCAGTTAAGACTTATGATGTAAAGAAATGCACCTTAACTTATTTTTATGATGATCACCTAATCATGGATGTGCTCTAAAAAATCATACTATCGTCCTGTGTCGCAGATGGATAATTCAAGAGCTTACAACCATGGGTTCATTGATGATGCTTCTTCATGGTCACACAATCTTGCAATAGCGGCCTAGTCTATATACTCTACGAACTAGATGCTTCTCCACCATAATGGCCTCTACATTATGCTACCCACTAATAATCAAGCGAAATATGATGTTGTCATAGGCCTCTTGGTCAATGCCTCCAAGTTAAGCATTAGTGACCAACACATTGTCCTTGATTCCCACCTCATTATCCCGTAATTAAATATAGCCTTCAGGGTATGTGACCCTTCCCTTTTTCAGAAATTCCTACATGCACAATAGTTAGCACATGGTTATGACCATGTCACATTTTACAACATACCATGAAGTCAAAATGAAATCATGGACCACATTTCTAGACTAAATCATAGATTGGAAAGCATCACATATATATCATCATCGAGACATGTAAAAAGCTTTGAACACATCCATCAATAAAATGAAAGCGCATCACATGTATGAAATAACCACACATCATGACACATAATGAAACCCACAAAAGACAAGCTCATATATATATATATATATATTCATCCAAAAAATATATAGTACATTTGTTGTTCATACCTAGAAAAATTAGTCATCCAAAGAAGGGGAGAATCCTCATAATGGGTGCTCCCCTGGTACATCACATCTTACATCTAAGGCCTAGGCTCATCGTCCCCTGCACCACTTAGTGGAGGTAGTCCTGTCTCCCACTCTCCTCGAACTAAAATCAGTCAAGTTGTGGCCACTGCCACAACTACTCAGTGGAGAGAAGAGCAACGTGCCCTATCTGGTGCTATCGTCCTCTCAATGACATCCTCTCCCAGCATTGGCCATCATGGATCAAGCATTCCCATCAATAAATATGTCAGTCACTCATGCACATCTTGATTCCTCTGCTGGGTAGCCTCTTACCTCTCTTCAACATCCTCTTCTCGGGCTCGCAGCCTCTCGATCTCTGATTGGAGAGTTGCAACCTTTCCTCTCTCTACACGAGCACCCAGCTCCAATCACGCCCTTTATGATGGATCCTCCTCTATTCTATGTACTCGTCGATGCTCCTACCCTATAGTAGCACCTGCCTCATCAGACCATCAAGGATCAACCCCATCCCCCACCAATCTACCCAGTGGGTGCCCACGTAGTCTAACATATACAAGAAAACATGCATCATGTCAACATAATATACATCATAGGAATAAACATGTACAAATCATAAAATGTTGAATGTATACTCACGTGTCTACACAACCCCAATCATTGCTTAGGGGCAATCCCATCTTTGAATCTCCACAAAAATCCACACTAGCATAAGGAAACTATATAATCAGTTGAGGGTTGGACTGAAACCGTCCCTCGAATGTGGGAATTTAATGTCATCCTACTTCTTCTCGACCTAGTCAGGGCATCAAGGGAGCCCACCTGTAGATCTATGGCTCCCTCGGTGGCCCTTGCTATCACTAGTTGCAACATCACCACCCTCTCATAGAGGATGATGTAAAGAAAGCTCCTATAGTAGAAGTCAGTCATCTCCTAGCAAACTACTTGTGTAAGCTGTGATGTCATCCTATGATGGAGGAAACAATAAAAAAAGGTACCTGCTCACACTCGTTTGAGCACAACAATTTGTATCCTTAAGATCCAATTTGCGACCACTGACCCCGCAAGGTTTACTATCATCGTTGTTGCTTCCCCCATCGCCAAATAAAAAATGGAGGCAATCTTGATTCTCTCTCCATCAAATCTATCTACCCAACAATATTTGTCGGCCCAGGCTGTCAATCTGAATCGTCCATGAGGGAGATTAGTCACTAGCACCTTTCCTTAAGGTACTAATCCTATCAGAAAGTAAACATCCACCTCAATGGTGAATGCCAATTCTATCCCTTGAATGTTGAATATTTTCGTCGCAGGTTGTCATTGATTAATAACAAATTGTAGGAGATCCTCCTATGACCTCAACAAGGGGTTCTGAAGAAACTTCAGCAACCCCCATAGTACCGGTTGAGCTCATGCTTGAGCATCAGAAGGTATCACTGTGCATAGATCAGGCCAATCCCGCTCTCGCCACACCAACATCCTTCCCACAGCATGACCCCCAAGTGGCCATTCATCCAAAAACAAAAAATGCCAAAAAAATTCACTTTTGGTTACCCATGCGTTTGTTTCCAAGACATATGTGTGGGGCGCGTTCCTATAACATAAACATGGGCACGGGGGTTGCACACTTATCTCCTCAACAATCACAACACTTTTCGACTATCACCCCATTACCCACGAGGTCCTCACCCCCGTTTTTCATATATTCACACATTTTACATGATTTTTTCTCCCATAGTCACGCACGTTACACGACTGTTTGTTCTTTACCCATTTGAACCTCGACGAGAGAGCCTTGCAACTGCTTTTCACATAGTCGCAATACCCACACAATTTTTTTCCCCTCAAATGCATGCATTGTGGATCTATGAGTCACGAACACATGCAACCTAGCATCACTGTCACACAGTTTCCCGCAGAGTTTCCGGTAGAGTTTTCTATTAGAGTTGTCTTTAGTGCGACTTTTTGGAAGCCTTTATGGTGGGTTTTTCCAGGGTAATTTCTCTAAAATCCGGCAAGAATTTATTGAAATCACAAGCTTATCGGTAATCTGGCGCAATCGAAGTGCTGTAGGGGTTTTCAAGGGTGCTAAATCCATATATACAGTGAAAAAACTAGTTTAAATACCACAAATCAAGATTTCACCTCAAAATTTTCCACTAAAAACAACTCCTTTTCTTTTTATTTACCTAAAACAGTTAATGCATACCACCCATTATGGCCAAGTGGTATCACTAACACTAACTTATCTCTCCTCGCGTGATGGTTATCTCTCCTCGGGTACTACTCAAGTTCATTAGCTGACCGCAACAGTAGAAACAACTTATGGGCTCCAGTGCAGAGTACATGTTAACAAAATACAGATGACGTGGCCTTATGGGCCCCACATCCTTATATAAACGTGGACGTGCTCTAACATATGGTTGGTAATGGCTGGAAAATATAGTGAACACATCATAAACATGATTGGGAATAATTACGTGTGCAATAATCCATGTGAGGTAATTTCTTTATGTATCTCGAACAGTACTCTACAATCTAGAGTGCGTCGAGAATAAGCGAGAGTCCCAGCGTTAAGATTAATCCTAGAGTTAAAGCGTTTTAACTTCAGCAACCCACGTAATTGATTCTTCATGAGAATTACATGGATACTTTCATCTATATTTCATTTATAATTCCTATGTTTTTATATAACATTAAATGAAAAAAGCTGTGTACAAATGTAGCGATCACCTTTTCTAACAAGGAATTTAACGCAAACAACATGGAAAGCGTGCAAAAATGTTAACAAACATCTATTTATTTCCATCATCCCAAGAGGCTCATGGGAGACTCCTTTCTGGATGAAATACGATATAGGTGACCCCCATGTTGACTGATTAGAATTGATCATTGGGGCGTCCCTTTCCCGTAAGGAAAAAAATGGCATTATGTCCATCTAGTACATCCGTGCATCTAGTACAAAGCTGCACGGATGACGACTTGGGCGATATCCTCATAGCCATATGTCTTTTTCGGGAAGGGATCTTCGATAGTGAACCCCCCATCGATTCAATGTTTTACTAGCTACCATGTCACTTTTAGGCAAGTAAATTCATGCATACACCAACTATGTTTGCCTATAATGTTTTACTAGCTACCATGTCAATTTTAGGCAAGTAAATTCATGCGTACACCTACTATGTTTGCCTCTAAGCTAACTACCTTCTTATTGAAATTATAGAATTTAGTATTATTTTGATTTTGATTTTTATATATATATTCATTTAAAGATATTATTTAAAATATTAGATTTTACATTTTAGTAAAATTAGTTAAAAAAATTAAATAAAATCGGAAATGATTATGCTAATATAATAATAAGATAGAAGACATGAAATATATTTATGTATATAAACACAATTTTATTTTACATCTATTTAAATTTCTTTTATTATTTTATTTATAATTATTTATATATTATTGAACAAATTTATGTCGAATCAAATTAATTACAAGTTTTCAATAATTTATTCCATTATTTCAAAATTCTCCATGACATCATTTTCTTTGTAATTATCAAAGTAAAGTTTTTTCTTTGTAATTAAAGTAAATCACAAAGAATAGGAGAACAATGAAATTATTTAAGGGTTATTAGTGTTAGCTTTGCATTTCATAGCTTAAAAAAGATTTCAATGATAACAAAGCGATTTACACTTATTTTTTTCACAATGGAAAAACCACACTTACTAATCCGTGATATATTTACAAACACATATTACAATGAAAACTAATTAAATTAATTAAACTGAATTTAGTAAAAGAAAGATTTAGATATATATATTCAATCAAAATAAGGTTTTTCTAAATCAATATAAAAATTAATTTAGTAAAAGGAAAATTTAGTTATATATTCAATCAAAATAAAATCTTTTTATGAATCAATAGATAGGTAAGTAGATATACATGTCCAAATGAATATATACCAACCAAAAATCTATGTGCATTCACTGAATTAAGCGTCCAACATGTAAAAAAAAATTATGTATAGCCCAACCATCTACTAAATTAATTTCTGACTATGCACAAGAAGGTGGATACATGGATTTATAGAATACAGGTAACTATTCTTTCACCATCTGTCTTAAATATTTAATTGAAAATAGAAGGCGAAAAATCCATATGAGTTTACCTATGTATTTTCCCATGCATTTCAGCAACTCTCCCATCTACAAATATTAAAAAATTAAACATAAAAAAATCTTATGAATAAATAAAGGTAGGAGTAAGAAATAGATGACAACATACCAAAAATTGTCTCCATATAGGCAATATCTAGAGAAACAAATTATCCTATATAAATCAATTTTTTGGTTGTTATATGTCCCTTGGCTTTCATGCTCATATAATATTTCAATAAATACAAATTTATTGGCCTACTAAACATGTGGACTATAATGGCATGAAATATACCAAACATGTGTACTATGATAACATGATATAACCACAATAAAAAAGTAACATATCATAAAAGAGTAACATGTCATTCTGCAATTTTTTGGTTGTTATATGCTCCATGGTTTTCATGTTCATATAATATTTTAATAAATGCAAATTGATTGGTATCCTAAACATGTAGACTATAATGGCATGACATATACCAAACATGTGGACTATGATGATGTGAAATAACAACAATAAAAAGATAACATATCTCACCACAATTAGCATTTAATCATCCATATACATTATGAGTTATCCTTTCCATAAATAAATTATATTCATATATGAGCTCCATAAAAATTATACTACAAATATTCTAGTTTTTGAATTAGTGTGTTATATGGAGAAGAATTTATAAATTATTATTTTATGGTTGGAATTACTAAAAAAACCCTTATAAATATAGTCATCAGTGAGACATGAAAATTCTATTTTTTTTTAATGTAATTTTTTTATGCCGTAAATATTTTTTGTTTTATTTTTTTTGCAAATAAAATAATTTTATGTTTTTTTCAATAAAATAAAATATTCTTAAAATAAATGAAAACTTATATTTTAATCTTTAATCTTCGCTATCAAATACATGCGTCCATTGAATAGACTTTGAGATTACTAATTTACTTAATGATAATCATATTAATGATATGTGTATAGATGCTATTTATATTTTTTTCATTTCTTTCAAATTTAAACAAGGAAAACTTTAGAGGAATATTGACAAGTAGGATAGTTTTCCATGTTTTTTCCAAAAAAATGATTTTCCAATTTCTACTATTTTTTAAAAGTAATTTTCCCAAATTTTGCAATATAAAATTATATTGTTCTAAAAATCCCAAAATTTTTATAAAGACTAAATAAAATCATTAGAAATTTGAAATATCCTTAAAAATATATCAACAAATTTTTTACACTCTACATATTAAGAACTCTTAAAATTCACCAAAATATCTATTAAAATAAGTTTTCATTGGTAAAATTTTCATCCATAAAATTTTCCTATTTCAAATACTCATGTATTCCTTTATTTCCATAATTATTCAAATGTAACCTATTGTTTTATGCATTCTTAATCTTCCTCACAAATGTTATTTAAGTATATTTCTTCATTCTTTTATGATTAACCATATCGGCTTATTCTTTATTCTTTTCCTCTACCGTGGTTTCTTGGAATCTTGAGATCATCCCCAAGAACTAAAAAGAATTTTTAAATTTGCATGGTAGAGGAGAGTTTATCACCTTAAACTTAGTTATCACTCAATTGTCTATATCAATTGATGATGGAAAAAAGTTCATTTATATCATCTTTATGTAAGAAGATTCTATAATTTAAAAAAAAAATCATCTTCATATATCGTCTTTATATAAGAAGATTCTATAATATTATTAAGCTAATTTTATCATTAATAATGTAAAATTTCTAATACTAAATAATTAAAATTAATAATATGAATAAATTTATGTGGAAAAAAAAATATATGTTTTTTTAATATTAAAATGTAAATTAGTTAAAATAATGCTTAACATGTAAACATAGTAGTTCGAATAGAATTATAAAATTATACACAAATGTATAAATAATGAGACCGTTTTCATTTCTAATTCTAAATTTATTTCTTATATAATTAGTTGCACATTTATAATTAAGAAAATATTGTCACAATAATATTGTCCTTGTTACTATGACTAATGTAATGACTCAGTAAGTAAGCTAGGTCTTATGGCAACAGGATATCAACCACCACTATCCTCTCAATGGCTTCTTTTTGGGTATTTAGAGGTGGATGTTATCCCCACAAGGGAGGCTTCACTACAAAAGATCGCCAACAAGATATTCAATTAAGGATGGCTCAATGGTGATGCAAGATGTAATAGTTGAATGAAAAGGCATTGAGAAAGCCTTGATAAGTCAAGCTAGGAGTTATCTATTGTCCAAGTACACTTTCCTAATACCTTTATGACTTAAGGATGTAACATCCCCTAGTAACCTTGATTTGCCAATTTCTACTATTTTTTAAAAGTAATTTACCCAATTTTTACAATATAAAATTATATTATCCTAAAAATTGTAGAGACTAAATAAAGTCATTAGAAATTTGAAATATCCTTAAAAAAATATCAACAAATGTTTTTCACTTTGCATATTAAGAACTCTTAAAATTCACCAAAATATCTATTAAAATATATTTCTATCCGTAAAATTTTCATCCATAAAATTTTCCTTTTTCAAATACTCATGTATTACTTTATTTCCATCATTATTCAAATGTAACCTATTGACTTATGCATTCTTAATCTTCCTCACAAATATTATTTAAATATCTTTCTTCATTCTTTTATGATTAACCATATCAACTTATTCTTTATTCTTTTCCTCTTCCATGGTTTCTTGGAATGTTGAGATCATCCCCAAGAACTAAAAAGAATTTTTAAATTTCCATGGCAGAGGACATTTTATCACCTTAAACTTAGTTATCACTCAATTGTCTATATCAATTGATGATGGAAAGAAAGTTCCTACTGCGGAACTAGGTGATGGATAATGGGGAGGGTAGAGCACATGTTAGGATTTTTCCCACATGGTTTCTAAGTACCAACTATCTTTTTTATTTTTATTTTCTCTAATTGTGTCTTCATATGATTTTATACTTCTTTTAATTGCATAAACCTTTTAAGGAAATAATTGAAGCCCTATCTCAAAGTTGAGGATAAAGGAAGCCAATCCCTAGTGAGAAATAACAATAAACCCAAATAATGTATATGAGTAACAAATGAAGCATGGAACATGGTAAGTATATATTATCTTGAGTGTGTTACTTTTATTAGTGCCTCTCATTAGTTCCATTCCTAATGGAAGAACTTGAAGGAAGGTAACTCTAGACTTGGGGCAGTAGATAACCTCCTAGTTGAATTATGGGAACAAGGATACAATCAACATTGGTCAGTATTTCACCTTATCCTATGATCCATATTAGTGTTCCATAAAACATTAAATGAAATCATATGATTACAACTATGTATAGTTTATCCTTCAATATATAAACTACATTCCTTCACAAAATGTGTCAAATGGGAGAGAGAAATGACTGAAAAATGGTAGTGAGTTGTAATGTAAACCTAGTTTTGGGCCATCCTAGGACTATTGGTTGGATTCATGTCAAATGTGAAGAAAACATTTATCCCATGGGTTACATTGTTTTTTTTTATAACATTTGAATCGAATTTAGGGACATGTGCCCACCCTAAAATGCATGATCCATGTGCTTGAAGAAAGAGTGCGTGGGAATCTCTATAATCCCTAGCACTCATATACATATTACCTGAATACTCACAAAAGTTTGTTCGTAGAAACATAGAGAGGTGTTGATCATCATAGATATGATATAGGATAATAATAGTAAAAATAAAATTCTATCTAAAATAATGTCATAGGATCTAACTTTTTTTAAATAAAATTAGCACGTTGACAATCAGATAAAGATACATAGATTACAATGCAAGGTACACAATCATACTCTAATTACCTGCTAGTACATGGATCAAGTTTCATCTAAAAGGGTTAGGTTCTTACCATCCATTGGTGATGGCAAGGGTTGATTCGTAAACTATTTTGGATATTCCACTAGACATTTCATAACAAAAGATCTAATAAATTTTACTTAACATATGAAATATGCACTATTAGGGTTTATTTCTCTTTATATTTTGGATATTTATGTTAGTGTTTATTGGGCATGCATGAAAATTTAAATTTATAAATAAAATATAGAACTATAAAATAAAATCTCAGGAAGAACATTAGACAAAATATATATCTTAGAAAACACTTTTAGGAGAAAAACACCTAGAATGTGAGGGCCCACTACTCCCTTTCCCTGAACAAAAAATGGTTGTGAGTATAAAGAATTATGGCTTATAGTACATGGAGCTAATAAAGTTCACAAACCATATCTATGTTATCTCTTCATGTCCCTCTCGATTACTATCCTTGTTTACAGAAAAATGAATTAAAAAAGAATGAAACCCAGTTTCCTCCTAGTCGACCAATTATAGAGAAACCCAATTGTTACAGATCCATTTGAGCACATCACTCACATCATCTAGATCCATTTTTTAGGGCTCATCAAACCCTAATTTTAGTTGTTACATGCCCTAGAAAAGTCACCCTTTAGAATGCCTCCTACCCAGACAATTAGATGACTTGAAGACATCTTGAAATGACCTTTAAGGGGACCACCGTAGATAGGCCCATGTAAGGGTGCACTATATAGCAGCTGAGTCCATGCCAGGGTGCTCCACAGAGCACTTAGGCCCTCTTTCACCTGCACTGGGTGAGAGTGAGTGGAAATCACATATGGTTTGGGGAATAGTCTTATCTCTTGGAGTCATCTAGAAGTTTCCCTCATTTATCAACTCCTATGAGCTTGAAAATGGATGAGGAATGAGGTAAGATGCATCATATCCTATTACCCCTTTCTCCATGGAACTAATTCTAAGTATGGAAGGCCATTCAATACCCCCATTTATGACATAACCTCCTTCGTCCTCCTGTAAATTGAACACTCATCTAAGTGATCGGGGGTTGGACTTTGATGATTGTAAGGAGATAATGTTAGTTTGAGAATTGAGACTATTATAAGTCTCATTATGCTGCAGGATTTTCATGCTTATGATGTGATGTGGACAAAACGAAAGCTGGAGGAGTGACTTCGAATCAGGCTCCATGGTTGTAATTCTTCCTTCTATTCAAGAAAGTATTTGCACCTTTTTCCATATTCTTATCTTGATATGTGATGCTTATATGTGTGAATGTGTCTGATTCCATTTACTTGTATTCAATATATCTTTTGCTTTGATTGGTTATTTATCTTCTATTGATGTTTGCAGGTACTTCTCAAGCATGTTAAGTATGGGAAGGATCGACAACGTCGATAAAAAGGAGGCAAGAGGAAAGCAGAACTACAAGTAGGTCTTCTCATCTTCTTTGTCTTATATATTGCTTATAGGAAAAGGCTAAAGTGATTTAAATTGTTGTTCTAGATATGGCTACTTATCTAGGGAATTAGTACTTATCTGTATATACCAAATTCTCGAAAACAATTTGGCGACTCCGTTGGGGAACGATCATCATTCCAAGTAGATTATCCACATCCTAGGACACTCTAGCAAACCTTACTTCATTTTGTTGATTATATTTTGGCCTTATTGAAGTGTTATTTGGTCAAAACTTGAGTTTAGATAACTCTTGAGCACATCACTGACATCATCTAGATTAGTTTTTTAGGGCTCCTCAAACCCTAATTTCAGTTGTTACATGCCCTAAAAAAGTCACCCTTTAGAATGCCTCCTTCCCAAACTGTTTGATGACTTGAAGACATCCTAAAATGAGCTCTAAAGGGACCACCACAGGTAGGCCCATGTAAGGGTGCGCTACATAGCAGTTGAGTCCATGCCAAGGTGCTTCGTGGAGCACTTAGGCCCTCTTTCATCTGTGCTGGGTGAGAGTGAGCGGAACTCACATACGGTTTGGGGAATCTTCTTATCTCTTAGAGTCATCTAAAAGTTTTCCTCACTTATCAACTCCTATGAGCTCGAAAATGGATGAGGAATGAGGTAAGATGCATCCTATCCTATTATCCCTTCCTCCATGGAACTAATTCTAAGTATGGAAGGCCATTCAATACCCCCATTTATGACATAACGTATTTCATCCTCCTATAAATTGAACACTCATCTAAGTGATCAGGGGCTGGACTTTGATGATTGTAAGGAGATAATGTTAGTTTGAGAATTGAGACTATTGTAAGTCTTGTTATGTTGTAGGATTGTCATGCTTATGATGTGATGTGGACAGAACCAAAGTTGGAGGAGTGACTTCGAATCAGGCTCCATGGCTGTAATTCTTCCTTTTACGTAAGAAAGTATTTGCATCTTTTTCCATATGCTTATCTTGATATGTGATGCTTGTGTGAATGTGTTTGATTCCATTTACTTGTATTCAATATATCTTTTGCTTTGATTCATTATTTGTCTTCTATTGATGTTTACAGGTACTTCTCAAGCGTGTTAAGTATGGGAAGGAGTGACAGGATTGATAAAAAGGAGGCAAGAGGAAACCGAACTACAAGTAGGTCTTCTCATCTTCTTTGCCTTATTATTGCTTATCAGAAAAGGCTAAAATGATTTAAATTGTTGTTCTAGATATGGTTACTTATCTGTAGATACCAAATTCTCCAAAACAAGTTGGTCACTCCATTGGGGAACGATCATCATTCCAAGTAGATTATCCACATCCTAAGACACTCTAGTAGACCTTACTTCATTTCATTGATTGTATTTCAGCCTTGTTGAAGTGTTATTTGGTCAAAACTTGAGGTTAGATAACTCTTGAGTGGTGAAAGGCCTCTCAGGAATCAGTGCAGGCTTGGTCAGGAGACAATGCTCTGCAGAGCACTCTTGAGTGAGAGATAGTGATATACAGTGCAGTTAGGCTCTCTTTGACCTGTGCTGATCCACCTTAGGGAAAATTTTCACCTTTGGATTGCATTTTTTTCTCCAAATTTCCTTCTATTTATGCTTGCTGAAGGATCAATGATTGTAGTATGTCTCTGAAATCAACTTGTATTTCCTCTTTCCAACCCTACTTTGACTTGATTGATTAATGTTTATCAAATGTTTTCTTTGTCATTATCGATCCATCATGAAAGTTAAATTATAGTCAATTAATCTTTGTTCAAAATAAAGTGTCATAAAAGTCTTCTTTTCCTTCAAAACTAAACTATCGTAAAGTCTTCATTCTTATAAAAGATTGATTGATTGTATGCATGTTAGTTTCATTTCTCTTCATAATAACATTAAGGGATTTGAAAAGAAAAACTTGCATCATTCATATTGTAGTTTGTGAATGCTTGAAAGGAATAGCTAGGGAAATTGCATTAGATGTTCTCTTTGCTCTTTGTCAAATATCTGATTGCTCTATCCCTACTAGCTAAGTTTTTCTTTATTCGATTGAATGAGAATAATGCTTATCATATTAGTTTCATTTTAGGAATTGCAAACATACATCATGTGGTGAACCTTGAAAGGCAAATTCTAAAGAATATCAACTTAAAATTTATCTGAATTTACCTAATGGAGCATTGTCACCTAATGAAAAACATTTAGAGGTCTAGGCTAGAGATGTGTTCTGGTGTCGTAAAACATAGCAGTTGTCACTAACTTGTCTGCAATACATCCTGAGTGTGATACCTCATTCCATGTACGTGAGTATATCGTAGCTTGTCCACGTACCTTCGGGTATATAAGGCGGTGTTACAGTACGTAAATTATATGGGAATGATCTCACTATGCGGTTTTGCATTAGATAGCGCTAATACGGATTGGGCCTCCACGTACTTTTGGGTATATATTGGAGGAAAACACTAGGTTGTTATCCATCCTTAGGTAACCAAATTGGTCGCCTTATACACTGTGATACACCGAACACAACATTCAGGGAGATTGCCTGCACGTACTTCTCAATTCGCTGGGAGGTATTCTATAGTTCACAGTTGCTTAGTAAACCTTTTCCCTAGATTATCCATGTTTTCTTTTGTGGTGTTTCTTTGATTAAAATAAAATTAATTAACTGCGGATAACATCCTCCATGCTCACTCCTTAATTAATATTAGGTTGTGACATATGGCAACAAATCCGGAGTCCACCGATCAAGGAATTCCTTTTGATGGGAATCCTAATTCTTTTCCTCCTTTTGGAAATATTCGTGCTCCATATATGGCTACATTATCCCTTCCGGGATTTACCATTGGTTTGACAGTATTGTTGTTTCCAACCTCCTTGGTTCAAAATTTCATGACTTCTTCGAAATCGAGTACACCTCCAACTCGACAAAATCAACCTCCAGTTGATCATAAAGTTTACCCTTTGCCTTCCTCCTTGGTTGTTTCTTCCTCCCCTTCTTCCTCTTTGCCTGGTGAATGTATTTGTACTAGTAACTAGGTGGCTAAGAAGAAGAAGAAAGGGAAGAAGAAGAAGAAGAAGCAAATTTAGCACAGGGGCAATCAAGCAACCATTTCTTTGAATGTAACATCTGATGAGAAACCATCTGTCAAGCCCCACAAAGTTCGATATCCATGCAAAATTTGTGCGGGAGACAATATTCTTCGAAATTGTTCTGGTATTCCTTAGATCTTAGAAGAATGGTCTTCCCATTGACATCATCATGTGTCATCAACTTCTAGAGATCATACTGGTGATACACCATCAACTAGTGGTAGTAAAGATCATGGAAAGAAGGGTAGAGTTAAGTTTCCTTGTATGTTATGTGAAGGGAATCACCCCATTCACCTTTGTCCCTATATGGATGAAGCCAAAAAATTGTTGGATAATCATCCTGCTTCTCTACAGCGACTTCCACCTGGTTACATGAGACTCTCCCTTACTCCTTCATTAGTTGATGAATTGACTGAACAAAATCAACTTTCGGTCAAACCCACTCTCTCTAAATGTGAATGCCATGCATCTATAGTTGACCAACCGCAGGTTGAGCTAATAGTTGACCCAATTTTACCTATAGTTAATCCTATTATTCTCATAGAGAGTGAGTATGATAACACTCAGGTTATTTTTGTTTCCTCAGATTCCAATGAGCTTGGAGGCAACCCTCCTCTTCCATCAAGATAGGAAGAAACTCGTCCCATTCTTGTAACTCAAGGGGATAATTCTCCCGTTCTTACGGTATCCCCTCCAAGTAGTCTGGTCACCTCCTTTGGTTGGAATAGACTGGTAGGATGTCGTCTTCCTTCTCATGTGCCTTTCCAGATCATAGTATAGGTTTGTAACATGATTGTATCCAACACTATTATAGATGAAGGTGCATTTGTGAGTATCCTTTCCTCAATTGCTTGGCAAGCGCTTGGTTTTCCGCCACTTATGCTTGTTACCCAAAATCTCTTGGCTTTTAATGGAGGAACCGACCAACCATTAGGGATCCTTCATTAGTTGCTTATTACTTTTGGAGAAAAAATTGTTTATCCCAATGTGATGGTAGTCCCAGGCCCTTTAGATTAAAATTTACTTCTTGGGTGCAACTATGTTTATGACATGGGAGCTATTGTTTCAACACTCTTTTGAATAATGTGTTTCCCACATGAAGGCAGAATTGCCACCGTTGACCATATTTCATTTCCAAATATGGCTTCCAGTCAACCATCTTCCTTAAATGGTCCTTTTGTACCAATGGTATCATTCCCGCCATTGGTTAATTATGTGGCAACCCATTCCATGCCTACATCAACTAACGATGAATTCAGTGATGTTGTACATTATCTAATGGGGGCATTGGAACTATATCTCTCTAATGTATTCCTTGCTATGGATCCCTTCCAAAGCATTGTTCTCCCATCTAATGAGAACCTCTTGGAAGTCATGACCTCTTATGAGTCGTGATTGAGGAAAATGAGGATAGTTCTTTTACTATGTCAACCTCATTAAAAAATGAAACAACTCCCATGAGGATAGTTCCTTGTCTTGTGTCAACCTAATTAAAAAAATGAAACAAGGAATATGAGGATAGTTCTTTTACTACGTCAACCTCATTGAAAAAGGAAACAGGTCCCAGAGCATAGTTCCTTTTCTTCTGTCAAGCTCATTAAAAAATGAAACAAAGAATATGAGGATTGTTCTTGGTCTTGTGTTAACCTCATTAAAAAATGAAATAAGGAATATGAGCATAGTTCCTTGTCTTGCGTCAAGCTCGTTAAAAAATGAAACAAGGAATCTGAGAAGAGTTCCTTGTCTTGTGTCAAGCTCATTGGAAAAGGAAACAAGGTCCCGCGGAGAAAAATCCAATTCGAGTCTTTGAGTAGATCTCATAAAATCCTAGTCACATCTTTCACTTGTTCTCGTAGATGAACCTTCATTCCATCCAAATGATACCCATGAGTAGTCTACTTAGGTTAATGTAATGAAGCTTGGGGGGCATGCACCTAGTGGTAAATTTAAGTTTCCCTATAGGTTATGTGAAGGGAATCACCCCATTCACCTCGTCCCTATCCGGAAGAAGCCAAAAAGGTGTTGGATAATCGTCCTACTTCACCACAGTGACTTCCATCTGGCTACAGGAGACTCTCCCTTTCATCATACTTGGGGCATGTAAACCAATCTTAAGCATAGTTCTTCCTTTCAATCTTGTGTAAAAATGAAACTGAATTCAAGCATAGTTCTTCAATTTAAGCTTGTGTAAAAATGAAACTGAATCCAAGCATAGTTTTTTGTTTCAAGCTTGTGTAAACATGAAAGCAAATCTAAGCATATTTCCCTATGGTTCAAGCTTGTGTAAAAATGAACCTGTCTCCATTTTATCCCTCATGATTTCCATTTTATTATCCTCTTCCATCAGATGAGCCTTCATTTTTTCTCCTTCCATCGTCACTATCTAGTTGGCTGATCATACACTTTCACTTGGTTGTTTTTAACCCTCGTGATTTCCATTCTATCAACCTATTCCATCAGATGAACCTTGTTTTTCTCTCCTTCCATCGTCACTATCCGTTTGGCCAATCATACGCTTTCACTTGGTTGTTTTACCCTTTTTGAGGAATAGTTACAATGAGTGGTCTTATTAGCTAGACTCTCCATAGAAATCAACATGTTTTGAGAAGTTCCAACATCACCGGAACCAGTTGTAATCCTAGACACCACTCATTCCTCAAAGTTGAGTGCTCTTTAAGCTCTTTTCAAATTCTCAAAATATGAAAATATCGTCGAGCGCTTGTCCTTTTCAGCTCATTAACGGATTGGAAATGACATCTACTCCGTATAATTTTAACCCATTTCTAGGCTGACATAGATTATTTATGAAAAACGAATACATTGATTGAACATGGTCAATAGGTTCTCTCTCATATTGTTTTATGCTTTTTCAGGCTTGAGAGACAAATCTATGAAAAAGAAATGGTGGAGTTTTCTTTTTGTTCCTTTTCAAACTGTCTAAACATGAAAAGGACCAAGTTATCTATGTCATTAAACTCGTTAAAGCATCAAATAGTGACAAAATTGTCCATCTAGACAAGACCGAGTTTTACTTTCACTAGACTCGTTAAAACATCACATAGCGATGGATTCACCCGAAAGGTAGAGTTATACAACAAGCATATGTTATCCTCCTCAACCTTGATAAAAATAAAGAGGTACTGGTTAGCCATGACTGGGGAAAATGGGAAAAAGGGGAAAACCATTTTATGGTAGCAGGTTGTTGTTGAACATGACACTTTCACTCCATCACTGTGACTATTTAGGTTGGGTTATCATCTTGATGGTTATCATACTGTTGGAATGAGTGCAAGTCACCTTCCACTTCGAAACCTCCTCATTACATCGTAAAACATCTCATTCGACATTTGCATTTTTCAACTTCATGCTTTAGGGGGTAGCTGTCACAAATCCATTTTGGCACAAAAATCCCATCATCCATATCATTTTTTTAGGGCTCATCAAACCCTAATTTTACTTTACATTCCATAAAAAATTCACCTTTTTGAATGCCTCCTTCCTAGATAGTTTCATGACCTGAAGACATCCTGAAATGACCTCTAAAGGGACCAGCACAGGTAGGCCCATGTAAGCATGCACTACAGAGCAGTTGAGTCCATGCCACGGTTCTCTGGAGAGCACTTAGGCCCTCTTTCACCTGCATTGGCTGAGATTAAGCGAAATTCACATAAGCTTTGGGGAATATTCTTATCTCTTGGAGTAATCTAAAATTTTCCCTCACTTATCAACTCCTATGAGCTCGAAAATGGATTAGGAATGTGTTAAGATGCATCCTATCCTCTTATCCCTTCCCCCATGGAACTAATTCTAAGTATGGAAGGTCATTCAATACCCCTATTTATGACATAAACTCTTTCATCCTCCTATAAATTGAACACTCATCTAAGTGATCAGGGGCTGGACTTTGATGATTGTAAGGAGATAATGTTAGTTTGAGAATTGAGACTATTTTAAGTGTCGTTATGCTACCGGATTGTCATGCTTATGATCTGATGTGGATGGAACCAAAGCCATAAGAGTGACTTCGAATTAGGATTCATGGTTGTAATTCTTCCTTCTATTCATTAAAGTATTTGCACCTTTTTCTATATCCTTATCTTGATATGTGATGCTTATACGTGTCAATGTATTTGATTCCATTTACTTGTGTTCAATAGATCTTTTGCTTTGATTGGTTCTTTGTCTTTTGTTGATGTTTACAGGTACTTCTCAAGCATGTTAAGTATGAGAAGGAGCGACGAGATCGATACAAATGAGGCAAGAGGAAAGCGGAACTAAAAGTAGGTCTTCTCATCTTATTTTTCTTATCTATTGCTTATATGAAAAGGATAAAGTGATTTAAACTGTTGTTCTAGATATGGCTACTTATCTAGGGAATTAGTATTTATCTGTAGATACCAAATTCTCCAAAACAAATTGGCGACTCCACTGTTTTGTAGAATTTGGTATCTACAAATAAATACTAATTCCCTAGATAAGTAGCCATATCTAGAACAACAGTTTAAATCACTTTATCATTTTCCTATAAGCAATATAGAAGACAAATAAGATGAGAAGACCTACTTGTAGTTCCGCTTTCTTCTTGCCTCTGTATCGATCATCTCACTCCTTCCCGTACTTAACATTCTTGAGAAGTACATGTAAACATCAAAAGAAGACAAAGAATCGATCAAAGAAAAAGATCTATTGAATAGAAGTAAATAGAATCAGATACATTCACACATATAAGCACCACATATCAAGATAAGCATACGGAAAAACGTGCAACTACTTTATTGAATATAAGGAAGAATTAGAACCATGAAACCTAATTCGAAGTCACTCCTCCAGATTTTGTTCCATCCACATCACATCATAAGCATGAAAATCTGGCAGCATAATGACACTTACAATAGTCTCAATTCTCAAACTAACATTATCTCCTTACAATCATTAATGTCCAACTCCTGATCACTTAGATGAGTGTTCAGTTTATAGGAGGATGAAGGAGGTTATGTCATAAATAGGTGTATTGAATGGCCTTCCATACTTAGAATTAGTTCTATGGAGGAAGGGATAAGAGGATACGATTCATGTTAACTCATTCCTCATCCATTTTCGAGCTCATAGTAGTTGATAAGTGAGGGAAACTTCTAGATGACTCAAACGGATAATAATATTTCCCAAACCCTAAGTGAATTTTGCTTAATCTTGCCCAACACAAGTGCATGAGGGCCTAAGTGCTCTACAGAGCACCCTGGCATGGACTCAACTGCTCTTAGGGCCTACTTGCGCTGGTCCCTTTAGAGGTCATTTCATGATGTCTTCAGGTCACGAAACTGTTTGGGAAGGAGGCATTCAAAAGGGTGATTTGTTTAGGGCATGTAGCAACTAAAATTAGGGTATTATGAGCCCTAAAACACTGATCTGGATGATGGGAGTGATGTGCCCAAATGGATTTGTAACAGCTGCCCCCTAAAGCATGAAGTCGAAAAATGCAAATGTCGAATGAAATGCTTTATGATGTAATGAGGAGGTTTTGAAGTGGAAGGTGACCTGCATCAATTACAATACATATATCATGATATTTTGATCTTTACATGAATTGTTGAGGGAAGGCATACCCATTTTCAGCTTATAAACATTCATTACATGTACATAGACAGTCGTCTACATATATAGATCCATGATCAGAATGACCATCAATCTAAAGCCATTGTACATATGAAAATTTAAATTTATAAATAAAATATAGAACTATAAAATAAAAACTCAGGAGGAACATCAGACAAAAGATATATCCTAGAAAACGGATTCGAGAGAAAAAACACCAAGAATCTGAGGGTCCACTACTCTATTTCCCTGAACAAAAAATGGTTGTGAGTATAAAGAAGTATGGCTTATAGTACATGGAGCTACTAAAGTTCACAAACCATATCTATGTTATCTTTTCATGTCCCTCTTGATTACTATCCTTGTCTATAGAAAAATTGAATTAAAAAAGAATGGAACCTAGTTTCCTCCTAGTGGACCAATTATAACGCAACCCAATAGCCTATTAGTGGTTAGATTTGACTCACTAAAATCCCAAATAGAGTTATAATATGGACTCTTATAGAGTATTCTTCATCATAATCACATGGTCATCCCATTTTCAATGAGTTACGGAGGCTGACGTGGCATCCTCTTGAACTATAGTGGTGAAAATAGGAAGGTTAACTTCTGAGTGGCATAATTTTTTCATACAGTCTCCAATTAAGGTAATTATTGCACCATTGGAAAGGTATCCATGTATAGAATATGAAAAAAAGTGTTGTGGAAAAGTGGTATAGCTTTAACCAGAGATAACCTCCTCTAATACCTGAAAAATCTCTCAAAAGTTTTCAAACCCAAATTTTTGAAACTTGGTTCTAGTGGTAAAAATATTCCTATGAGTTGATTCCTCCACTTTTTTCACTCTGAAACCATCAATATGGATGGTAAATAATATAATTATCCAACAAATATCAAGGGCACTCCATCCTAGTTGTCCATAAGGAAATAATTAAAGCCTACCTTCACATGGACTTTACATCAATAACGATCATTATTAACAATGAGAAGCTCCACAACTTGGAAATCTTCCTTTTTCTTCTTGATCCGTTGTTTCTTCTTATATTTATTCCTTTGTATTTTTTCTTTGGAGGAAGGAAATTTTTTAGATGACACTTATTCCCTCCAAACTCCTCAACCATCTTTGACTTCCTTAGGATAGTTCGCTCAATGTTCTTCCATGTGAGACACAGGTTTAAAAGATAAATTTCCCTTCCTTTTTGAAGGGTATTTTAGGTGAAATAGGGAAGAGGAAAGCAACATTAGTTATTGACATCCTCAGAGTAATGTGACTTTCATTCTTTGATCCTCTATCAACACTAAGGTAAAAGTAAGTTTGTTCCATGCTGTCTTCCACATGCTCAACCATATGTGGCTATGTATTTAGGATAAATGTATATGTTTTGCAATCTATTGTGGGTATGGTAGCATAGGATATATATATATATATATATATATATATATATATATATATATATATAGATATATATATATATATATATATATATATATATATATAGATATATATATATATATATATATATATATATATATATATATATATATATATATATATATATATATGTATGTATGTATGTATGTATGTATGTATGTATGTATGTATGTATGTATGTATGTATGTATGTATGTATGTATGTATGTATAATTCCAGTAATTATGGCTAGCCATTTCTTTAATAAGAGAATGGCTCAACAATTAAGAGCTTTAACATATTTGATTAAATAATGGGATGGACATTGACTAAAGAATGCACACATTATTATAATGTCCAATGTTTTCAACTCTAACTGATTCATGGCTCGTCAGGTAATCCAATTTGTGGAGGCTCTAGAGTCAAGCATACAATTTTTTAGTATCAAAACTTTAATAACAAATCATAAAAACAAAGGTGTGCATCCTCCATTCTTCAATCATAATACATATTTTGAAATATCATAGGAGGATTCTAAACTTTTGTATTAATATTATTTTTTCTAAATTTTCCTATTCTAGGTTCAAGTTATGCAAGTTCAAGTTTTGCAAACTCCAAAATAGAGACTAACATATTAATTTTAGTCAACACACTTCACAAATATAAACCTAATTATATTGCATTAGTTGTTTTAGGAGTAGTTTTCTTATGAATAATCTTAACAGAGGAAATAGGTCACATTCTTTCGGGAGAATATAATACCCCTAGATAAACACTCATGGATTTTATTATGTACTTCTAACAGAAAGGTTAGAAGTTTAGAAAAGACCGGTTGATGTAAAAAATTGATATTTTGTTATTTAAATGTTTATTTTTTGTTAACACACTTGAAAATGTGTTAAGGGGTGTCAGGTAGAACTTAACTCTTAGTTGTCAGGAAAATAGTTGGAATTGGTTATGTTCCAATAAGGGGGTAGGAACAAAAGAAGAAACTTTCTCCTTTTTTCTAGGATTATCCGTATGAATAAAAAAAGAACAGACTAGAGAACAAAAATAAATGGTTGGAAATAAATGTTGTGAAACTCATTCAGTGCTGGAATTCATTATGGAAGAGCAATACAATGATTCTTGAATATAACTAGTGGGAGAGAAAGACTGGTTGGAACCCAAGATAAACGAAGCGGGACAATCCTCTAAGTTGAAGAAAAATACCTAGTAGAGATTCCTAAAATAGCATAGAGGAATGCAACTTTGGGGTAGCTAAAGGAAGAAACCAACCTACGGTTGGGAGCACCATGAGAGATTTTATGACATTTTCTGGAAATAGTAGATAAGTATTTGTTCAATTTAGTGCCTTTATTAGATGACTATTGTTGATAGAAGAAAAATTATAGCATGGGTATCGAACTGACTTATGCGAATTATTTATGAATCTATTATGAAATTTGAACTATGTAATTTATAGCTCTATGGAAAGATATCGTTTTGCATTCATAATCTATAATAGATTAAATTGTAGGTATAGTTCTAGAGGTTACCACAATGGGTGAGGTAATGTGCATTCAAGAAAACTCTGGAAACAAGAGGCTACATGTATGTGTATTTATAACATCCTTAGGTAACCTCGCATGAAAATGTGTGGAGTTAGAACTTTTTTACATAATCTATTAATGGGTAACTATTCAAATTAATATTATAGATTCCTCATTAACCATTAGACAAAATCTTCATGATTATGTAGAGTAACTTTAGTAAAGGAAAAGTAAGTTACATAAGCATTAATAACCACTATTGTAGCATATTAACATAAAATTTCTAATGTAACCTTGCATCAATTCCATAATTCTTGAACTTTGTTAGTTAATCACATTCTTGATAATATAAATATCACATCATGCAAGGAATCAACATTATAAAAGTAGTACAATAGGAAACCACATCATTACAGATTGATATAGACTGGAAACCTCATTGGGGGTGAAAACCAGCAAATGATTAATTTATTATTAAGCGCTCGTGAGGGTCTTCACCCCTCACTGAATGGTTTACAAGGGAGTCCCTCACTTGACCATTGTCATAAAATATTACAAGGATATATCATTTGAATACAACATATCTGGTTGAAACCTATTACAATCATCATGATATCATTCATCCACAAATCTTCAATATTTACATCTTTGTGCCCTGGTTGTTCCATTAGCGGACCATCCTGTAGATCGCACTCATCTTCATGGAATATTAGTTCTTTACCTTCCACAATATTAAACATAATATATCATTTTCACAAGTTTCCATCCTTTCTTTTCATTGTTGTCATCAACAAACTTTGATATTATGATTACGTAGAGTATTTATCAACCAATAATCAATCTTTAATAGAGAATTTTAAACATCTATTCATGTGGACACATGAAATGTAAATAAAATACCACAACATGATTCTTCTAACAAGAGTACTCATGCATTAATTATAAGAGAAAGAATTTCAAAGTAAATACCACATTACTATGGTCTTTCTCACACAAGCAAGCATTCTTTTCCAGAGGAAAACCATTGTAACCATCCATTTTCATTTTAGGGATACTAGAAACTTAGCTTGGTTTTCCATGCATGTAATTAGATAAAAACTTATTTAAAGAAAGTTAGCCCCTTAGATTCTTCTTTGTGCATGTAACTAGGTAATCTTTCCAATAAAATATATATTATTATTATTACTCTTATGAAATTAAATGCGTATCCCCTTCTAAGGGAAAGCTAACATAATAGATACTATTATCATGCATGCAAATGCAAGTCCCTTTTCCAAAAGAATCTTTCCCAAGATAGAGTTATTTACAAAGTCTACCGTACATTAAAATACGTTGTTTGTTCTCAAAGAAAAACTAATATGTTAGTTATTATTTCTTGGATGTGGATATATGTATATTTCCAAATTAAAGCTAATGCATTTATTGCACATGATTGTTTGTTTCTCTTCCAAGGTCTAACATAATTATTATTACTTTATGTTTGAAAATTATTGTTTCTCTTCAATAGGCCTAACACAATAATTATATACTTTCAATGCATAATTTTTTTCAAAGAATCCAACATCATAGGGGTACCTTTCATGGATGCAAATATCACATCTCCTTTCAAGAGATCAAACACAATATTTCTACTTTTCATGCAAGAAAATAACACATTTCCTTTCAACAAATATCAAACATAGTATTTATATATAGTGCATGTGGATAACTTATTTATTATCAAGTATAGTAGTTCTATTTTGTGCATATAAATAACTTATTTCCTCTGAAGGAATATCAAACTAACTATAGTTTTTATGTATGCAAATGCACGCCCATGCTATCAAAAGGAGAGTTTAAACATAGTACCCTTTAAACATGTTTTTGAGTTTGAAGAATTCTAACACACAATTAACCTTTTCCCTGCATGTAAATATATATTTCTATAACACATTGGTTGTTCTATGTGCATGCACTAAATAATCCTTTTTTTCAAAGGTATAATGCATAGCACCATTCTTTCATGCATACTCAAAACTTTCTCTTTTCCAAGAATTTAATATAATAATGCATGCAAAATCATTTCTCTTTTCCAACAATCTAATACGATAATGTATGCAAATACATTTCCCTTCAAAATCTAATACAATAATGCATGCAATTAATATTTCCTTTTCAAGAATTAACATTAAAATTTATTTCAAGAATTCAAATAATTTGATATGATTAGTGAGCACATATTTCTACTAAGTGTCTATAGGAATCATGCTAATACATCAAGGAAATTAATAATCAATTTTTTCTCATAATTTCATGACAATTTTTTTTTGTAATGAAATAACTTATTTTCTCTCTTTTCATAAGAAAAGTTTACATATATTATTTTCATGAAAAATATCATGCTTTCTTAATCTTTTGTTGGCAAGTTTCAAGTGTGTTTTCTTTCCAAGAAAAAAATAACATCCGTAACTTATCTTCTCATGTGCATGAACTTAAGAAACCCTTACGAAGAACACATACATCCCCGAAATAGTTTCAATAAAATAATATGATTTCTTTATCTTTTACGAGGCAATTTTCCTTCAACGAAGTAATATGGGTTCTTCATATTTTGTAAATAAATATATTTGAAAAGTATGGTTACTTGTATTTTATTAGAAATGCCATTTAAATATTTTCCAAAACAATAATACACATAAGTATACCTCTAAAATTATGACTAGCCTCTAAGTGCTTGTCTTTTGGAGTGCACCAAATCTACAAGATTGTAGCATCCCTCTAGGAAACTTCCCACTATAATGCAAATTCTTATGGCCACTCATCTTACTAACTGTAATTATCCTCTTACTGTTACTTGAAAGATTTTTTCTTACACAACATCCAAAATCAATGATATATAATGTTGGTTTCCCTTGCTAGCTCAAGGATTGGTCCTTCCAATGGGTGTTATGAGGTCGTTAGCCCTTACAACATAAAAAAACACTGACTTTTGTAAAGAGTTTGATTAGCCATAGTGAGTAACAACTTCTTGTTTGTTAATGCATGTGAAAGTTCACGTGCTCCGAAATCTCAATCTATAAACATTTTAGTTTCCACAAATGTTGAAATAAGTTGTATCTAATCCTTGATATCGTGGTTCAATAAAATTCCACCATAGTAATTTCCATAATAATTTCACATTCGTAAAATTATTGTGTATGGGTATATAATAGTTTCTAATAAATAAATAAAGAATGTTAAATTCAATTTAACCCCCCAAAAAATTGTTTCTTAGTCGATAGTGCAAGAAAAAGATTGGTGTAAGGTAAGGAAAAATGTTTAAAATAAGGTAGATAATAAATGGTTGAATGCTTGAGTTGAGTCCAAGTTATTTACCCCAGGAAATTAGTAGAAAATTTGGGTGTCCATTTAGCTAGGAGGTTAACAATCCTGAACTCTAATATATATAGGTCTCTAAAAGAGATGGCAGCACCCACGTCAGGCCCGGCTAGGTCCTCTAGAATGGTATTCTTAACGAGAGATAACCTGTAGATAATTTCCCTAAAAAATGTCTATCATTCTGTCTTCCAATCCTCTTTACTAGTAATATGTAAATTTATAGATGAATAATAAAGTGAGTTAAAACCATTGCAAGAATAGAAGAGAATGAAATAACTAGTTATATGTTCACAAATATCCTTCTTGTTGAAAGACAATAAAATAAGTTTTGTATAAAAGAAAAGAAAGCATATTTCCATTGGAACGGTAGAATTAACTATAGCAAACATAGTAAGTTATGTTTTTTCCATTGTTATAAACAACAACACGATTATAGAAGTTAATCACATAGAAGCTTATGAAGGAAATATTTATAAAATAATACAACCCATATAAATGTTAACAAAAGGGTTTAAATAAAATGTGTAGATATCAATGGTTATGAAAGAAATTAGGTGTAACCAATGCAAGTTTGTCTGTCAAAATATTTGGGCCAAAATTGGGCCTAATATTACACTATTATCAAAGATAAAAACACATTGTAGCTTCGAAAAAATAGGACATAAATATATTTATATAAAAATTCAAACAATTTCTTGATACGAGTCTTATTTGAAATAAAGTTGTCAAAGCGAAATGGTCATAAATACATAGAAGATGTCATAAAGAAATTCTTAGAAATTTAACCAAGGTTTCCATGTAAGAAAGTTCCTTTTGTAGGGGTGTAAAACCTAAAATATTAACCCCAAGATTTGGGCCTAGACCTTTGGGTCAAGAGCTCTAGAGAAGGAGAAAAAGAGAAAGTAAGAACGTAGAAAATTTCCAGCCGAATAGTAATCTCTAGAGTGGCAGTTGTAAACCCCCAATAGCCATAGCTCTAGAGATGAGTGCTTGACTTGAAAGTGGCCAAGAAGATGATTAGAATTCCCATTATGGAATTGGAAGGGAAAAGTGAAAGAAACACAACCCAAATTATATGGATATCATCACAAAAAAAACCCTACTTTTATTGAAGAGGGTTTAAGGTTTTCCTTCCACCCTTGTGACCAAAATAAATCACAATGTTAAAAGATAGGGGAAAGGATAATTCCATTGAAAATATTTGGTTACAAGAAGGAATATAACCTAAGGTTAGCCGAGAACATTTTTGGAAGTTGTATGACAAGCAAACTCATTTTTGCCTCTTTTCATAATTGAAGGAACTTAGCCTTGAGATATTTCCCCTTTGCCTTCTGTAACCTTTGGTTTAAGGGAATTTGATAAGAAAAAATAAATAAAATAAAAGTTAAACATCATAAATTTCTTAAGAAGAAGAAAGACAATGACCTTTCTTAAAAATATACTTGTAGGACCAACATTGGAAGTTATTACAGTAAGAGAGAAATTAAAGCCATGACCTTGAATTGTATACACAAGAGGATTGCCATCATTTGGCCATGTTGAAGTCGTGAAATAAAATAAGTTCAATAGGTTATAGATGACCGAATATAGTAAGAATAATTCATGTACAAAAGCATAATAACGACAGTAAGGGTGTAGAGCTCCCTCTAGAAGAGAGAAAGAACAAATGAGGCTAGTGTGGTTGTGCGAGTTAGGGATGTCATACAATGAACAATCCTAAAACCCTACCTTCATTGATCAAAGCTATAATGCACGAGGACCATCGATGCTCGAAACCTGATGAGTGCAATAATCAATGATGAAACCTACAATGTGTAACCAAGTCTAAACCACATTGCATCACAGCTAGAAATATCTAGAGTCTTTGAAACTATAAATATGATAGACTGCAGTCAAGAGGTGGTAGTGAAATACCATAGAATATAATGAACATATTCATACAACTCTATAACCCTTAAATAATTATAAAAATCACCATACAAGAGATGGGGGATATCCATATGTGCTTGTATGAATCAGGGGTCATTGCCATGAGAGAACAATAGTTTAGGACTAACCTCCTCGAGGTAACTTATTATATACCCAAACCATGAATAAATTGAATATGGAGGGAAACTTTATGTAACATACATGTTAATAAACAAAAACAAGTCTATAGGAGTATCTATAAAGTAGAGTGAACAATGTATGTCAATATGTTTAATAAGATTATAAGATTATATATATATATATAGAGAGAGAGAGAGAGAGACAATGACATACAACAAAAGCATAACTTGGATTTTATGCTCACTGTAGATAGTACTAATGGGAAAAGAAAGTAAGACTTCTTGTTTTTTTAAAAGAAATATATTGGAGAGCCCACATAAATTCTTATGATTTACCAAATAATGGTTGAAACATACTTTCCCCTCAAATGCATGGCTTGTGGATCTACTAGCCACGAACACATGCAACCTAGCATCATTGTCACAGAGTGTCCTGCAGAGTTTCTCGTGGAGTTTTCTATTAGAGTTGTCTTTACTGTGACTTTTTGAAAGCTTTTATGGTGGGTTTTCCAGTGTAATTTCTCTAAAATCCGGCAAGAATTTTTGAAATCACAAGCTTATGGGTAATCTGGTGTAATCCAAGTGCCCTAGGGATTTTCTAGGGTGCTAAATCAATATATACAGTGAAAAAACTAGTTAAATACCACAAATCAAGATTTCACCTCCAATTTTTCCACTGAATTCCAGCGCGAGAAAATCCAAAAAATCACACTAAACACAACTCTTTTCTATTTATTTACCTAAAACAGTTAATACATACCACCCATCATGGCCTAGTGGTATCACTAACACTAACTTATCTCTCGTCGCGTGATGGTTATCTCCCCTGGGGTGCTACTCAAGTTCATTAGCTGACCGCAACAGTAGAAACAACTTATGGGCTCCACTACAGAGTACATGTTAACAAAATAAAAATGAGGTGGGGACGTGGTCTAACATATGGTTGGTAATGGCTGGAAAATATAGTGAACACATCATAAACATCATTGGGAATAATTACGTGTGCAATAATCCATGTGAGGTAATTTCTTTATGTATCTCGAGCAGTACTTTACAATCTAGAGTGCGTCGAGAATAAGCGAGAGTCCCAGCGTTAAAATTACTCCTAGAGTTAAAGCGTTTTAACTTCAGCCACCCACGTAATTGATTATGCATGAGAATTACATAGATACTTTCATCTATATTGCATTTATAATTCCTATGTATTTATATAACATTAAATGAAAAAAGCTGTGTACAAATGTAGCGATCACCTTTTCTAACAAGGAATTTAACGCAATCAACATGGAAAGCGTGCAAAAATGTTAACAAACGTCTATTTATTTCTATCATCCCAAGAGGCTCATGGGAGACTCCCTTTTGCATGAAATTCGATATAGGTGACCCCCATGTTGACCGATTAGAATTGATCATTGGGGCGTCCCTTTCCCGTAAGAAAAAAATGGCTTTATCTCCATCTAGTACATCCGTGCATCTAGTACAATGCTGCACGGCTGATGACTTGGGCGATGTCCTCATAGCCATATGTCTTTTTCGGGAAGGGATCTTCGATAGGGAACCCCCCATCTATTCGATGTTTTACTAGCTACCATGTCACTTTCAGGCAAGTAAATTCATGCATACACCAACTATGTTTGCTTATGATGTTTTACTAGCTACCATGTCAATTTTAGGCAAGTAAATTCATGCATACACCTACTATGTTTGCCTCTAAGCTACCTACCTTCTTATTGAAATTCCTGAGCGGGTGTAGCAGCCACATGATCGTTGCGGGGAGTTATATCTACAAACTCCTTTAGAAGATCCGTTGGGATTCTTTAAAAGGTCGACCGAGATGTTAGTGAGAAACCACAGTTCAAATTTTAACGAAAGTGAAGGGCTTCAATGTTCATCAATTAAAATAAGTCATTATTTATATAAAAATATTAAAAAGATAAAAATAAAATTTAACATATAATATTGTAGTTTTATATAATTATTAGTTACAGAAAATGAAAATTGTTTTTGATTTATCAGTTTTCAAATATTTTTTTTTAATTATCAAATTAAATTTATAGAATTTAGTATTATTTTGATTTTCATTTTTTAATATATATATACACTCAATTAAAGATATTATTTAAAATATTAGATTTTATATTTTAATAAAATTGGCTAAAAAAATTAAAATGGAATATGGAATGGAAATGATTATGCTAATATAATAATAAAATAGAAGATCTGAAATAAATTTATGTATATATACACAATTTTATTTCACGTCTATTTAAATTTCTCTTATTATTTCATTTATATATTATTAAATAAATTTATATAAAATCAAATTAATTACCAGCTTTCAATATTTTATTCCATTATTTCAAAATTCTCCATCAAATCATTTTCTTTGTAATTATTGAATTAATTTTTTTCTTTGTAATTAAAGTAAATCTTGAATAGGAGAACAATAAAATTCTTTAAGGCTCATTATTCAACAATAAGCGACCTACACTTGTTTTGTTTCACAACACATCACAATGGACAAACCACATTTTGACTAATCCATGATATGTTTACTGTTGGCATTATGATTCAAGTGTTGTCCTTGATGGCAACTCACTCAGAGGTTGGTACAGTTGCTCAGAGGTTGGTACAGGTGATGGCACTTAATCAGAAGACAGATCCTAGTACAGCAGGCCAAGAAAGTTAATACACGCAGGTTCATTAAGCCCAAGTCGCGTGTACACGCAGGTTGGCTTCAGTAAAAGCGCGTGTATGTGAAAACGTACCTTTGGTCCATGGCGGTTAATCCTTGGAAGTTGTGCCTATGGTTTTGGACCATGGCGTCTCGACGGACGTGTTGATCCCTAGTTTTGAAGTTGATGGTATTGTGTTACTATGGTTTTGGACCGTGGTATTGTAAAGGGCCTAAGGCTATATAAGGAGAAGATCATTAGGCAAATGTATGCAAGCAAGGTGCAAGAGTGTGTGAGTGATGAAGATCTGAGGAAGTGTGAGATCCAAGTGTTGGTTATGGGTTGGTGATCTGAACCAAGGTTTCACTCATGTGGAGGATGATGAATGATGGAACGAGATCTCAAGGCTTGGAATGATTATCTTCATATGGTTTGCCTCTGGATAGACTAGATCTACTGACGCATGTTTATTATTATGATCTGGGTATGTTTTGATGTCTGATATAGCTGCAGAGTTTTAAGGTTGAATTTATAGATCTGTACGCGAGTTGGTTTTGGTAAAAGAGCGTATACACGCAGGTTGGGTTCATCCAAGTAGCGTATACAATGTGAAGTATGATATTTGAATATGGAGCTGGATCTGGTTGTTGCTATGATTGTCTGGTTATTGTTGACAGGGTTACAGTGATTCAGAATTGGGTGTTTCAGTGATTGATGATGCAGGTTGTACTACAATGATGATTGTCTTATGGATCCAGTATGAAAATGTATGAAACGTGGTCCCGGGTAGATCGTAGGCCGGCACCTACGTACTGGTAAACATATCAGCCAGTACAAGAGCCAGGGGATTGTAGCTCCCTTCCACTAGCAGCTGGAAAACGAGTAAAGAAGCATTCTGTAGGTAGGCACCTACGTACTAGTAAATGGATCGGCTAGTACAAGAGCTAAGAGGGTTGTAGCCCTCTGCAGGTTGTAGCCTGCGTGCTGGTAAAGGACTGCACCAGTACATTGTAAAAGAAGTTCTCATTAAAGAAGAAAGAGACAAATTGCAGCAGGTGGTTTTCACCCACATTGGGTTTCCACCTTATATCATGGCGTTCATGTGTGTGGCTTTTGTGTGATGATCTGTTCTGTTATACTGCACCTGTTTACTGTTAATATGCTTAATAATGTTCTGATGCATTTACTGAAGATAAGATTAACTGAATCATAAGATCTCTGGATATACGCTAGTTGCATTAGACACAGTCGCGTGTACACGCGGGTTCACTTAACTGAAGTCGCGTATATGTTTCTGAGTATGAAATTGAAAAGTTTTATCTGATCTGATAATACTGATTCACCCCCCCTCTCAGTATTATTTCCAACAATTGGTATCAGAGCAGGTCCTTCAGAGAAGCTTGATCGCTTGAAGGAGATTCGTAGAACAATGGGGAAGAAAGCACGTCAGAAGAAGAAGACAGCTCAAAGGAAAAATGACAACCTGCCGTTGAGTGGAAGCAAGTGTTCAGATCCTGAAGCATCTCAGATTGAAGATGGACAAGCAAATGAAGCATCAGATCAAATCATAGATCAACAAGATCTACCTAGCAAAAGGGAGAATGTCCTCAAGGAAGAAATCATCAGATTAGAAGATCAGTTAGAATGTGCCTCCAGAATTCGAGAAATGCTGCTAGCACTGAATAAAGAGCAAGAAAACGAGATCCTCAAACTAAGGCATCAGTTGGATGAAGGAAGGAAAGCTGAAGAGACCTTGGAGAAGCAATGTCTTGAAAAGGAAGAACAACATCAAGTTGAGGTAAATATCTTGAAAGGTAAAATAGAAGAAAAGGATAAGCTTTTACGATTTCAAGATAGTACTAAAGTCTTGGATGATATTCTTAATAGTCAAAGATCTCCTGCTATCAAGACTGGTCTTGGTTTTCGTGGTTATGTTGAAGGTGAATCTAATTCACAAGGTGAGGCAAGAAACTCTAATGAGAAATCTGAAATGCCCAACAAGGAACAACCAAGGAAAGAAATTCCTCAAGGAAGATTCTTTACTCCTAACTATGGACGTGATAGACGATTATTTCCTCCACTGAATAATGTTGAATGTTATGTATGTCATAATATTGGACATGTTGCAGCCATATGTAGAAGAAGAAGGTTTCAAGACCATCATGCAGAAAGATCATCACATTCGAGGTACTTTAATGGATATTGTTTTTCTTGCAATATGTTTGGCCACAAAGCTGCTGATTGCTACAGGAGGAATATGAAACATGTAAGATGCTATGCATGTAACAAGTTTGGACATAAAGCAAGAGATTGCAGGAACAAAGCTCATGATAAGAAGAAATTATCAACATGCTTGAAGATATGGAAGAAAAAGGAAGTTCAGTCAGAAAAATATGGCACAGCACAGGGTACTCAGCACAGCACAGACATAACAAACTCAGGGGGAGCTGAAGGTGTAAAACTTCAGTGTTCTAATTCTCATACGCTGATATAATGAAGACAAGTCACGTATATACGCGAGTTACAGGCTGCAAAGTCGCGTATATGGAAAGAGGGCAGCAGAATAGACCCAGGTTCAGTCATGGTTGGCTCAGGCTCAGGGGGAGCAGAACAGACTCAGGAAATGGTTCAGACATGGTTGGCTCACACTCAGGGGGAGAATATTCTTCAAATAATGCATTGTTGGCATTATGGTTAGAAGTTGTTGATAAAGTCTATCTTACTATTTAGGAATGGTATTGCAGGCTGATGCTTATGGTACAGATCATGATGCTGTTGGTGGCTTTCATAAGTCTTGGTCTAGATATTTCATCACTATGTCATGTATCTCTTTTATGATGTCAAGGTCATGTAACGGCCTATGTTGGTTTCCCCACTATGCCTGGGATGAATGATGAAATGTTCATGTATTATCATGTATCTTCACATGGTTAGGTGAATGAGTCAATATTGGTATATCCCCACTAGGTTGGGTGATGAATGTATGTTGAGTCTTTTGGTGATAGGAAGGTCTTCTATGATGTATAAGTCTTTGTTCTTCTTGAAGAACATCTTTTGCAGATCTTGCCTACAGTCAAGGGGAGCATGAACAGCACAATTCAGCAAGAGCAGGATGGATAGATTGGTACACTTTGGCATACACAAAGGGGGAGCACATTTGGAGATTGCAGCAGGTACTCAGGGGGAGTATGGACAGCAGAAGGTATACCAAAGAAGAGGATATCCTGGTACGCCCTTTGCCCTTGATGTCAAAGGGGGAGAGTGACTTGGTGTGGTGGTTGCCATCAAGTCCAAAGGGGAAGATTGTTGGCATTATGATTCAAGTGTTGTCCTTGATGGCAACTCACTCAGAGGTTGGTACAGTTGCTCAGAGGTTGGTACAGGTGATGGCACTTAATCAGAAGACAGATCCTAGTACAGCAGGCCAAGAAAGTTAATACACGCAGGTTCATTAAGCCCAAGTCGCGTGTACACGCAGGTTGGCTTCAGTAAAAGCGCGTGTATGTGAAAACGTACCTTTGGTCCATGGCGGTTAATCCTTAGAAGTTGTGCCTATCGTTTTGGACCATGGCGTCTCGACGGACGTGTTGATCCCTAGTTTTGAAGTTGATGGTATTGTGTTACTATGGTTTTGGACCGTGGTATTGTAAAGGGCCTAAGGCTATATAAGGAGAAGATCATTAGGCAAATGTATGCAAGCAAGGGTGCAAGAGTGTGTGAGTGATGAAGATCTGAGGAAGTGTGAGATCCAAGTGTTGGTTATGGGTTGGTGATCTGAACCAAGGTTTCACTCATGTGGAGGATGATGAATGATGGAACGAGATCTCAAGGCTTGGAATGATTATCTTCATATGGTTTGCCTCTGGATAGACTAGATCTACTGACGCATGTTTATTATTATGATCTGGGTATGTTTTGATGTCTGATATAGCTGCAGAGTTTTAAGGTTGAATTTATAGATCTGTACGCGAGTTGGTTTTGGTAAAAGAGCGTATACACGCAGGTTGGGTTCATCCAAGTAGCGTATACAATGTGAAGTATGATATTTGAATATGGAGCTGGATCTTGTTGTTGCTATGATTGTCTGGTTATTGTTGACAGGGTTACAGTGATTCAGAATTGGGTGTTTCAGTGATTGATGATGCAGGTTGTACTACAATGATGATTGTCTTATGGATCCAGTATGAAAATGTATGAAACGTGGTCTCGGGTAGATCGTAGGCCGGCACCTACGTACTGGTAAACATATCAGCCAGTACAAGAGCCAGGGGATTGTAGCTCCCTTCCACTAGCAGCTGGAAAACGAGTAAAGAAGCATTCTGTAGGTAGGCACCTACGTACTAGTAAATGGATCGGCTAGTACAAGAGCTAAGAGGGTTGTAGCCCTCTGCAGGTTGTAGCCTGCGTGCTGGTAAAGGACTGCACCAGTACATTGTAAAAGAAGTTCTCATTAAAGAAGAAAGAGACAAATTGCAGCAGGTGGTTTTCACCCACATTGGGTTTCCACCTTATATCATGGTGTTCATGTGTGTGGCTTTTGTGTGATGATCTGTTCTGTTATACTGCACCTGTTTACTGTTAATATGCTTAATAATGTTCTGATGCATTTACTGAAGATAAGATTAACTGAATCATAAGATCTCTGGATATACGCTAGTTGCATTAGACACAGTCGCGTGTACACGCGGGTTCACTTAACTGAAGTCGCGTATATGTTTCTGAGTATGAAATTGAAAAGTTTTATCTGATCTGATAATACTGATTCACCCCCCCTCTCAGTATTATTTCCAACAATTGGTATCAGAGCAGGTCCTTCAGAGAAGCTTGATCGCTTGAAGGAGATTCGTAGAACAATGGGGAAGAAAGCACGTCAGAAGAAGAAGACAGCTCAAAGGAAAAATGACAACCTGCCGTTGAGTGGAAGCAAGTGTTCAGATCCTGAAGCATCTCAGATTGAAGATGGACAAGCAAATGAAGCATCAGATCAAATCATAGATCAACAAGATCTACCTAGCAAAAGGGAGAATGTCCTCAAGGAAGAAATCATCAGATTAGAAGATCAGTTAGAATGTGCCTCCAGAATTCGAGAAATGCTGCTAGCACTGAATAAAGAGCAAGAAAACGAGATCCTCAAACTAAGGCATCAGTTGGATGAAGGAAGGAAAGCTGAAGAGACCTTGGAGAAGCAATGTCTTGAAAAGGAAGAACAACATCAAGTTGAGGTAAATATCTTGAAAGGTAAAATAGAAGAAAAGGATAAGCTTTTACGATTTCAAGATAGTACTAAAGTCTTGGATGATATTCTTAATAGTCAAAGATCTCCTGCTATCAAGACTGGTCTTGGTTTTCGTGGTTATGTTGAAGGTGAATCTAATTCACAAGGTGAGGCAAGAAACTCTAATGAGAAATCTGAAATGCCCAACAAGGAACAACCAAGGAAAGAAATTCCTCAAGGAAGATTCTTTACTCCTAACTATGGACGTGATAGACGATTATTTCCTCCACTGAATAATGTTGAATGTTATGTATGTCATAATCTTGGACATGTTGCAGCCATATGTAGAAGAAGAAGGTTTCAAGACCATCATGCAGAAAGATCATCACATTCGAGGTACTTTAATGGATATTGTTTTTCTTGCAATATGTTTGGCCACAAAGCTGCTGATTGCTACAGGAGGAATATGAAACATGTAAGATGCTATGCATGTAACAAGTTTGGACATAAAGCAAGAGATTGCAGGAACAAAGCTCATGATAAGAAGAAATCATCAACATGCTTGAAGATATGGAAGAAAAAGGAAGTTCAGTCAGAAAAATATGGCACAGCACAGGGTACTCAGCACAGCACAGACATAACAAACTCAGGGGGAGCTGAAGGTGTAAAACTTCAGTGTTCTAATTCTCATACGCTGATATAATGAAGACAAGTCGCGTATATACGCGAGTTACAGGCTGCAAAGTCGCGTATATGGAAAGAGGGCAGCAGAACAGACCCAGGTTCAGTCATGGTTGGCTCAGGCTCAGGGGGAGCAGAACAGACTTAGGAAATGGTTCAGACATGGTTGGCTCACACTCAGGGGGAGAATATTCTTCAAATAATGCATTGTTGGCATTATGGTTAGAAGTTGTTGATAAAGTCTATCTTACTATTTAGGAATGGTATTGCAGGCTGATGCTTATGGTACAGATCATGATGCTGTTGGTGGCTTTCATAAGTCTTGGTCTAGATATTTCATCACTATGTCATGTATCTCTTTTATGATGTCAAGGTCATGTAACGGCCTATGTTGGTTTCCCCACTATGCCTGGGATGAATGATGAAATGTTCATGTATTATCATGTATCTTCACATGGTTAGGTGAATGAGTCAATATTGGTATATCCCCACTAGGTTGGGTGATGAATGTATGTTGAGTCTTTTGGTGATAGGAAGGTCTTCTATGATGTATAAGTCTTTGTTCTTCTTGAAGAACATCTTTTGCAGATCTTGCCTACAGTCAAGGGGAGCATGAACATCACAATTCAGCAAGAGCAGGATGGATAGATTGGTACACTTTGGCATACACAAAGGGGGAGCACATTTGGAGATTGCAGCAGGTACTCAGGGGGAGTATGGACAGCAGAAGGTATACCAAAGAAGAGGATATCCTGGTACGCCCTTTGCCCTTGATGTCAAAGGGGGAGAGTGACTTGGTGTGGTGGTTGCCATCAAGTCCAAAGGGGGAGATTGTTGGCATTATGATTCAAGTGTTGTCCTTGATGGCAACTCACTCAGAGGTTGGTACAGTTGCTCAGAGGTTGGTACAGGTGATGGCACTTAATCAGAAGACAGATCTTAGTACAGCAGGCCAAGAAAGTTAATACACGCAGGTTCATTAAGCCCAAGTCGCGTGTACACGCAGGTTGGCTTCAGTAAAAGCGCGTGTATGTGAAAACGTACCTTTGGTCCATGGCGGTTAATCCTTGGAAGTTGTGCCTATGGTTTTGGACCATGGCGTCTCGACGGACGTGTTGATCCCTAGTTTTGAAGTTGATGGTATTGTGTTACTATGGTTTTGGACCGTGGTATTGTAAAGGGCCTAAGGCTATATAAGGAGAAGATCATTAGGCAAATGTATGCAAGCAAGGTGCAAGAGTGTGTGAGTGATGAAGATCTGAGGAAGTGTGAGATCCAAGTGTTGGTTATGGGTTGGTGATCTGAACCAAGGTTTCACTCATGTGGAGGATGATGAATGATGGAACGAGATCTCAAGGCTTGGAATGATTATCTTCATATGGTTTGCCTCTGGATAGACTAGATCTACTGACGCATGTTTATTATTATGATCTGGGTATGTTTTGATGTCTGATATAGCTGCAGAGTTTTAAGGTTGAATTTATAGATCTGTACGCGAGTTGGTTTTGGTAAAAGAGCGTATACACGCAGGTTGGGTTCATCCAAGTAGCGTATACAATGTGAAGTATGATATTTGAATATGGAGCTGGATCTTGTTGTTGCTATGATTGTCTGGTTATTGTTGACAGGGTTACAGTGATTCAGAATTGGGTGTTTCAGTGATTGATGATGCAGGTTGTACTACAATGATGATTGTCTTATGGATCCAGTATGAAAATGTATGAAACGTGGTCCCGGGTAGATCGTAGGCCGGCACCTACGTAATGGTAAACATATCAGCCAGTACAAGAGCCAGGGGATTGTAGCTCCCTTCCACTAGCAGCTGGAAAACGAGTAAAGAAGCATTCTGTAGGTAGGCACCTACGTACTAGTAAATGGATCGGCTAGTACAAGAGCTAAGAGGGTTGTAGCCCTCTGCAGGTTGTAGCCTGCGTGCTGGTAAAGGACTGCACCAGTACATTGTAAAAGAAGTTCTCATTAAAGAAGAAAGAGACAAATTGCAGCAGGTGGTTTTCACCCACATTGGGTTTCCACCTTATATCATGGTGTTCATGTGTGTGGCTTTTGTGTGATGATCTGTTCTGTTATACTGCACCTGTTTACTGTTAATATGCTTAATAATGTTCTGATGTATTTACTGAAGATAAGATTAACTGAATCATAAGATCTCTGGATATACGCTAGTTGCATTAGACACAGTCGCGTGTACACACGGGTTCACTTAACTGAAGTCGCGTATATGTTTCTGAGTATGAAATTGAAAAGTTTTATCTGATCTGATAATACTGATTCACCCCCCCTCTCAGTATTATTTCCAACATTTACAATGAAAACTAATTAAATTAATTAAATTGAATTTACTAAAAGAAAGATTTAGATATATATTCAATCAAAATAAAGTTTTCCTATATCAATATGAAAACTAATCTAGTAAAAGGAAATTTTGGATATATATTCAATCAAAATAAAATCTTTTTATGGATCAATAGATATCAAACAAATATATATATACATATCCAAACAAATATATACCAAACAAAAATCTGAGTGCATTAACTAAATTAAGCGTCCAACATGTAAAAAAAATATGTACAACCCAACCTTCTACTAAATTAATTTCTGACTATGCACAAGAAGGTGGATAGATGGATCTCTAGAATACGGGTAACTATTCTTTCACCATAAGGCCAAAAATCCTTGTAAGTTTACCTATCTCTTTTTCCATGCATTTCAGCAACTCTGTCATCTACAAATATTAAAAAATTGAACATAAAAAATTCTCCTTGTAAGTTTACCTATCTGTTTTTCCATGCATTTCAGCAACTCTGTCATCTACAAATATTAAAAAATTGAACATAAAAAATTCTTATGAATAAATAAAGGTAGGAGTAAGAAATAGATGAGAGCATACCCAAAATTGTCTCCATATAGGCAACATCTAGAGAAACAAATTATCCTATACAAATCAACCCTCATTCTGCAATTTTTGGTTGTTATATGACCCACGGATTTTATGCTCATATAATATTTCAATAAATACAAATTGATTGGCATACTAAACATGTGGACTATAATGACATGAAATATATGAAACATGTGGACTATGATAACATAACATAACAACAATAAAAGAGTAACAAATCATAAAAGAGTAACATATCATTATGCAATTTTTTTGGTTGTTATATGTTCCATGGTTTTCATGTTCATATAATATTTCAATAAATGCAAATTGATTTTCATACTAAACATGTAAACTATAATGGCATGACATATACCAAACATGTGGACTACGATGACATGAAATAACAACAATAAAAATATAACATATCTCACCACAATTAGCATTTAATCATCAATGTACATTATAAGTTATCCTTTGAATAAATAAATTATATATTTATATATGAATTATATATTGATATATGAGCTCCATAAAAATAATACTATAAATATTATAGTTTTTGAATTAACCTGCTATATGTAGAAGAATTTATACGTTCTTATTTTATGGTGGGAATTACTATAAAAACCCTTATCAATATAGTCATCACTGAGACACGAAATTCTAATTATTTTTTTTTAATTAAATTTTTTTATGCCTTAAATATTTTTGTTTTAATTTTTTTGCAAATAAAATAATTTATGTTTTTCTACAATAAAATTAGATATTCCTAAAATGAATAAAAACTTATATTTTAATCTTTAATTTCAATTATTAAATATACTTGTTTATTCAATAGATTTTGAGATTACTAATTTACTTGATGATAACTACATTTATGATATGTGTTTAGATGCCACTTATATCTTTTTTGTTTCTTTCACATTTAAAAAGAGGAAAATTTTAGGGGCTAATATTCCCAATTGGGCTAGTTTTCCATAGTTTTTCCAAAAAATGATTCACCAATTTCTACTATTTTTAAAAGTAATTTGCCCAAATTTTACAGTATAAAATTATATTATCCTAAAAATCGCCAACGTTTATAGAGACTATCTAAAGTCATTAGAAATTTGAAATATCCTTAAAAAAATATCAACAAACGTTTTACAATCTACATAGGACTCTTAAAATTAACCAAAATTTATAAATTTTAAAATATATTTCTATCCCTAAAATTTTCATCCATAAATTTTCCTTTTTCAAATACTCATGTATTCCTTTATATCCATCGTTATTCAAATGTAACCTATTGACTTATGCATTCTTAATCTTCCCTACAAGTATTATTTACATATCCTTGTTCATTCTTTTATGATTAACTATATCGTCTTATTCTTTATTCTTTTCCTCTTCCGTGGTTTCTTGGAATGTTGAGATCATCCCCAATAACTAAAAAGAATTTTTAAATTTCCATTGTAGAGGGGAGTTTCTCACCTTAAACTTTGTTATCACTCAATTGTCTATATCAGTTGGTGATGGAAATTTTTTTTATCTTTATGTAAGAAGATTCTATAATATTAAAAATAAAAAAAATCATCTTCATATATCATCTTTATGTAAGAAGATTCTATAATATTATTAAGCTAATTTTATCATCAATAATGTAAAATTTCTAATACTAAATAATGAAAATCAATAATATGAACAAATTTAAGTAGAAAAAATAATAATTAAAATCAATAATATGAACAAATTTACGTGGAAAAAATAATATATGTTTTTTTAATATTAAAATGTAAATTAGTTAAAATAATGCTTAAGATGTAAACATATTACTTTGAATAGCTTTATAGAATTATACACAAATGTATAAATAATGAGACCTTTCTCATTTCTGATTCTAAATTTATTTCATATATAATTAGTTGCACATTTATAACTAAGAAAATATTGTCACAATAAAATTTTCCTTGTTATTGCAAAATTTACTATGACTACTGTAAAGACTTAGTAAGCAAGTTAGGTCTTATGGCAACAAGATATCAACCATCACTATTCTCTGAATGGCTTCTTTTTAGATATTTAGAGGTGGATGTTATCTCCGCAATACTGGATAGTATTCTTGTGCATGCCAATGCATAACAAGATTTCAAGAGAACCAACCGAACAATAAACTTTCTTTATTCCTACTGTTATGTTTTATTATCCAAAGGTATTGATACAATAGATTATATACTTATACATGTGAAGGCATGCTCTTTTCCAAAAAAATATTTTCCACAGGAAATCTATTCACAATGGATATTATGTATAAAAATGCAAGCTCTATTTCAAACAAAGATAAGACAATAGTTATAATTTCTTGCATACAACTACTTGTCCTCTCCAACAGAAAATGGTGTGATAGCTTTTCTGCTTGAATGTGAAACATATATTTCTTTCCAAACGAAACTAACTAAATCTTGCACGGAAAAAACACATTTCATTTTCAGGGGATCAAACGCATAACATGTATTCTTTCGTGCATGAAAATAGACCTTTTCTTCTTACCAAAATATCTAGCCTACTAACTATACATAATCTTTTCCCAAAGAAAGCTAATATCATAGATAATCCCTTTAGGTGTGCAAATGCATATTATTTTTCCCAAAACAAGGCTAACACAATAAATATTATGCGATTGCACCTTCCTTTTCTCCAAAAATGTAATACCAATAATATAATTTTCCATGCATACAAGTGTATATATTTCTCTAAAGAATCTTCCAAAATAATATTAACACAATAAAGCATTTGATTACCAGTTTTCCTCTCCAACAATCTAATTTAATAATGTATAGAAGGACATGTTTTTCTCTTTTCTTTTTGAAGAGTTATAGCTTTATATATATATATATATATATATATATATATATATATATATATATATATATATATATATATATATATATATATTCCAACGATTGCACCTTCCTTTTTTCCAGAAATGTAATACCAATAATATAATTTTCCATGCATGAAAGTGTATATATTTCTCTAAAGAATCTTCCAAAATAATCTTAACACAATAAAGCATTTGATTACCAGTTTTCCTCTCCAAAGATCTAATTTAATAATGCATACGTGGACATGTTTTTCTCTTCTCTTCTTTTTGAAGAGTTCTAGCTTCCTCATATATATATATATATATATATATATATATATATATATATATATATATATATATATATATATATATATATATTCCAATGTATTTAGCACACTACTTATTAATTTTCCAAAAGTTAGCTACAAAATATATTCCTATCATTTACAACATTAGATAAGTTTCTAATATTTCCTCAAGAAATAGCATGAATAACAAATAATTTTCAATTAATATAACCAATTGAATTTTATACAAAGCTTTTATGTGAACTCTTTCTCAAAAAAGTTACTTAGCACACTACTTATTAATTTTCCAAAAGTTAGCTACAAAATATATTCCTATCATTTAGCACATTAGATAAGTTTCTAATATTTCCTCAAGAAATAACATGAATAACACATAATTTTCAATTAATATAACCAATTGAATTTTATGCAAAGCTTTTATGTGAACTCTTTCTCAAAAAAGTTACTTCTCTTTCTGCACGACTCAAGCTTCCGATGGCTGTAAAATTACATATTCATTTCGAGTAGATCCAATATATTATATATTTTTCTTATGCATATATGCACATATTCTCTTTAAGAGTCGAATATTTCTATTTCAAATTGCAATGCATATGCATCATGAGAGCATCCTCGGTAATCTTTTAAATGAAATAACTTAATTTCCTTTTAAGAATTATCAACATAATTCTTCTATTTTTTATGCATGAAAATAATAAATTTATTTTCAAGAAATATCAACATAATTGTTATATTTGTGTGCATACGAATAACTTATTTGTTTTCAAGAAATATCAAACTTAATAGTTGTTGGTTTGTACATCAAATTAATTTATTTATTTTCAATAACATTAACACAATAGTAATCTCTATATGTACATAAACAACTATTCATTTCCGCCTGAAAAATCATACAGGAGCACTCTGTTTTACTTTGTTTTTCCTCTTTTAGTCATCAACTTTGTACGCAGTTTCCGAACATCTGGAATATTTTTTTTTTTTAAGAGGTTTTTGTTGAGAACAAGTTTACTAAAAAAAATCTCTCAGTTTTACACCTGTCACAGTTTGGAAGATTCAAATGAACTTTTGAAGCCCATTTTTCCAAACTTAAATATTAAATAATTTTATGTTTTAGTCACCAACTTTGGACATGGTTTTCGAAGACTTGAAAATGAATTGCTCAAATATAGAAGAGGCTTTTCTTTACAACACTCTCATTTGTAACAAAGCTTTTAGCTTTTACACATTTATCACGGATAGGGAGATACGAAGACATATTTGGACCATATTTTCTAATAACTAATGCAATTCACACAACTATTTAGCCATGAAAATATTTTAAGAATTCAATTCACATAAAATATTTTGAGAATTTAATGAACAAAACACTTATTCTTCTATGCACGAAATTGCATGAGGTTTTCCCAATAAAATAATTTTGACTCTTTATCATATGAAAATTTTCAAACTAATAAATTAGTTTCTTATTTCTTCATACACCATATGCAAACATAGTAATAATTTTCAAAGAGCATAGTTACTTATATTTTAATGCATGCTTGGAATCTTTCATTCCTCTATCTTCTCTTGATTCTACATGTATTTTGTCATTAGTTCACATATTTTCCCATAGGCTTACAATAAGTAGAATTAAGAAAATGCAATAGCTTTTCTAAATCTAAAAATAATTCTATAAATCACCCATAAATCACTCCATAAATCAGATGTTTCCTAAATCCTAAAATCACTTCGTAAATAATACATAAATCAATTTTCTAAATTCTAGAATCACCCAATAAATCATCCATAATTCTCTAATGTTTTTTTAAAAGTAGATTTGATTTTGCCTTATGGACAAAATATACTTAATCCATAGTTTTTCTAAAACTACGACTCATTAGTTCTAAAACTAGAAAATATGCCAACTTGGAAATAAAATTTATTTAGATAGAATAACATAAATTATTTTCAGTATAAAAAATAAGAATTAATTCTTGTAATATTCTTATAATTAAAAAATTTAATTAAGAATATTCTTCTTGTAATACCAATATAATAATTAATAAATATTTAATTATTCAACAACACTCATTTTACGAGTGTTTTTATGGTAGCTTACGGTAGGGATATTGCCAAGGAAAATCAACTATATGTTAGGGTTTATATGATATGTATATTTAGGGTATGCAATAACATATAGAAGCTTGGAAAAATAGTCTATGAGTGATAAGTTAAACGAAGGAGAAAATACTGTGAAAAAAGCAAGCTAGGGTTAAGTAAACAATTATTTTTAATGGGTGAAAGGAATATAAAAACAAGTAATATCAATATAGTAGTGTTGTGGGGAAAAATGCCTATGCAGGACGATCCTATCCACCTAAGGTGTGACAGTGCCTTAGCAACAAACGAGTACAGCTATACTGGTTTCTTCCTTTATGAAATGTGAAAGAAGAGAGATCAATAGACTTACCGGTGTCTTCCGTTTGTCCCTCGATCCGGTCTCTCTTCTCTTTGGGTGTTCACAGCTACTTGCCTTCTTGCTTATCCAGCTTCAACTTCCTGTAAGATCACAAGAGAACAGCTACTTGCGACAAGAGAACAGCTACTTGCGACAAGAGAAGAACACTACACAAAGACAGATATTCACATTCATAACTAGTTTAGGATTAGAAATAAACCAAATACACTAATACATTCATACATCAAAATACATCAGCATATAGGAGAAACCAAGATAGCTTTATTGATGAATAACAAGGTTCAGGAAGAGATACAACCCAGAGGGCTCCAATCCAACATCTCCTTCCCAGCAAATGGAATTCCTATCTTCAGCCCCTTCAAAGCATTAAGCACCCAATGATTCCAGTCTCAAACCAACAACAATTCTTTGCAAAACAAAATTCCAGCCTCTAGATCTCATGGAGGAGAGATCCATTTATAGATGTTTGGAGAGAGGATGAGTCAGCTTGAGATCTGACTAGTGTCCTCTCCCTTTGTCAGTTCTTGAGTCCACTTGGAGGTTCTTGCTTCCACTTGGAGATTTGGAACCTCTTACTCATCACCAGTCGAATTCCCTGAGGCAAGTGTCATTTTGGAAGCTTCCTGGGTTTTGACACCTTGAGAAATGAGCCTGCCACTTGTCCACTCTCGTTCAGCGCAGGTAGCCTTTGTTCCAGTTGACATTCAACGCAGGTAGCCAGTGTTGGCTTTGACATTCAGCGCAAACAGCTAGTGTAGCCACTGAAATGATCCTGAATTGACTTGTTTTGAGCAGTTTTTTGGTGGAGAACTTCTGTGAATTGCTGTGGTTTGTTAGCCTTGTTCCTCTAGGGGTAGGAACAACATGTTTAGGGACTTTGGATCCCTTAGATTATGGACATTTCATGCTCAATGCTGTAAGGCACAAAAATGTCTATAACAGTTGCCCCCTAAAGTATGAGGCTATTTATCGGGCGAAATGCTTTATCAGGGGGATCCGAAGTTCATCCAATGCTGGGAGGAGACCTGTAATACAATACAATACAATACATTATTTTCCATACTGCTTTCATGATCTAGCTGAGGCGGGCATTCCCATGCTTAGCTTTATAAATTCATTTTTCTGTACATAGAACAGACAATCGTCTGATGATAGACTGATAATTTTGATGAAATTATCATCCTTTGAGTAGGATGATTATCTGCTACAATGATGTACATGTCAATGTCTTTATCTTTCCTGAATATATATCGCAGCCCGGATGGATGAAACTAGATCCGGGGTCTTCAAACTCGTTCGATCTTCACTCTAAGTACAAGTCGATCCATGTGAGAATTGTTCTGAAGTCGAACATGGAAAGACATCGCTTGATTACCGGTCAATGATGTGAACCGTTAACAAGCGCGAGAGGAATCACCGATAATGATAATGACCCTCAAGGTACTGCAGTACAATTCACGTGGTGTGAATAAAGGACTTGGTGTCGAACACCACGCAAAATCTTTCGGTCGAAGGTCATTGATGTATACCTGTCGCCGGAAGTGAGAAACTTGCCATTGTGGCATGCAAGCTTCAAGGTACTGAAGGGGTTGTTCCTAGATCAACTTCTTGGATAATGAGCTGATGTCGACAAGAAGTGATCCGTCAAAGGAGGGCCTTAATGAATCCCACATCAGTGACACGGAACGGAGCTAATGATTTTAATGGAGGTGAAAATGATCTGTGACATATGATTCAGGGTGGCGGTCATGAAAGGATGAAGGATAATGTATGGCAGTGGATGGGACACGGTTGACTCTTTCTGAACGACTTCTCTTGAACATATGGCGACACTGATACAATGGATCGGTAGCATTACCCCAAATATGGATGGTATGGCGAGACCATGGATGTGACCGGTGAATGAAACAACCCAACCCGATTGTGGTACGGAGGAAAAGTGTCATGTTCAAGAGCGACTTGCTACCATCAAAGTTTTCTTTAGTTTCTCCCAATTTTTCCCCAGTCATTGCTGACCAGTACCTCTTTATTTTTGTCAAGCTTGAGGAGGATAACATATGCTTGTTCTATAACCTGCCCTTCGGGCAAGCCCATCGCTATGCTTTAACGAGCCTAGTGATAGTGAAACTCGTTCTCGTCTAAAGACAAGTTTGTCGCTATTTAATTATTTTAACGAGTCTAACGACAAGGATAACTCGGTCCTTTTCATTTTTAGAGAGTCTGAAAAGGTACATAAAGTTAACTCCAAAAGTCCTTTTTTTGTCATCTAATCCCTTAAGTCCGAAAAAGTATAAAACAATACAGAAGGGATGAGTTTTCGATAGTTTTAACGAGCCGAACAAAATAAGCGATCGATCTTTTTGTGCAATAATCCCTCATGTCCAAAAAGATTAAAATCTAGAGGAGGGATGGATATTCCGGTCGCTTTAACGAGCTGGAAGGCCAAAACTCGGCAATCTTTTCATATTTTACGAGTCAGTTGAAAAGAGCTTAAAGAAGACTCGTCTTTTGAGGAACGAGTGATAAACAGGGATAGCAGCTGATTCCAGGTGCAGGTTGGAATTTTCCAATCACGGCAGTGTCACAAGGATGGCTAGGTGTAATCACTCTTCGTAGTTGTTCCTCAAAATGGGTAAACAACATATGGAGGTGAACGATCGGCCAAATGAAAAGTGGAGGTGACGGTGCAAACACAACCAAGGCTTTAACGGCTAATTATATTACATTCACAGTGGTTATTTACCGGGATAGTTCATTTTTTAACGAGCTTAAACGCGGATTGAAACACTTGCTCGATCTTATGTTTATTTTTTAACGAGCATGAACTATGCGCTAAAACTGCTCGGATCTTGCGTTTATTTTTTAACGAGCATGAACTTTATGCTAAAACTGCTCGATAATTATATGGTCAAATTTTGATTTTTACCATGACTAGCTTTGCCCTTTTCAAAGATAGTACTGTATCCTCAATTGCTGCATCAAACTAGTTAGAAATGAATAACATTTGCATGGAAATGAGAATATAACCCTAATATTTCGCTTTGAACTACGTAAAAAGTGATTAAAAGGTGTTTTTACCTCTCATTTTACCATTTCATTTGAACTTGGTTTGTTGGAGCTTTGGAGGTGCCTCTTCCCCCTTGATTTTCACCAGCTGATTCCGGGAGATTCTGCGGACGATTTTTGGCGCCGTCTGGACCAGGTAGGAGCTAAACTCTAGCTCTTTCTTTTCATGGTTTCCTTTTTCCATTCTGTGCCTGTTTTCCTATTCCCATGAGCCCTTGGGGTTTTGCTAGGGCGCTCTGCCATCAGCGCAGGCAGTCCATTCGAAACCTGCATTGAATGTCAAGCTGCCTGAAGGCAGTTTGACCTTCAACGCAGGTAGGACACTTGCCAATTGCGTTGATCATAGAAAAGCAGTTCTATTGCACAGTTTTTGATGAAATTTCGCCTGTTTTTCATCAAATCCAGGATCTTACTCTTTCTCTTGTTTGTTTTGCAGGGACTTTTGAGCAAAATGACCCTCACATGGCGAGAACGAGAGCATGAAGAGGAGGACATGATTGCCCTCCACGACCCTGTCATGGTGAACGTGCTGCGGAACTGTGGCCTGCTGAAGTTCTTCCGTATCTCTAGTATGAGAGAACAAATCTCTTTACTGCAATATATGCTTGATGCTTGGGATCCTATTAACCAAGTATTTCAGATCAGGATCAAATCCATCCCTTTGACCATGGTAGACATTTACTTCTTGACTGGTTTGTTGAGGCGGGGTGCCCCCATTTCTTTGTCTGGTTCGGCCCGAGGGAATGACTCCGTGAGGGATTATGTCCGCCAGTATTACAGGGAGGGATCCTAGCCGAGCAGAGACAGCAAGGTTGTTATCCGTGAGATTACTGACAGGTCCCTTAGGTCCATTCTGTATACTATTGGTAGAATGGCCGGTAGCGCATCTCTACATGTTGCCAACAGATCTTATGTGCAGCACGCCTTGGAGTTTCTCCAACCGAAAGTATTCAACTGGTGTGATGCAGTACTTCTTCAGATGAAAAATCAGTTGAACAAGGTAAAGGACGGGAAGCTGAAGAACTTTGGATTTGGTTCTATTCTGACTGCCTTTGCCTTGGAGAAAATACCACTGATGCAGCCTCAGTATATTGCACTCGACTTGCCTTCTCCTACCGAGCCACGCATGCAGAGATGGGTTGATCAGATGTCTAGGCATGCTGGTCAATCTCAGATTTCTTTCACTGATACCTTCTTCAGGTGGTTCAAGCGTCAGGAGATGGTCTATTCTGAGTATCCATATGTTGGTATGGATTTCCGAGGTGATTCGGACTTGGTACTGCCAGATGGCGAACAGTGGGGCGCTATTGGTAAAATCTTCGACCATATTACTGTTTACTGTTCTTATTTATAATGTCCTTGTGCTTTATTCTATCAAGACTTTAATCAAACTCATGTGTGCATGCAGATGTTGGTCCTGTTCGTCCAGCAGTTCGCCCGAGAGCGCCAGTTGCTGCCCTGGCAGGGGAGACGGCTGGGAGAGTTATTCTCCGCGACCTTGATGTAGCCGAGACCCTTACAGCTGTGTAGGAGCAGGTTGAGAGCCTTACTCTTGGCATTCCCGATGTGAGGATTGATGTGTTACCTTTACAGTTGCAGCGGCATACTACTGGCGTGCCTAGACAATGGACTCGTCTCTTGCGCATGATTGCACAGGCCGTGACATGCTATCATGAGCATCACTAGGCTAGGGTGCCCCCTAGCGCTTTTGAGTTTTTGGGTCATACGACCGATTTTTGTCTTGGTTACAGAACATTATGTATGAACGATAAACAACTTACATATATATTTTGATTTTCGAGGTTTATTTTGGTTGAGTTATATGATCCATATGTACAACATTGATGATGTGTCTCTTTTTATAAATGTCGCAAATGTCTATCTAACACATAATTTGCTAATGAGTCGGTTAATGTGTTTAAGTTTCTGGAAATATGCTGGTATTGAATTGAATCAAATTGCCTTTCCAAAATCTTAACCCTTAGGAACATGCGATAAATAGCTGGGTTGCGAACGGAATATATACCATTGAGTTGTAGTATTACGAGGAGGGAAAATTTTAAGAACCCCCCCTAAATTTATAAATATAATAAATGGGCGAATCTCCATGGTATATAGGAAAAATGGAAGGCGATTTTATCAATAATATAATATGTATATATAATTTTTTGGCGAATCTCTCACCAGGCATGGCGAATATTTTACTCAATTATAAAATCTTGTAAGTTCTTGGCTAGTCTTTCACTAAATAATAAAACTTTGTAAAGTCCTAGTGAATCTTAGCATAGGCTACATGCTGGTTTAATTCCCCCATTTCAATAGGCTACATTCTAGGTGAATACCATGGGTCAATACCATGTGCCATTTTGGTGAATACCATGGGTCAATACCATGTGCCATTTTTTATTTTTATTAATTCTAATATTAGGGTTAATAATGGTTTTTTGCATGGTATTAATAACAATCTAGTCCATGGTATTTGTCCCATAGTATTTTGGCCATAGGTTTCACCTAAATATAACCCATTTTTTTAGTGTTCGTAAATATAAGGTGACTTATGGAGTAAATATAAAAAAATGTTTTATTTGTTTACCATACCTCTCGTTTATTTATATTTTTATTAATTTACCATACCTCTTTTACAAATATGGTATTTGGCCCATAGGATTCACTTAAATAAAACCTCTTTCTTGAGCCTTCATAAATAGAACGAGGGTTATGGACTAAATATAAAAAAGAGGTTTTATTTATTTACGATACGTCTAGTTTATCTATATTTTTATTTATTTACCATACCTTTTGAGTAAGTATAAAAAGACATTTTATTTATTTACCATACCTCCAATTTACTTATATTTTTATTTGTTTACACCCTTACATGTATATAAGGTGACTTATGGAGTAAATATAAAAAATGTTTTATTTATTTACCATACCTCTCATTTATTTATATTTTTATTAATTTACCATACCTCTTTTATAAATATGGTATTTGGCCCATAGGATTCACTTAAATAAAACCTATTCTTGAACATGGGCGAATGGATTCACTTAAATAAAACCTATTCTTGAAAATGGGCGAATGGAAGGTTGTAAGTCCTAATTTCAAGGGCTAAATTTACCTTTTTTACCCTCTCCCTTAAAATAAGGTGGGCTATTTGAGGTGATTTGTAAAAATGTACTATGATACAAAATATTCGCCCACTAAAAATTTAAAACCCTTTAATTTCGCCAAAGGGCGAACATTCGCCCCTAAAATTATCCTTGATTATGAGCTGTGAGTCTAGCCTGACAATTAGTCGGCGTATACCATGGGTGATGGCATCAGAGAGTAGTTCTATCAACGCGCTATACTCAACGATGTTATTCATTGATTGCCCAATACACACACCTCTAAAACTTACTAACTCGCCGCTTGGATCAAAAATGGCCCAGGCTGCGGAGGATAGGTTCCGCGAACTACGACTCGCTCCGTCGGCATATCCAACACATGTCTCCAGAAGGTTTGACATCTGCAATAAATGTAAAAAGGTGGATCACTCGACCAAAACAAACATTTTAGCGAAAACAAAATACAACAAAAGCATACATGTTACTATTTAAGAATAGTAACGTTTGAGGTACAACCCATTACGGGGTTGCGCCAGTGGGATTCCGTCATAATCCATTAACTCATAGGCTCCTTTTGCTAACACTCATTTAACAATATAGGGGCCCATCCATAGGGAATTAAATTTACCTGCTCCCAGTTTATCGGATTCTTGGTCATAAAGCAAGACCAAGTCACCTTCTAAGAAGACACGGGGTTTGACATTTTTGTCGAACTGCGCCTTGACTCATTTCTTATGGGCTTCGTTAGCCAAAGAGGTGTCACGACGGGTTTCATCCAATCGGATTAATTCCAAGAAACGAGCCTCTTCTTCCGAAGTTCCGGGGAGGAGATCAATTGTGAGTTTAAGAGACGAAATTTCGCACTGGATTGGCAAGACTGCTTCCAGGCCGTACACCAGTTGGAAAGGTGTGAACCCGGTCGCGTTCTTTGCCGATGTCCGGTAAGCCCATAAGGCTGAGTACAGGATTAGGTGCCACCTTTTTTTGTGAACCCCGATCATCCTCTGCAACATACGCTTCAGGACCTTGTTGATTGCTTCAACTTGTCCGTTGGCTTGCGGATAATACGGGGTAGAGCTATCGTGAGATAGCCCTAGCTTGGCAGCTAATTCGACCATCATGTGATTGCGAAAATGCGATCCATGATCTGTAACTATAGCCTGTGGTACGCCGAACCTGGCGACTACATGATTGAAAAAGAAAAGGGCAGCTGTTTCACCAGTGTTATCTAATGTAGGCATCGCCTCGGCCCATTTGGTAAAATAGTCAACAACGACTATAATATACCCATGCCCCCCAGTCGAGGTGGGGTTACATTGCATGAAATCGATGCCCCACTTGGCGAAAGGCCCAACAGCAACTATTGGCTGTAAAGGTGCGGGTGGTCTTCTGGTTTTGCTATCGAAAATTTGACAAGCATGGCAACTTCTGACTGCGGTTATGAAATCTTTGAACATGATTGGCCAGAAGTATCCTGCTCGTAAGATTTTCTGTGCTGTAGCATATCCAGATTAATGCCCCCCACACGCGCCTGAATGACACTCATTCAGGGCTTTTTCGGCCTCTTCATGGGTGAGACACCTCCTCAGAACTGTATCGATACCACGACGGTAAAGCGTATCACCGATGATCATGTAGTCTTTCGCTTGGTATCGTATACGTTTTTGTTCTGAGTGAGAGGTGTCAGGCCTGAATTTTTGGGTTTGGAGATAAACTATTATATCTCCATACCACTCATTGCTTGTAGATATCAGAAACAAACTTTCATCCACGATTGACTCTTTTGATGTTTCATCATTGGACGACGATGGGAGATCGCACAGTAATTCTGCGAAAACTAAAGCTTTCTTTGATTTGGATTTTACAAATTCCAGATCAAACTCTTGAAGGATCGCTATCCATTTTGAATATTTGCCCCCCAGCAACTGTCACGACAATATATAAGTCATGGGGTTGCAATCTGATAGAATGGTAGTTTTCCGAAAGAGGACATAATGTCGAAATCTTTGTATCGCTTGAACAGCAGCGAGTGCTAGCTTTTCAACGTAAGAATATTTGCTTTCTGTATCATTCAAGTTTTTACTTAAATAATATATAGGATGTTCAATTCCATCGACTTCTTGAACTAAAACCATCGCAATGGTCATATCCGCTGCAGCCAGATACAGGTTAAAATCTCTTTGATAGTTCGGGGCATACATTAATGATGCTTTTACTAGAGAATATTTCAGAGCGTCAAAGGAAGCTTGCGCCACCTGATCCCAGACAAAAGGTACATCCTTTTTCAAAAGACGAGTATAACCTTTAGCAAGTTCTGCGTAATTCGGAATGAACCTCCTCAGAAAGTTTGCTTTCCCTTGGAGTTTCTGAATCTGAAGCAAATTTGAAGGTGGAGGAAAATTAATGATTGCCTGAACCTTGCAAGGGTCGAGACGAATCCCATCCTTAGAGACTACAAAGCCAAGTAAACGACCAGAACCGACGCAAAACACACATTTGTGTGGATTGAGTCTTATCTTGTAGTGTCGGCAACGTAGAAATATCGCTCTTAAATGCTGCGGATGATCAGTTCGTTTTCGCGAATGAGCCGGAACGTCGTCGAGATAAGGTTGAATGATGTTCTTGATGTCATGGAAGGCATAATTCATTGCCCTCTGAAATGTCTCCCCTGCGTTCTTTAAACCAAAGGGTAATTTTCGATAAGCGAATGTGCCCCACGGACAGATGAATGCAGTCTTTGACTGGTCCTGTGGGTGGATATTTATTTGATTATACCCGGAAAATCCATCCATGAATGAAAATATTTCACATCTGGCGCATTCATCAATTATCTGGTCGATGAAGGGTGTAGGGTAGTTGTCCTTCGGACAAGCTTGGTTTACATCCCTATAATCGACACACACTCTGATTGTCCCTTGTTTCTTCATAACAGGGACAATATTCGATACCCAATCGGTTAGAGGAACCGGGTAGATGAAACTAGCATGGAGGAGCTTTTCAACTTCTGCTTTAATGGCAGCGGCTTTCTTGGGGTGCACCTGCCGAAGCCGTTGTCTTACTGGTTTGACATCAGGATACATCTTAATTTCATGTTCAACGATACTCGAGTCAATGCCCGGCATTTCATCATATGACCAAGCAAAGACATCTCTGAATTCGCGAAAAAGAGCGTTGTATATTTCCAGTTCTGAAGGGGAACAACCTTTGCCGACATAAATATTCTCTACAACATTTATTTTAGTCGAGATATTTATGGCTATAGTCTCTTCAATATTGGATAAGTTTCGCTTGGAATCCACCGTATTTAAGTATTTGATAGGAATTCAAAAACTGAAGGGTGATAAAGGTCATGTTGAGTATCTTCTTCATATTCCGGAAGAAGGGAACGATGGTGGCAATCATTCCATGGTGCCCCCTCAATCAACATTGATTGTAGAATTCCTTCGTCAGTCCCATGTACTTTCGACCAAGGATCTAATGGGGTACCATATTCTCTAGACCTATCTACCCAAACGCTTGATGAGCGTTGATTTGGGTTCGCCTCCCATGCTCGAAACATTGATTGCTACAATATTTCTATAGGGCTTGGGGGCAAAACCATTGCATGATCGATTTCGACATCGTCTTCTGAGATCTTCCTGGAAGATATCATGTTGCAGGCTCTTACGAATGCTACTTCTCCTATATAGAATGGAGGTGGAAGTGCGAAAGTTCCCATTAATGTGGGGTCTTTCAGTAGGCCTACTCCGATGTCTTGAAGCGGATGGTTGCTTCCATGGATCATGGGAATGCTTCCTGTAACTTGTGAACCATTAGGGAGGAAGTTTTGTTGGTCGACGATCGTAATCCCTCCTTCAAACGGGAATGTGATCTTCCTAAAATAAGTCGACACAACAACTGCCATGGCATAGATCCATGGTCTTCCCAGTAGGATGTTGTAGTCAAGATTCCCATCGATGACTTCAACATCTATTTCTACTGTTTTTCCTCCCAGTTCAACCTTCAAGTTATTAAGGATACCGTACGGGGTATAATTCCTTCCGTCGAAAGCTTTTAATGTCGTCGAAGATCGCGACAAGGTTGGAGATCCTAAAGTTTTCCAGCAACTCATCGACATAATACATGTAGATGCCCCCTCATCAATAATTGTTCGGTGAACAGTTTTGTTGAGGGCTTTCACTTGAATAAGGAAAGCTAGTTGAGCTGGTAACTGAGGATCGTATCCTTTGTGATCAAAAGATAGAAGATTGGAATCCTTAGGATCAACCCCACCAATAGCCGATAACAAAGTCTGCCTTTGGGATGGGCAATTTTGTAGTACTTCAAGAGTCGACATAGCAGATGGCGACTGGGCCAAATCTTCCATTATGTTATAATGCTGCGCCGCTCTGGCACGAGGATTAAATGTCGACTTGTGTACTACTCCCTTTGGCGGTTTTATTGTTAATTCAGGAATGATGGGTGGTACAACTTCTGTCGAAGTTGTTGTCGAACTACTTGGTTGATCTTTACCTTTGTCGTTCGACAGCTGCGGATTCCCGTAATCTTTGTTCCTTGTCGAAATCAAAGCATCATTCTGCTGTTTTGAAACCGACAACATAAGCACTTGCGGCGGGGAAGCATTTCCACTATCAACCAGATTTTGGCCTGGATTGGGAAATGGATCAGTTAACACAGCTGAGGTTTGCGAACTTTTGAAGAACCTTTTAAGCTCAGCTTTATAGGGACAATTCCTTGTCCAATGATCCTCCTCATCACATATTTGACATGGATATTTCCTATTTCCAGGAGGGTTTGAAGAAGTTTTTTCAGGGGATGACTCACCATGTTTCTTCTTTTTCCCCTTGTTTTGCTTCTTCTTGCTCCCTGGTTGTTTGGTTTCTTTGCCTTTATCTGCTGATACGGCATTTACTTCCGAAGCAAGAATTTCTTCTTTTTCATTTTGATCCGAATTCTTACGGGCTTTCTTAGACGAAGCCTTTGTCGATTTCGTGTTTGCCGTGCCAATCACACCATCTCCGGCATGAGAGTCACTATTTGATTTAGGAGGAGGAGGAATTGAAAATTTCGGTCTAGGTGCGTCAGGTATTTTATCGTAGAGCGTGCCAGACTGAGTATAAACTAAGTCTAGATACTGTGCACGAGCAATAACTTGCTCCTCTGTTACGACTCCCCCCTTTGCCACATCTTCTGTTATAGCAGGAAGTAACGACTTTATAAACCATTTAACTAACAGCTGATCGGGAACGTATGTTTTCACCATCCTACGACGACGACGCCATTCATGTATATGATCGGATATATGAGTGGCAGTTGTCTGCTTGAAGTTGGTTAATATTTCTGTTCCCGTTTCGTACCTTATCGGTAATTAAAAATGGGTTAAGAAAGTCGTGGCTAGGGAGCTAAAATTGTCGAACGAGGCTCTAGGTAACTCAATATACCATTTTGCTGCTGGACCCGTTAACGTCCTCTGGAAAAGGTGAAGCCTTATTGAATCATCATTCAGGGTGTTTGATGAACACCATAGATGAAAAGTCATCACGTGATTCGATGGGTCTTCACCTGGATTTCCATTGAATTTAGGAATGTCAGATGGAAGTTTGTGAGGAATCGCTGGCCACCAAGGGGTGTAAGCAATCGGATCGTTGGTTAACCGGTGTAAATCAGGTAACTCTAAAGTTTCCACGAATGGTAACTGTTGATTCAGGTTAGGTGAAGCATACCCAGGGTACGATGGGATCGCCTGAGCAGTGGGCCTTTGCATACCAGCATAATGTAATTGATGTTGGTATGACTGATACGGTTGGTGGACTTGACCACTGTAAAGCGGTTGGTTTTGACCGTTTTGAATATACGGTTGTCCACTGTTCCCAAAGATCTGCTGCTCAGAACCTGGTACACTTGCTGGAATTGTGGTTGTTGGTATTGCACCAGCCACGGTTGTGAAGCCATGTTCTGTTGTGCTACACTAACTGTTGGACCAAGGTGTGGGGTAATTGTACCCGTTTAGACCTGTTTCGCCCCACCAATTGGCGATTGTGGTTGTGACCCAGGGTCAAGGGGCTGTTGCATTACAACCTGAGAAATCTGAGGTTGACATACAACAGGCATCGCTTGAACTTGTGACATTGTTACAATAGCCGGTGTGGTCGGGATGTTCGACATAGGTACACATTGTTGCATAGAATATACAACCCTTGGTTGTTGAGGTAGCATAGGTACCCAACCACTTGATGTAATTCCAGTATAACCTGAATACTATTGTGAACTCCCGTATGGATACCCTCTCGGAGGGGGTAGTGAAAGGGCATACTGCCCCCCATACGGTAGCAATCTGGAACTCAAGGGAATTGTTTGTCCTTGGGGACTGGATTACCAAAACTGGCCTCCATATGGATCAATCTGGCGCATCTCAACATAAGAGTTGCCGGATATTATTCCGGATGAACAAACTAGAATGGACCACACTGTCGAAATAGTCCCTTGGTGGACTCCTTCTAGCGGTTGTGAGCTAGTCGGGACAGATGGTATGCCGGCAAACATTGTCGGAGTGACGGCAGGGGCTTCTGCTATCGCTGTGTCGTTCGACACAGTCCTAGATGTTGACGGTTGTTCAGACATTTTGAGTCTATCCAATAGATTTCCTAGCGATTCTACAGGAACTTCCACTTGTGGTGGATTAACTTCTGATGAAGGAAATAGAGTGACCCCGACTCCAAAATGGGTTGCAGTACTTGCTTGCGGATCCTCTGCAATTTCCTCTATCGCAATCAAACCCGATGGAAGAGGAAGATCGTCAGGTCCGTAAAATATTTCTGGTGCCGAAGAAGGGGTTGAATCGACAGCGACAGTTGTTTGAGGAGCAAGATTCTCTGAACCGGTTATAGATGGAACTGGTTCAGTAGCACAAGTATTTGCCCCCAGACCAGGATCAGTGTTACTGTCCCTCTGTGGCTGTTGAACTTCTTCTATAGAGGCCGGGTTTCCAGAAATGTTTGGAGTAACCGGAATCTCAGATGTTGTCGGAACACTTGTTCTAACTTTGATAGGAGATTTCGAACCGGTTAAACGAGTCCGCTTTGTCCGTACTGTTTTCGATTCCGGAGACAAAGACGGTTGACTCGTAAGCCTCCGCGAACGACGGGGTTTCAATTGACTTTCTTCCACGATTGCGGATTACTCGATCAACCAAAATACAAAAGGGGAAAGTGTGTTTCCGAATTAAATGAATTTTTTAGACGCTTTTAGACACAACTTGCTTTTTCACTTTTAAAGAGTCGAGAAAAAGCTAAAGATGACTCTAGTCTCCTTCGATGTTTTAATGAGCCCGAAGTGACAAATGCTCAGATGGACTTTTTCCGTTATAGAGTCTGAAAAAGGCCAAAAGGAACTGCTCTGGAGTTCTAGGCAGAGGGTGTGCCAAACTTTTCGCAAAACCGCAGAATACTTTTTAGGGTACGGGCGGTCGATCTTCCTGAATGCTGTGTTCAGTGCATTGCGATCAGTAGGGCGGCCGACACGGCTTCCTAAGGATAAAGGTTTTATGCCTATAGGGGTCTCCCAATATATATGCGACGGTACGTGGGAGCACAATCCGTACTAGTGCTATCGTCCCTCAGGAGGAATCACCCACCTTCTACGAGATCGACAGTCACCAGGCTTAACGACGCCGGAACACGTCTCTAGCCTAGACCTCTATGTTGTGCGTTATGTTACAAAGCGTTGTTAAGTTCATTCAATTTATTTTAGGTTGATCTTTTTAAATTTTGCCTTTCAAGGTTCACCACGAGATGTATGATACAAATTCCTAAATGCAGTCTAAAGATGATAAGCAAGCTTTATATCTTTTCAACTTTGAAAAATCCTAGCTACTAAGGGAAAAGAAAGACACCATCTTTTCTCAAAGAGCAATCAGCACACTCTAATGCACTTTCCCTAAGTCCAACATGCAAACTATCAAATGCAAATGCACAATGCAGGTGTTTGTTTTCCGCTTTCTTAGTATTGATGCCTACAAAGAAAGATTTTTGTACAACTTTGAATTTGCTTTTAAATGATCAATACAAACAAGTTTACTTTTTCGAAATCAGAGAAGATAGAAGAGATTACAACACTTAACGATTTTCGAAATGAATACTTGTTTCAACACTTAAAAGAGACAAACTCAAACCAATAAGCAAAAGCAAATGTATAATCAATCTGCAAACAGCCAATGAACTCTCTTCTAAGATCACAACCAACAGATCTGAATCAAGGGCTACAGGATGACTATTTCATTCATGCAAAGGAAAACTGTAAATGATGCCACAAACACATAAAAACACTCACAGTCTTTTTGTACAAAAGGAGGTGGAATGTAAGTAGAGAAAAGGAGTTTTCAGACTAGTACCTATGCTGGTTACAGGCCACAAAAATCAGAGATCAAAACAAGGCAAAACAGAGCAGAGAACCCCAGCTGCACAAGGAAAAACTGGTTCAGCGCAACCTCAACACAGGGGTTTTGACATTCAGCGCAGGTAGCCTTCACGGGACCTGCGTTGAAATGTAGAATCCCTTCACTGGGTCTGCGCTGAAGGAGAAACTCTCGTTTCCCTCAGGTTCTGGGTCACAGTTTGCTACTTAATCAACTGTTTCAGGCCAAATAAAAGCAACAAGCAAGGTGTAATCAAAGGGATGCTTTGAGAGGCTACTAAGATCTATCACAAGGATCATCAAATCATTTGTGAATCCATTGTTAAGATCATAGACAAGTCCATTAATTGGATCAAAGCAACAACTTTCTACTTTGCATCCGGGAAAGATGCAGTTCGATTGTTGCTGTCAAGTCTATGAAAGAAACAATGATAGAAACACAAATAAAATGACTAAACAAATGTCCCCAGTGGAGTCGCCAATTTGTTGTGGGGAAAAATGCCTATGCAGGACGATCCTATCCACCTAAGGTGTGACAGTGCCTTAGCAACAAACGAGTACAGCTATACTGGTTTCTTCCTTTATGAAATGTGAAAGAAGAGAGATCAATAGACTTACCGATGTCTTCCGTTTGTCCCTCGATCCGGTCTCTCTTCTCTTTGGGTGTTCACAGCTACTTGCCTTCTTGCTTATCCAGCTTCAACTTCCTGCAAGATCACAAGAGAACAGCTACTTGCGACAAGAGAAGAACACTACACAAAGACAGATATTCACATTCATAACTAGTTTAGGATTAGAAATAAACCAAATACACTAATACATTCATACATCAAAATACATCAGCATATAGGAGAAACCAAGATAGCTTTATTGATGAATAACAAGGTTCAGGAAGAGATACAACCCAGAGGGCTCCAATCCAGCATCTCCTTCCCAGCAAATGGAATTCCTATCTTCAGCCCCTTCAAAGCATTAAGCACCCAATGATTCCAGTCTCAAACCAACAACAATTCTTTGCAAAACAAAATTCCAGCCTCTAGATCTCATGGAGGAGAGATCCATATATAGATGTTTGGAGAGAGGATGAGTCAGCTTGAGATCTGACTAGTGTCCTCTCCCTCTGTCAGTTCTTGAGTCCACTTGGAGGTTCTTGCTTCCACTTGGAGATTTGGAACCTCTTACTCATCAACAGTCGAATTCCCTGAGGCAAGTGTCATTTTGGAAGCTTCCTGGGTTTTGACACCTTGAGAAATGAGCCTGCCACTTGTCCACTCTCGTTCAGCGCAGGTAGCCTTTGTTCCAGTTGACATTCAATGCAGGTAGCCAGTGTTGGCTTTGACATTCAGCGCAAACAGCTAGTGTAGCCACTGAAATGATCCTGAATTGACTTGTTTTGAGCAGTTTTTTGGTGGAGAACTTCTGTGAATTGCTGTGGTTTGTTAGCCTTGTTCCTCTAGGGGTAGGAACAACATGTTTAGGGACTTTGGATCCCTTAGATTATGGACATTTCATGCTCAATGCTGTAAGGCACAAAAATGTCTATAACAAGTAGCCACAATATTAGCGTTAATATATGAAATTAATACTATATTTTTCATTTTTACATTACCCAAAGCCTAGTTAACATAAATTTAAGAGAAAAAAATAAATTTTGAATCACCACCACAAGTCAGTCTATTACCTTCTCTCAAATGAGGAATGGACATAATGATGGCATGGTCAACGAGATAGGAACATAGATGGGGTAGGTGTGCAACTAAGAAGCCTCTCTTAGAAACCACAGTGGAATTATGTGAATGAAAATTTAAGGTCGATGGACACATAAACCAAGTTCCCTTGATGGATTCTTGATAGCCTAATTGTGCAAAGAATAAAGAAACAATATTTCCTAAAATATACTACACTCTTGATATGGAATATAGAAACCCTAATTCCATATATTTATGAAAATGGAATCAAATCAACAATAAACTTACACCATTTTGTGCAAAATCACTTCATCAATGCAAGAGAAGTCTCATGATGCAAAAATATTCCTCCCAAGAAAATATTTTCCATCAATATCATACTGCGTCAAAGAGAAATGAATCTAATGCACACTTCTTAGGTGAGAGAGAACCATTGTGTTATGTGATTATTATAAATGAAAGTGACTTCCTTATATTTATATTTCGGAAACCAACTTAGTTGTCATTAATTTACAAGTAAATACCCTAAAAAAATGACTTGAGCATTCAACTAATCCTCAAGTTCATGAGTCAACCTGAAGACATATTTAGAGAATACAAATATATAGAAAAAAATCACGTGTGGGAGTAAAATCCATCCATGGCAACATGATCCTCTCAAAAGGGTTGATTTCCATAAATAAAGTGAAAAACAGGATCAATTCTTCAAACTCTAAGAAACCATTAAAGTGCATGAGTATATGTCCAAATAACCTCTCCACCACCATGATTTCATCTTCAAGAAGGTCTGCATTTCCCTTCCAGGGAACAAAAGGTTGACATGGCATCATTTAAAGTAACTCCAAGCACATGGTCATGATGTACTAGACCTCCCAACTCATATTAGTGATAGTCATCCTCATTTAGGCTTTGGAACAAGGAAATATTCACCAAACAAGTTGAGGATGAGCTTGGAGAAAGATGGATCAATCTAGGCACATAATCAATGAGGCTAGATCTAAGACTTTTGTGCTTCATCGATTCAGACAAAGTCTTCCACATTAATCACATCGTAAGGATTGGGTTGATGTTTCGAACCAACTAATGTGGTTCATCCTTGTCTTGAGGATGAACCACATTAGTTGGTTCGAAACGTCAACCCAATCCTTACGATGTGATTAATCTGAAAGAATTCTCTTTAAAATCGTTAATGAAGTTAATAAATTGGATTACTAGTATGATTTTTCAACATTTGGAGGTGTAGAAAAGGAAATATAAGCATGTGGAGTCTTATCAAAGACCAACATCCATATCTTGAGGGAAACATTGGGACACAATGTCTTTCCTACTCTTAAAATTGGGAAAATGTCATGTAGAAGGTGCTCAATATGTGTCAAGTCTCCCTTCAAAGTATATTTGATATATGAGTGATGAAATAGATGTAAAATTCCATCAATATATCAAGTTATATAAACATCAATAAGGTGCAAAAACCATTAAAGTGTCAATGTGAACGGTATTAAATGTTAGGGGAAAAAATTAATTTCTTTATGATTTTTGAATACCATTTAAACATGTAGTAGTTTATCACTCATTCCCATAGATACGTTTGATAATATATTTTTGATGGAGCATGAGATACTGCAGAACTAAGTGATGGATAATGGGGAGGGTAGAGCACATAGGATTTTTCCGACATGGTTACTAAGTACCAACTATCTTTTGTATTTTTATTTTCTCTAATTGTTTCTTAATATGATTTTATACTTTTTTTAATTGCATAAACCTTTTAATCAAATATTTGAAGCCCTATCTCACAGCTGAGGATAAAGGAAGCCAATCCCTAGTGAGAAATAACAATAAACCCAGATAATGTATATGAGTAACAAATGAAGCATTTAACATGGTAAGTATAGATTATCTTGAGTGTGTTACTTTTATTAGTGCCTCTCATTAGTTCTATTCCTAATAGAAGAATTTGAAGGAAGGTAACTCTAGACTTGGGGCAATAGATAACCTCCTAGTTGAATTATGGGAACAAGGATAGAATCAACATTGGTCGATATTTCATCTTGTCCTATGATCCATACTAGTGTTCCATAAAACATTAAATGAAATCATATGATTAGAATTATGTATAGTGTATCCTTCAATAGATGAACTACATTCCTTCACAAAATGTGTCAGATGGGAGAGTGCAATGACTGAAAAAATGGTAGTAAGTTGTAATGTAAACCTAGTTTTGGGCCATCATAGGACTATTGGTTGGATTTATGTCAAATGTGAAGAAACAATTTATCCCATGGGTTACATTGTTTTTTTGGATAACATCTGAATCCAATTTAGGTACATGCACCGACCCTAAAATGCATGATCCATGTGCTTGAAGAAAGAGTGCATGGGAATCTCTATAATCCCTAGCACTCATATACATATTACCTGAATACTCACAAAAGTTTGTTCATAGGTGTTAATCATCATCCATGTGATGTAGAATAATAATAGTAAAAATGAAACTCTATCTAAAATAATGTCATAGGATTTAACATTTCTGAAATAAAATTAGCATGTTGACAATCAAATAAAGATACATAGATTAGAATGCAAGGTACACAATCATACTCTAATTACCTACTACTACATGGGTCAAGTTTCATCTAAAAGGGTTAGGTTATTACCATCCATTGGTGATGGAAAGGGTTGTTTCATAAAATATTTTCGATATTCCACTAGACATTTCATAACAACAGATCTAATAAATTATACTTAAAATATGAAATATGCACTATTAGAGTTTATTTCCATTTATATTTTGAATATTTATATTATTTTTTATTGGGTATGCATGAAAATTTAAATTTACAAATAAAATATAGAACTGTAAAATAAAAACTCAGGAAGAACATTAGACAAAAGATATATCTTAGAAAACGTTGTTGGGAGAAAAAACACCTAGAATTTGAAGGCCCACTACTCCCTTCCCTAAGCAAAAAATGGTTGTGAGTATAAAGAAGTATGGCTTATAGTACATGTAGCTACTAAAGTGCACAAACAATATCTATGATATCTCTTCATGTCCCTCTAGATTACTATCCTTGTCTATAGAAAAAATGAATTAGAAAGGAATGGAACCCAGTTCCTCGTAATGGACCAATTATAATGCAACCCAATTGTTACAGATGCATTTGGGCACATCACTCCCATCATCCATATCAGTGTTTTAGGGCTCATCAAACCCTAATTTTAGTTTCTACATGCCCTAAACAAGTCACCCTTTTGAATTCCTCCTTCCCAGATAGTTTCATGACTTAAAGACACCCTGAAATGACCTCTAAAGGGACCTGCGCAGGTAGGCCCATGTAAGGGTGTGTTGTAGAGTAGTTCAGTCCATGCCAAGGTTCTCTGTAGAGTTGATCCAAATCGATCCTAGAATACTCTTTAAGTCCTTAAAATCGTTTAAAAGACCAAAACAATCGCATAAGGGGAACCTTCAAAATGGTGGAAAAACACTATCGGAAGGCAAGAAACACAAGAAAACAGGGAAAACAGGCTTATTAGGGGCTTGAAAAGTGAATGCACAAGCGCTATCGGATCTAGTCAATCAATGGTCTAGATATGATTGGAAAATCACAAATCGGTGGTAACAAGCGGAGGAACTTGGAGCGCACCACATCAAACTTGCGATAGCGATCGACATGATCAACGAGGACCATCGATCAAGTGCGCAGATTGATGGCCCAAGTTGAATCGCGATATCGCATCGGTGAAACACCAAGGGGAGGCTTACGAAGACTGGAGACTGAGCGACTTGCGATTGTGATATCGCAATATTGCATTGGAACTACACGGAAGAGCGAGGCTACACACACACACACACACACATTTATATATATGCGATCTGATTGTGGGACCTGATAGCACTTTAAAACGATCTATTCCATAAATATTTCAAATTCGATATAAAGCCATTATTATGGGATTTTGTGATATTTTAATGTATTTCTAAAATACAAAGGGACAGGGCATTTGCGACTTGCAACAATGACTTGTGGGTAGACTCGATAGGAGTATAAACTGGATTTAAGGACTTTTGAAGTCCGAAAGACTATGTTTTGGCGGATTTTCATAGTTTTGAATACATTTCTCTATGTTAACAGAAAGCAGCCATTTTAGGGATTTCAAAGGCCCGATGCATTCATCTGTTATGGAATAGGCGGATGCCTCCCCTTAAGGAATTATGTAATGATTATTTAACGATAGAAGAGGGATTTGAGTGGACAGAGGCCGGGAGACAGAAATCCGAGAAGTTGAAACAAACAGACAACACAGATTGGCTTTAAAGCCACAGACAGAGAGCAAACATGAACAAGTAGTATTGAAGACAGTACTGAGACAGAGCAAAGACAGAGACAGAGAGTGATTGAGAGAGTCTGTGTACTCAGAGAGGCTTGAGAGGTTCAAACAATAACTCTTTTTGTTGTATCTATTGTGTGTTGAGACTCAAGTTGAGCTCATACTGTTGTAAAACTTTGTTCTGAAGACTTAATAGAGAGGTCACCACTGAAGGCTGGATCAGGAGATGTAGCCAGGGAGTATTGGGTGAAATCCTTATTAAACTTACTGTGTTTATATATGTTTGTCTATTATATTCTTTTACTGATTCATTCTCTCTATATTTCACAATCTTATCGATCCATTGCATAAAGTAACATAGGCAAATCCATGCACATGAGTCTGTAATACCTTAATAATTTTCTTAGATCTCATTATCATATTAAGTGGTATCAGAGCACTAGGTTTGCTAAGGTTAGACAAGCTTGTACTGGATTGTTGAATGCTAACTAAGTCAAAGCTCAAATTAGGAGAAGGAGAACTGGTTGAGGCTAATGCAAAAATTGGTAGAGTATATCCTAAGAGGGAAATGAAGGAAGAAATTCCCTTGGAATTAGACTCTCATTTCATGGACAGTTTCATGACCATGAGAGGCATGGTTGATGAGATGTATCTAGAATTTAAGAAAGGTAGAGGTGAAGATACTTCAACCTCCAAACAAGACAAAGGAACAGAGGAACCTCTTCTAGATGGCCATTCTGAAGGCAAGGGGAAGGGAAATGAGCCTCCTCTATCCACACCTCCTCATAGCCCTGAAAATAAAAAGAAGAAAACATGTTCGATTAAGTTAGATGTGAAATTTGATTTACCAATATATGATGGAGAATTAAATGCAGAAAAGCTAGATAACTGGACTATAGAGATTGATGTGTATTGCAGGATACAGAACATTGATTTAGACAGGAGTAAAATTCAGCTGGCCAGCCTACGCCTTGGAGGAACTGCCTTAGTATGGTGGGAAAGCATGACCCAAGATGATTTGAAGAAGCATGGTAAAATTCTTTCTACCTGGAGTGCATTTGTTTCTGCCATTAAAAAACAATTCTATCCACTAGATTATATGCCGCAAGCTATGATGAGTTGGCAAACTCTTCGTCAATTAAAGGGGAAAAGTTTACAAAGCTACACCGAAGAATTTAGAAAAATAACTTTGATTTTAGGCATTTATTTAGACTCACCTGAAACTTTGTTGAAGTATATAGGTGGTCCGCATAGTTATTTGAGGCACACCATTCTCATGTTTAACCCTACTAGTATAGATGAGGTACCTGTTCAGGCTACACATCTAGAGGCTAGAGGCAAGAATGTGAACCCAGAGATTGGGGGATCATCAAAACCCACTGTAAGCAAGAACAAGGAAAAGAGGAAGCAAAAATGGAAAGAGAGGAAGGAAAACTCTGTACAAAAGGCCAAACCTTCATGCACTTACTGCAAGAAGGATGGACATGATGATGAACATTGCTGGTCTTTGCATCTGGAGCTGAAACCCAAGAATTTTGATGGAAAGAAGAAGAAGATTGTTGCTGCTATATAGAAATAATTGGGGTCAGACTCAGGTGATGAAACAACAATCACATCTACAGGTATAAAAGGTAAAAATTCTAACTAGTAATTCTACACAAACTATTGATAATGAAGAGAATGAGAGGAAAAGACATGAGCTTTTTCATATTAGAGTTATTTCCAAGCATCAAAAGATTGATACTTTATTTTATAGTGGCTCACAAGTAAACTTGATTTTTGAATCAATTGTAAAGAAGTTGGGATTACTAACCACACCTCACAAGAAACCATATCCATTAGGTTGGGTATGTGATAAATCAAAGCTACAAGTTACTAGACAATGTAAACTTCAGTTCTCTTTTGGGCCAACATTTGTAGATGAGGTTGAGTTAGATATCATTCCTTTAGATATATGTGTAATTGTTTTAGGAAGTCCTTACTTGTATGATAGAAAATCCATTTTCTATAGAGCTAAAAATAAGTATCAACTCGTTAAAGATGGAATAGGATATATTGTAAGAGCTCATAAACTCAAGAATAATTATACTCTCATAAACTCGGGGCAAATGAAAAGAATTGTAAATTCATGCAAGCAATTTTTACTGATGGTTGTAAAGGAAAAGAAACTTGATAAAATCAATGCATTTGAGGGCAGTGATGCTAAACAGAAAGATGACTTAGAAAAATTTGTTTCAGAATATGATATCCTATTTCAAGAACCTAAAGGTCTACCACCCAAAAGGGAATTTGTAGATGATATTCACTTGCAGCAAGATGCTCCATTGCATAACATCGAAATGTACAGGTTATCCACTTTAGAGAATGCAGAGATCAAGAAGCAGGTATAGCAGCTGCTTGAGAAAGAGTTCATAAGACCAAGCACATCACCATGCAGATCTCCAATCATGCTAGTGAGAAACAAAGATGGTTCGTGGAGGATGTGCATTGATTACAGAGCACTGAATAAAATAACGATCAAGAATCGTTATCCCCTTCCTCACATTGATGATCTATTGGATCAGCTGAAAGAAGCTGTTTACTTTTCCAAGTTGGACTTGCGTAGTGCTTACCATCAAGTCAGAGTAGCAGAGCAATATGCATGGAACATTGCTTTCAAAACAAAGCAAGGGTTGTATGAATGGCTAGTTATTCCTTTTGGCTTAACTAATGCTCCTGCCACTTTCATGAGAGCTGTGAATGATGTACTCAGGCCTTTTATTGATCATTTTGTAATTGTATATCTAGATGACATTCTTTTTTTCAGTAAAACATGGGAAGAACATATGAAGCATGTAAAGCAGACTCTAGATGTTTTGAAGAAAGAAAATCTCTATGTTAAATTATCAAAATGTGAATTTGGCAAAACATCTTTAAACTATTTGGGTCATATTATAGGGGGTGGTGAATTGAAGATAGATCTCTCTAAGGTTGAAGTCATTGTAAATTGGCCTAAACCCAAATCTACTATAGAAGTTAGAAGCTTCCTAGGAGCAGCTCAATATTGGAGAAAGTTTATTGCTAACTTTTCCTTAATTGCAACTCCCTTACATGCTTTGATAGGATTGAACAAGGTGCTTCAGTGGGGAGGCAAACAATAGAAAACCTTTGACACATTGAAAGAAAAATTTAATACAGCACCATTACTAGCATTCCCAGATATTCAAAGACAATTTGAGATTAAAACAGATGCCAGTTGCTATGCCATGGAAGCAGTGTTGATGCAACATGGTAAACCCATATGCTACCACTCTGAGACATTTAACTCTGCAATAGTTAATTATCCCACATATGATAAAGAATTGTATGCATTAGTGCAGAGTGTGAAAAAGTGGAAACACTACCTATTGGGCAAAGAAACAGTTATACATACTGATCATCAGCCACTTCAATATTTGCACTCACAAACTAAATTGTAGCAATCAAGACACTATAGGTGGATGGGTTTTCTACAACATTTTCATCTAATCATCAGATATAAGAAAGGAATACACAATAAAGTTGCAGATATGTTGTCCAGACTAATCATAAATGCATCTACTATACTTAAGCATAACTCAGTAATGCATGAAAGCTACATTGAACAATATGCTCAATATATAGACTTTAAAGATGTATATGCAACTTTAAGTCAATGCAAATAAATAGAAGAATTGGATTACTATGTCAAGGACCAACTCTTGTATCATTTGGGAATGCTATGCATTCCACAATCTGAAAGAGTCAACATAATTAGGGAAGCACGTAATTCTTTGATATCAAGTCATTTTGGTGTAAGTAAAACAGTTGCACAACTACAGAGATTCTGCTATTGGCCAAAAATGCATGAAACAATTTCCAGATATATTAAAGGGTATACCATGTGTGCTAAAAGAAAGCCCAACAATAGAAAACTAGGCTTGTACACTCCACTACTAGTCCCTTCTCGTCCTTGGGAAAGTGTTTCCATGGAATTTGTTGGGCGATTTCCAAAATCTAGAAAATGTCATGACTATTTATATGTTATTGTGGATAGGTTCAACAAAATGTGTATTTTAATATGTTGTAAAAAGTAGATTATAGCTAAACAAACAACGAAATTGTTCTTTCAGCATGTCTGGGTGCATTTTGGGCTACCGACTTCCATAATATCTAATCGAGACTTCCGATTTGTTGGGAAGTTTTGGTCAAGTCTGTGGGAACTGATGGACACCAGACTGAAAAAGAGCATAGCCTTTCATCCATAAATAGATGGCCAAACAGAGGTGGTCAATAGGATAGTGATCCAGTTGCTCAGGGGATATTGCAGCAAGCATCCAAAGCTTTGGGATGAACATTTATGCTATGTGCAACATGCTTACAATCGTGCCAAGCATTCTTCTACACAAAGATCTCATTTTGAGACTTGTTTTGGTTTTACACCAAAGTCTCCCTTGGATTTTGTCGTTGAAAAAGACATAGTAGTTGATGGACATAGTAATGTGGACAAAGCAACCAGGTTCATTATAGAGATCCAAGAAATTCACCAGGAGGTGCAGGAAAATCTAGAAAAAGCCAAGCCAAGTACAAGGCAAGGCATGATAAGCATCAGATGGAGCATAGCTTCTAAGTTGGTGATAAAGTCTAGCTGTATATTAGCAAAGATAGAATGTAAGGTGGAGGAAAGAAGCTGAAGCCAATAAGCTATCGACCTTTCAAGATACTTGAGAAAATTGGTGAGAACGATTTCTGCCTCGATTTTCTAGCATACATGCACATCTATTCAGTGGTAAATGCAGAAAATTTAAGACTGTTTGAACCTTCATTAATTGAAGATCCGAAAGATCAATTCAGTTGCCTTCTATTGATGATTCCTTTCCTGAATATCTCAATGAGTTGTAGGAAGATAGAGATCGGGAAAGGAAGGTGAGAATTATGTGCAGAGGGGACGTTGAGTACCTTAGAATTGGACTCAAAGGTTGAAAACCCAACAGTGCAAAATGGATAGAGATTGGGCAAGTGAGGAAGTTGTATCCTCACTTGAGTGATGCTTGAAAACCAACTTTTGGTGGTCCAAAAGCCTTTTTTAGTGGAAAGGCATGATCCAAATGGATCCTAGAATACTCTCTAAGTCCTTAAAATCATTTAAAAGGCCAAAACAGTCGCATAAGGGGAACCTTCAAAATGGTGGGAAAACACTATCGGAAGGTGAAAAACACAAGATAACAGGGAAAACAGGCTTATCGGAAGCTTGAATAGTGAATGCACAGCAGTTGTCAGATCTGGCCAGTCTAGATCTGATCGGCAAATCACAAATCGGCAGTAACAGGAGGAGGAAATCGAAGCGCACCACATAAAACTTGTGACAACAATCAGCACGATTAATGATGATTGTCGATCAAGTGCACAGATCGATGGCCCAAGTTGAATCACGATATTGCATTGGCGAAACACCAAGGGGAAGGCTTATGGAGGCCGGGAGACATGCGATTGCGATATCACAATATTCCATCGGAACTACTCCAAAGAGCGAGGCTACACACACACACACACACACACACATATATGTGATTTGATCGCGGGACCCGATAACAATTTAAATCGATATTCCATAAATATTTCAAATCCGATATAAAGCCATTGTTACGGGATTTTGTGATATTTTAATGTATTTCTAAAATACAAAGGGACAGGCCATTTGCGATTTACAAAATCCACTTGTGGGCAGACCCGATAGGAGTATAGACCAGATTTAAGGACTTTTGAAGTCCGAAGGACTGTGTTTTGGCGGATTTTCATAGTTTTGAATACATTTCTCTGTGTTAATAGAAAGCGGTCATTTCAGGGATTTCAAAAGCCCGATGCACTCATCCGTTGCGAAATAGGTGGTCACCTACCCTTAATGCATTATGTAATGATTATTTAACACTAGAAGAGGGATTAGAGTGGACATAGGCCGGGAGATAGAAAGCTGAGAAGGTGAAACAAAAAAATAGCGCACATTGGCTTTAAAGCCACAGAAAGAGAGCAAACATGAACAAGCAATATTGAAGGCAGTGTTGAGATAGAGCAAAGATAGAGACAGAGAGTGATTGAGAGAGTCTGTGTACTTAGAGTGGCTTGAGAGGTTCAAGCAAAAACTCTTGTTGTTGTATCTATTGTGTGCTGAGACTCAAGTTGAGCTCATATTGTTGTAAAACTCTATTCTAAAGACTTAATAGAGAGGTCGCCACTGAAGGCTGGACCAGGAGATGTAGCCCAAGAGTATTGAGTGAACTCCTTATTAAACTTACTGTGTTTATATTTGTTTGTCTATTATAGTCTTTTACTGCTTCATTGCCTATGTATTTCAAAATCTTATTGATCCATTGCATAAAGTAACATAGGCAAATCCATGCGCATGAGTGTGTAGTACATTAATAATTGTATTAGATCTCATTATCAGATCAAGAGAACTTAGGCCCTCTTTCACCCGTGTTGGGAGAGATTGAGCGAAATTCACATAGGGTTTGGGGAATATTCTTATCTCTTGGAGTAATATAGAAGTTTCCCTCACTTATCAACTCCTATGAGATCGAAAATGGATGAGGAATGAGTTAATATGCATCCTATCCTCTTATCCCTTCCTCCATGGAACTAATTCTATGTATGGAAGACCATTCAATAGCCCAATTTATGACATAAACTCCTTCATCCTCTTATAAATTGAACACTGATCTAAGTGATCAAGAGCTAGTATTTGATGATTTTAAGGAGATAATGTTAGTTTGAGAGTTGAGACTATTGTAAGTGTCATTATGCTACCAGATTGTCATGCTTATGATGTGATGTGGATGGAACCAAAGGTGGAGGAGTGACTTTGAATCAGGGTTTGTGGTTGTAATTCTTCCTCCTATTCAATAAAGTATTTGCACCTTTTTCCATATGCTTATCTTGATATGTGATTCTTATATGTGTGAACATATCTAATTCCATTTACTTGTATTCAATAGATCCTTTTCTTTGATTGGTTCTTTGTCTTCTCTTGATGTTTATAAGTACTTATAAAGCGTGTCAAATACGGAAAGGAGCGACAAGATCGATACAAAGGAGGCAAGAGGAAAGAAGAACTACAAGTAGGTCTTCTCATCTTATTTTTCTTATCTATTTCTTATAGGAAAAGGCTAAAGTTTTTTAAACTGTTGTTCTAGATATGGCTACTTATCTAGGGAATTATTATTTATCTGTAGATACCAAATTATCCAAACCAAATTGGCAACATTGTTGGGCAATGATCATCGTTCCAAGTAGCTTATCCACATCCTAGGACACTCTAACAGACCTTACCTCCTTTCATTGATTGTATTTTAGCCTTGTTGAAATGCTATTTGGTCAAAATTTGAGGTTAGATGACTCTTGAGTGTTAAGCGGCCTCTCAGGAATCACCACAGGATTGGTCAGGGGATAGTGCTCTGCAGAGCATCCTTGAGTGAGAGACAGTGCTCTGCAGTGTAGTTAGGCCCTCTTTGACCTGTGTTGATCCACGTGAGGGAAAATTTTGACCTTTGGATTTGGTTTTTTCTCCAAATTTCCTTCTGTTTATGCTTGCTGAAAGATCAATGATTGTATTAAGTCTCTGAAATCAACATGTATTTCCTCTTTTCGGCCCTACTTTGAATTGATTGATTGATTAATTTTTCTTAAATGTCTTCTTTGTCATTATTGACCCATCGTCAAAGTTAGATTATAGTCAATTAATCTTTGTTCAAAAGAATGTGTCGTAAAATTCTTCTTTTCCTTTGAAACTGAACTGTCGTAAATTCTTCATTCTTATAAAAATATTTATTGATTGTATGTGCATTAGTCCCATTTTTGTTCATCATAAAATTAAGGGATTCAAAAAGTAAAACTTGCATCGTTCATATTGTAGTTTGTGAATTCTTGAAAGGAATAGCTAGGGAAATTGCATTAGATGTGCTCTTTTCTCTTTGTCAAAGATCTGATTGCCCAATCCCTACTAGCTAAGGTTTTCATTGTTCGATTGAATGAAAATAATGCTTATCATATTAGTTTCATTTTAGGAATTGCAAACATACATCACTTGGTGAACCTTGAAAGGCAAAGTCTAAAGAAGATCAACTTAAAATTTATCTGAATTTACCTAATGGAGCGTTGTCACCTAACTAAAAACATTTAGAGGTCTAGGCTAAAGACATGTTCTAGCATTGTAAAAGATAGCAGTTGTCACTAACTTGTCTACAATACATCCTGAGTGTGATACCTCATTCCACGTATGTGAGTATATTGTAGCTCGTCCACATACCTTCGGGTATATAGGGTGATGTTACAGTATGTAAAGTATATGGGAATGCTCTCACTGTGCGGTTTTGCATTAGATAGTGCTAATATGGATTGGGCCTCCATGTACTTTCGGGTATATATGGGAGGACAAAAATAGGTTGCTATACATCCTTAGGTAACCAAGTCATATGTCTTGTACATTGTGATACACTAAACACAACATTCAGGGATATTACCTACCCCTACTTCTCGGTTTGCCAAGAGGTATTCTATAGTTCACAGTTGCTTGGTAAACCTTTTCCCTAGATTATCCCTCTTTTGTTTTGTGGTGTTACGTTTATTAAAATAAAATTAATTGACCACGGATAACATCCTCCATGCTCACTCCTTAGTTGATCTTAGTTTGTGACATATGGCAACAAATCTAGAGTCCACTGATCAAGGAATTCATTCTGATGGGAATCCTAATCCTTTTCCTCCTTTTGGAAATATTGGTGCTCCATATATGGCTACATTGTCCCTTTTAGGATTTACCATTGGCTTGCCAGTATGGTTGTTTTCAACCTCCTTGGTTCAAAATGTCGTGATTTCTCCACAATCGAGTACACCTCCAACTAGACAAAATCAACCTCTACTTGATCCTAAAGTTGACCCTTTGCCTTCTTCCTGAGTTGTTTCTTCCTCCCCTTCTTCCTCTTCGGCTAGTGAAATTATTTGTACTAGTAACCAGGTGGCTAATAAGAACAAGAAAGGGAAGAAGAAAAAGAAAAAGAATATTTAGTTGAGGGGCAACTAAGCAACCATTGCTTTGAATGCAACATCCGATGAGAAACCGTCCATCAAGCCCCACAAAGTTCTATATCCATGCAAACTTTGTGCGGGAGACCATATTCGTCAAAAATTTTCTAGTATTCCTCATATCTTAGAAGAATGGTCTTCCCGTTCACATCATCCTATGCCATCAACTTCTAGACATCATGGTGACACACCATCAACTAGTGGTAGTAACGTTCATGGAAAGAAGGGTAGAGTTAAGTATCCTTGTAGGTTATGTGACGGGAATCACCCCATTCACCTTTTTCCCTATCTGGATGAAGCCAAACAAGTGTTGGATAACCATCTTTCTTCTCTGCAGCGACTTCCATCTGGTTACAGGAGACTCTCCCTTAATCCTTCATTAGTTGATGAATTGACTAACCAAAATCAACCGTCGGTGAAGACCACTCTCTCTGAATGTGAATCCAATGAGTCTATAGTTGAACAAACATAGGTCGAGGTAACATTTGACCCGATTTCACCTTCAGTTAATCGTACCGTTCCCATAGAGAGTGATATGATACAACTCAGTTCTTTTTGTTTCTTCAGATTCCAATGAGCTTAGAGGCAACCCTCCTATTTCATCAAGACAAGAGGAAACTCCTAACATTCTCGTAACTCATGGGGATAACTCTCCCATTCTTACAATACCCCCTCCAAGTAGTCTGGTCACTTCCTTTGATTGGAATTGACTGGTAGGATGTCACCTTCCTTCTTATGTGCCTTTCCAGATCATAGTACATGTTTATAATATGATTGTATCTGACACTATTATAGATGAAGGTGCATCATTGACTATCCTTTCCTCGACTACTTGGCAAGTTCTTGGTTCGCCGCCACTTGTGCCCGTTACCCATAATCTGTTGGCTTTTAACAAAGGAACCAATCAACCATTAGGGGTCCTTCCTTAGTTGCCTATTACTTTGGGAGGAAAATTTGTTTATCTCAATGTGATTGGAGTCCCAAGCCCTTTATATTACAATTTACTTCCTGGGTGTAACTATGTTTATGACATGGGAGCTATTATTTCAACACTCTTTCGAGTAATGTGTTTCCCACATGAAGCCAGAATTGTCACCATTGACCAAATTTCATTTCCCAGTCAAAATATGGATTCTAGTCAAACATCTTCCCTAACTGGTCCTTTTGTACCAATGCTATCATCTGCGCCATAGGTTAATTATGTGGCAACCCGTTCCATTCCTACATCAACTGATGATCAATTCAGTGATGTTGTACATTATGTACTAGGGGCATTGGAACTAGATCTCTCTAATGGATTCCTTGTTACAGATCCCTTCCAAAGCACTTTTCTCCATCTGATGACCTCTTGGAATTCATCACCTATTATGAGTTTGATCAAGGAAAATGAGGATAGTTCTTTTACTGTGTCAACCTCATTAAAAAATGACACAGTTCCCATGAGGATAGTTCCTTGTCTTGTGTCAAACTCATTAAAAAAATTAAAACAAGGAATATGAGGATAGTTCTTTTACTGTGTCAACCTCATTAAAAAATGAAACAAGGCCTAGAGCATAGTTCCTTGTCTTGTGTGAAGCTCTCTAGAAAATGAAACAAGGAATATGAGGAAGTTCTTGGTCTTGTGTCAACCTTGTTAAAAAATGAAACAAGGAATATGAGCATAGCTCCTTGTCTTGTGTCAAGCTTTTTAAAAAATGAAACAAGGAATCTAAGGAGAGTTCCTTGTCCTGTGTCAAGCTCATTGAAAAATGAAACAAGGTTCCCTGGAGCAAAGTTCCAATTTGATTCTTTGAGTAGATATCGTAAAATCCTATTCGAGTCTTTCACTTGATATCGTAAATGAACCTTCATTCCATCCACGTAATAACCATGAGTAGTCTACTTAGGTGAATTTAATGAAGCTTGGGGGGCATGCACCTAGTGGTAAAGTTAATTTTCCATGTAGGTTATGTGAAGGGAATCACCCCATTCAGCTTTGTCCCTGTGTGGACCAAGCCAAAAAGCGGTTGGATAACCATCCTGCTTCACCGTTGTGACTTCCATCTAGTTATAGGAGACTCTTCCTTTCATCATGCTAGGGGCATGTGAACCAATCTAAAGCATAGTTCTTCCTTTCAAGCTTATGTAAAAATGAAACTGAATTCATGCATAGTTCTTCATTTTAAGCTTGTGTAAAAATGAAACTGAATTCAAGCATAGTTCTTCATTTTAATCTTGTGCAAAAATAAAACTGAATCCAAGCATAGGATTTTGTCTCAAGCTTGTGTAAACATGAAACCGAATCCAAGCATAGTTCCCTATGGTTCAAGCTTGTGTAAAAATGAACCCATCTCCATTTTAACCATCATGATTGCCATTCTATCAGCCTCTTCCATCAGATGACCCTTTGTTTTTCTCCTTCCATCATCACTATCTTCTTAGTCTATCATACGATTTCACTTGGCTTTTTCTAACCCTCGTGATTTCCGTTCTATCAACCTCTTCCATCAAATGAGCCTTGGTTTTTTGTCCTTCCATTGTCACTATCTGCTTGGCCAATCATACGCTTTGATTTGGTTGTTTTATTCTTTTTGAGGAATAGTTGCAATGAGTGGTCTTATGAGCCAACCTCTTCATAGAAATCAACATGATTTTAGAAGTTCCAACATCACTAGAACTAGTTTCTATCCTAGACACTACTCGCTCCTCAAAATGGAGTCCTCTTTAAGCTCTTTTTAGACTCTTGAAATATAAAAATATTTCCAAGTGCTTGTCCTTTTCAGCTCATTAATGGTTTAGAAATGACATCTACTCAGTATAAGTTTAACCCTTTTTCGAGCTGAGATAGATTATTTATGAAAAAGAAATATGTTGACCGAACATGGTCAATAGGTTCTCTCTCATATTGTTTTATGATTTTTCGGTCTTGAGAGACAAATCTACAAAAAATAACTTGTGCAATTTTCTTTTTGTCCCTTTTCAAACTCTCTAAACATGAAAAGGACTGAGTTATCTTTGTTGTTAAACTTGTTAAAACATCAAATAGCAATAAACTTATCCATCTAGACAAGACTGAGTTTCACCTTCGATAGACTCGTTAAAACATCACATAGCGATGGATTCACCCGAAAGGTGGAGTTATACAACAAGCATATGTTATCCTCCTCATGGTTGATAAAAATAAAGAGGTAATGGTTAGCAATGACTAGGGAAGTTGGGAAAAAGTGGAAAACCACTTTATGATAGCCTGTTGCTCCTGAACATGACACTTTTACTCCATCATAGTGACTATTTGGGTTGGGTTATCAACTTGATGGTTAACATATCGTTGGTTTATCATACAATCCATCACTTTGTTTTGGGTCAATGCTACCAATTCATTTCAGTGTCGCCGACATGTTCAAGAGAAGTCATCTAGTCAAAATTCATCCTTTGCAATACCATAAACCTTCATTTTCATGACCGCCATTCCTGAAACTTGTGTCGTCAGTCAAATTCCATCTCCAAAATCACCACACTCATTTTGTTTCGTTGATGTAGAATACATGAAGGCCCTCCTGCGATGAGTCGCTTCTTTTTGACATCACCTCATTATCCAAGAAGTTGACTTAGAAACACCCCTCCAGTACCTTGAGGCTTGCATACATCAATCACAAGTTTCTTTCTTCTGCCAATAGGTTGACATCTCTGGCCTTGGACCGAAAGACTTTATATGGTGTTAGACATCAAAAAGTCCATTCACACCATGCAAAATGTATTGCAGTACCTTGAGGATCATTATCATTATTAGTGATTTCTCTCACGTCTATTAATGGCTTACATCATTGGCTAGTAATCAGATGATGTCTTCCCATGTTTGACATCAGATCACATATTCACATGGTCAGACTTGTGTTCGAGTGAACAATTGAATGATATAGAAGACCCCAGATCTAGTTTCATCCATCCAAGATGCGATTTCAGGAGTACTAAATCATATGTACAATGGCTCTACATTGATGGTCATTCTAATCATGGGTCTATATCTGTAGACAACTATCTATGTACATGTAATAAAAGTTTATAAGCTGAGAATAGGTATGCTTTCCCTCGGAAATTCAACTAAAAATCAAAATATCATGATATATGTATTGTAATTGATGCAGGTCACCTTACACTTCGAAACCTCCTCATTACATCGTAAAGCATTTCATTCAACATTTCCATTTTCAACTTCATGCTTTAGGGGGTAGCTGTTACAAATCCATTTGGGCACATCACTCCCATCATCCAGATTAGTGTTTTAGGGCTCATCAAACCCTAATTTCAATTGATACATGCCCTAAACAGGTCACCCTTTTGAATGCCTCCTTCTCAGACAGTTTGATGACCTAAAGACATCCCGAAATGACCCCTAAAGGGACCAACGTAGGTAGGCCCAAGTAAGGGTGTGATGCAGAGCTGTTGAGTTCGTGCCAGGGTGCTCTTCAGAGCACTTAGCCCCTCTTTCACCTGCGCTGGGCGAGATTGAGTGAAATTCACATAGGGCTTGGGGAATATTCTTATCTCTTGGAGTCATCTAGAAGTTTCCCTCACTTATTGACTCCTATGAGCTCGAAAATGAAAGAGGAATGAGTTAAGATGCATCCCATCCTGTTATCCCTTCCTCTATGGAACTAATTCTAAGTATGGAAGGCCATTCAATACCCCAATTTATGAAATAAACTCCTTCATCCTCCTATAAATTGAACACTCATCTAAGAGATTAGGGGCTGGACTTTGATGATTGTAAGGGATAATGTTAGTTTGAGAATTGAGACTATTTAAGTGTTGCTATGCTATCATATTTTCATGCTTATGATGTGATGTGGATCGAACCAAAGCTGGAGGAGTGACTTCCAATCAAGCTTCATGGTTGTAATTCTTCCTTCTATTCAATAAAGTATTTGCACCTTTTTCCATATGCTTATCTTGATATGTGATGCTTATATGTGTGAATGTATCTGATTCCATTTACTTGCATTCAATAGATCTTTTGATTTGATTGATTCTTTGTCTTCTATTAATGTTTACAAGTACTTCTCAAGCATGTTAAGTATAGGAAGGAGCGACAAGATCAATAAAATGGAGGCAAGAGGAAAACGGAACTACAAGTAGGTCTTCTCATCTTACTTATCTTATCTATTGCTTATAAGAAAAGGCTAAAGTGATTTAAACTGTTGTTCTAGATATGGCTACTTATCTTGGGAATTAGTATTATCTGCAAATACCAAATTCTCCAAAACAGTGGAGTCACCAATTTGTTTTGGATAATTTGGTATCTAGGGATAAATTCTAATTCCCTAGGTAAGTATCCATATCTAGAACAACAGTTTAAATCAGTTTAGCCTTTTCCTATAAGCAATAGATAAGACAAAGAATATGAGAAGACCTACTTGTAGTTTTGCTTTCCTCTTGCCTACTTTGTATCGATCCTGTCACTCCTTGCCATACTTAACACGCTTAAAAAGTACCTGTAAACATGAATAGAAGACAAAGAACTGATCAAAGCAAAAGATATATTGAATACAAGTAAATGGAATCAGATACATTCACACATATAAGTATCACATATTAAGATAAACATATGGAAAAAGGTGCAAATACTTTATTGAACAGAAGGAATAATTACAGCCATGAAGCCTGATTTGAAGTCACTCCTCCACCTTTGGTACCATCCACATCACATCATAAGCATGGCAATCCAGTAGCATAACGATACTTACAATAGTCTCAATTCTCGAACTAACATTATCTCCTTACAATCATCAAAGTCCAGCCCCTGATCACTTAGATGAGTGTTCAATTTATAGGACGATGAAAGAGGTTATGTCATAAATGGGGGCATTGAATGGCCTTCCATACTTAGAATTAGTTCCAACGAGGAAGGGAGAAGAGGATGGAATGCATGTTAACTCATTCCTCATCCATTTTCGAGCTCATAGGAGTTAATAAGTGAGGGAAACTTTTAGATGAATCCAAAAGGTAAGAATATTCCCCAAACCTATGTGAATTTTGCTCAATCTCACCCAGATTAGCTGAAAGAGGGCTTAAGTTCTCTGCAGAGCACCCTGGCATGGACTCAACTGCTCTGCAGTGCACCCTTACATGGGCCTACCTGCGCTGGTCCCTTTAGAGATCATTTCAAGATGTCTTTAGGTCACGAAACTGTCTGAGAAGGAGGAATTCCAAAGGGTGACTTGTTTAGGGCATGTAGCAACTAAAATTACAGTTTGATGAGCCCTAAAACACTGATCTATATGATGGGAGTGATGTGCCCAAATGGATCTGTAATAGTTTCCCCCTAAAGCATGAAGTTGAAAAATGCAAATGTCGAATGAAATGATTTACGATGTAATGAGGAGGTTTCGAAGTGGAAGGTGACCTGCATCAATTACAATACATATATTATGATATTTTGATTTTTACGCGAATTTTTGAGGGAAGGCATACCCATGCTCAGCTTATAAACTTTCTTTACATGTACATAGACTATCGTCTACAGATATAGACCCATGATCAGAATGACCATCAATGTAAAGCCATTGGACATATGAAAATTTAAATTTAAAAATAAAATATAGAACTATAAAATAAAAATTCAGGAGGAACATTAGACAAAATATATATCATAGAAAACACTTTCGAGAGAAAAAAACACCTAGAATGTGAGGACCCACTACTCCCTTTCCCTGAACAAAAAATGGTTGTGAGTATAAAGAACTATGGCTTATAGTACATGGAGCTACTAAAGTGCGGAAACCATATCTATGTTATCTCTTCATGTCCCTCTCGATTACTATCCTTGTCTATAGAAAAATGAATTAAAAATAATGGAACCCAGTTTCCTCCTAGTGGACCAATTATAACGCAACCCAATATCCTACTAGTGGTTAGATTTGACTCCCTAAAATCCCAAATAGCATTATAATATGGACCCTTATAGAGTATTCGTCATCATAATCACATGGTCATCCCATTTTCAATGAGTTATGGAGGCTAATGTGGCATCCTCTCAAACTATGGTGGTGAAAATAGGAAGGTTAAGTTCTGAGTGGCATAATGTTTTTCATACAGTCTCTAATTAAGGCAATTATTTCACCATTGGAAAGGTATCCATGTATATAATATGAAAAAAATGTGTTGTGGAAAAGTGGTAGAGTTTTAACCAGAGATAACCTCCTTTGATACCTCAAAATTCTCTTAGAAGGTTTCAAACCCCAATTTTCCAAACTTGGTCCTGGTGGTAAAACTATTCCTATGAGCCGATTCCTCCACTTTTTTCACTCTAAAACCATCAATATGGTTGGTAAATAATATAATGATCCAATACATATCAAGGGCACTCCATCCTAATTATCCATGAGGAAATAATTAAAACCTAACTTCACGTAGACCTTACATCAATAACGATCATTATTAACAATGAGAAGCTCCACAAGTTGGAAATATTCCTTTTTCTTCTTGATCCGTTGTTTCTTCTTATATTTATTCCTTTTTCTTTTTTCTTTGGAGGAAGGAAATTTTTTAGATGACACATATTCCCTCCAAACTCCTCAACCATCTTTGGCTTCCTGAGGATACTTGGCTCAATGTTATTCCATGTGAGTCGCGAGTTTGAAGGATAAAATTCCCTTCCTTTTTGAAGGGGATTTTAGGTGAAATAGGGAAGAGAAAAGAACCATTAGTTATTGACATCCTTGGAGTAATGTGACTTTCATTCTTTGATCCTCTATCAACACTAAGATAAAACTAAATTTGTTCCATAATGTCTTCCACATGCTCAACCATATGTGGCTATGTATTTAGGATAAATGTATATGGTTTGCAAACTATTGTGGGTATGGTAACATAGGATATATATATATAGCTAGCCATTTCATTAATAAGAAAATGGCTCGAGAATTAAGAACATTAATAACCATTATGTCTATTACCATAGCTAGGAACATAAATAACCCCTATGACTATTAACATAACTATGCCACTATTAGTAGCAAAAGAAGCTTTAACATATTTGATTAAACAATGGTGAAGGATGGACATTGAGCAAAGAACGCACACATTATTATAATTTCCAATGTTTTCAACTCTAACTGATTCATGGCTCGTCAGGTAATCCCATTTGTGGAGGCTCTAGAGTCAAGCATACAATTGTTTAGTATCAAAATTTTAATCACCAATCATAACAAGAAAGATGTTTGTCCTCCATCCTTCAATCATAATACATAGTTTGCAATATCATAGGAGGATTCTAAACTTTTGTATTAATATTATTTTTTTTCTAATTTTTCTTATTCTAGGTTCAAGTTATGCAAGTTGAAGTTATGCAAGCTCCAAAATAGAGACTAACATATTAATTTTAGTCAACTCACTTCCCAAATATAAATCTAATTATACCACATTAGTTGTATTAGGAGTAGTTTAGTGCTGGAATTCATTATGGGAGAGAAATATAGTGATTCCTGAATATAACTAGTGGGAGAGAAATATTGGTTGGAACCCAAGATAAACAAAGCAGTACAATCCTCTAAGTTGAAGAAAAATACCTGATAGAGATTCCTAAAATTATTTTCTTGAAAGAGGGGAATGCAGCTTTGGGGTAGCTAGAGGAAGAAGCTAACTTACGGTTGGGAGCACCATGAGAGATTTTATGACATTTTCTGGAAATAATAGATAAGTATTTGTTCAATTTAGTGACTTTATTAGATGATTGTTTTTGATAGAAGAAAAATTACAGTGTGGGCATCGAATTGACTTATGTGAATTATTTATGAATCTATTATGAAATTTGAACTGCGTAATTTATAGCTCTATGGAAAGATATCGTTGTGCATTCATAATCTATAATAGGTTAAATTGTAAGTATAGTTCTAGAGGCTACCAGAGTGGGTGAGTTAATGTGTATTCAAGAAAACTCTGGAAACAAGAGGGTGCATGTATGTGTATTTGTAACATCCTCAAGTAACCTCGCATGAAAATGTATGGAGTTATTACATTTTTATAGAATTTACCTATGCGTAACTATTCAAATTAATATTATAGATTCCTCATTAACCATTAGACAAAATCTTCATCCTTACATAGAGTAACTTTAGTAAAGGAAATGTAAGTTACATAAGAATTAATAACCACTGTTGTAACATATTAACATAAAATTTCTAATGTATTCTTGCATCAATTCCATGATTCTTTAACTCTGTTAGTTAATCACATTCTTGATGATATAAATATCACATCATGCAAGGAATCAATATTATAAAAGTAGTACAATAGGAAACCACATCATTACACATAGATATACACTAGAAACCTCATAGGGGGTGAAAACCATCAAATGTTTAATTTTATTATTAAACTCTTGTGAGGGTGTTCACCCCTCACTGAATAGTTTATAAGGGAGACCATCCCTTGACAATTGTCGTAAAATATTACAAGGAAATATCATTTAAATACAACATATCAGGCTGAAACCTATTACAATCATCATGATATCGTTCACCCACAAATCTTCAATATTTAAATCTTTGTGCCCTAGTTGTTCCATTAGCGAAGCATCCTGTGGATTCCACTCATCTTCATGGACTATTAGTTCTTTACCTTCCACAATGTTAAACATAATCTGTCATTTTCACAAGTCTCCATCCTTTCTTTCCTTTGTTGTTGTCAACAAACTTTGATATTATGATTACATAGAGTATTTATCAACCAATAATCAATCTTTAATAGATATTTTTAAACACCTATTCATGTGCACACATGAAATGTAAATAAACTATCCACGACATTATTCTTCTAACAAGACTACTCATGCATTAGTTATAAGAGAAAGAATGTTAAAGTAAATACCACATTACTATGATCTTTCTCACACAAGCATGTGTTCTTCTCCAAAGAAAAAACATTGTAACCATCCATTTTCATTTTAGGGATACTAGAAACTTAGCTTGCTTTTCCATGCATGTAATTAGATAAAAACTTATTTAAAGAAAGTTATCCCCTTAGATTCTTCTTTGTGCATGTAACTAAGTAATATTTCCAATACAATATATTATTATTATTATTATTACTATTATGAAATTAAATACATATCCCCTTCTAAGGGAAAGCTAACATAATAGATACTATTATCATGCATGAAAATTCCAGTCCCTTTTCGAAAAGAATCTTTCCCAAGATAGAGTTAATTACAAAGTCTATTGTACATTAAAATACATTGTTTGTTCTCAAAGAAAAACTAATATGTTAGTTATTATTTCATGGATGCGGAAATATGTATTTTTCCAAAATAAAGCTAATGCATGTATTGCACGTGATTGTTTTTTTCTCTTCCAAGGTCTAACACAATGATTATTATTTTATGTATGAAAATTCTTGTTTCTCTTCAATAGGCCTAACACAATAATTATATACTTTCCATGCATAATTCTTTCAAAGAATCCAACATCATAGGTGTACTTTTCATGGATGCAAAGATCACATCTCCTTTCAAGAGATCAAACACAATATATCTATTTCTCATGCAAGAAAATAACACATTTGCATTCAAGAAATATCTAACGTAGTATTTATATATAGTGCATGTGGATAACTTATACCTATGAAGTATAGTAGTTCTATTTTGTGCACATAAATAAATTATTTCCTCTCAAGAAATATCTAGCACAATAATTCTATTTTTATGTGTGCAAGAAACTTATTTCCTCTGAAGAAATACCAAACTAACTACAATTTTTGTGCATGCAAATACACGTCCATGTTATCAAAAGGAGAGTTTAAACATAGTAGCCTTTAAACATGTGTTTGAGTTTCAAGAATTCTAACACACAATTAACCTTTTCCTTGCATGTAAATATATATTTCTATAACACATTGGTTGTTCTATGTACATGCACTAAATAAATTTTTTTTCAAAGGTATAATGCATAGCACCATTCTTTCATGCATACTCAAAACTTTCTAGAGATCAATGTGAGAGGATGAGTGGATGAGCATTAGGAGACACATTGTACAGTTTCATGAGACAAGGGAGGCTATTCGATTCCAAAATTACGTAGTTCAAGATCTCAAGGATGAGCTTGCAGCTAGAGACTGAAAAATATGTAGTTCAGGCGTGGTTGGAAGGCACGATTGCATAGTTTTGGGCTTGAGCAATGAGGTTGCAAAATGCGTAGATATGGGATTGAGCACTGAGGTTGTGAAATACACAGTTCTGGGCTTGAGCACTCAGATTGTGAAAAGCACAGTTCTAGGCTTGAGCACTGAGGTTGCAAAATGCACAGTTCTAGGCTTGAGCGCTGAGGTTGTAAAATGCGTAGTTCTAGGCTTGAGCAATGAGGTCATGAAATGCATAGTTCTAGGAGGAAGACATTATTCATTGGGTAGTGCCAAGTGGAAATTTCCCTTCCGAAGGGTTGAGACTGCGCAATGCATAGTTTAGCAGGGTTGGATGAGGCTAGGTTGCCAATAATTGTCTTGAAATTTGGCTAAGTGTGGGACCAGAGAGACTATTGTAAATTAGTGATATGAATTGGATGTGATCACCCACATGAGATACATTGATGAAACAACAACATAGATTATCTGGAACACATTAACAAAATATTTCACTCAATGTGACAACTTTGCGACAACTTTACGACAAGTTCGACACTTAACGCACACTTCGCGACGACTGTGACGACACTTATACGATAGTGCTTAAAACTCTGGGAATGAGTGTGACTGATGTTTACATGGTTAGAACAACTCATTTACACAAATATGACATCTTTAAACCACCAGAACATGGTTATATACATGATGCAACAATCAACATATGAAGAAGATGACATTTCTCCTATCTTACAAATGGGACAAAAAATCCTCAAGAAAACATATAGAATGAGTTTCAAAGTTTGCGATGACAATGTTAAATACCAAATAGTGCTCTTAAATTGAGCGTAAACTAGAATTTTGGAGGGTGTTGTAGCAAAGCCAACACGCCACTAGCTCTTTCCTTCTCGCACTAGCACTATTTTCCTACAACTGAATTGATCCTCAAGATGGATCTGCTTATCATATCTCATATATAGGTTAAAAGAATTTCAAACTCAATTATTCATGGAGGAAGTTTAATTAATAATAAAAAATCTAAATCTAAATATGAATTGTATCATAAAGAATTAACAAAAATCTAAATGCTACTTATCCTTCAACAAGAAGTGATCATCTCCCTCTTGAACCAACCTTCAAGGGTTAGTACTGATAATTATCCATGTAATAATGTTACCTTCAATGTTTTCAATTACTTCATCAACAACCAAGCCTAATTGAGGCTATTATATCTAGGGTTATGCTTGAATATCTCTCAAGTGCTAGAACAAGTTCATAGTTATAATGCTAGGGTTTCGAAACTGAAACACTCTAGCCCTTATGATATCCCATGGTTTCTTCCAAACCCTAGCCTTGTGATTTCCATGAAACCTCAATAACAAAATTGCTTAGTGTTTCCTCCAAACCCTAGCATTATTTTAGTTTTCCTCCATCTTCTCCTGCTCACATCAATTGTTTCATAACAAGGATGATTAAAATGACTTTTGTTCAGCCCAACTCTGATACCATTTTAAATTTTCTTTAGGTTATATTTTTATTTGCTTTAGATAATTTCATTTCACAATTTACACATTGAATTTACCCCACAACATCATAACATTATTTAGCCACATATGCAATTATATAGAAAGAACAATATCACATTAATGTAGTGAAACATAAAGGAATAGTACAAGAAAATAATTCACACATAGAGACACCCAGATAGACATAAAAGAACCAAGATTGGTTGGAGACTAGGGAAAAATCCCACAAAGGGGAAAACCATTTCAAATTATTCTTCTTATTAGATTGTCATTAAATGTCTCAGCAAAGAGAGAGTAAAATAATTGTATTCCTTATTCACAAGAATATTGAGCAAAAATCAACCAATCAATATAACAAAGACGAGACCAACAATAATGTTAATAAATATCACGATTCAAAATCCTTCGATCAACTATCATCAACTATAGTCAACTATCCAAATCTGCAGTCAACTGAGAAATGAAACCGTAAGTCCCAACCACATGGAAAGAGACTTATGAGTGTAGTTGAAACCCTACAACCACAAGGATAGGCTTGCATGTGTATGATTGCAACCAAAAATTCCTTGTGGAAACCCTACAACTTAGAACCAAAAACCCTAATCACACATGTGAGCTTCATACACATCACTTTTAGACCTATGCGAACCAACTTCAAAATTGTGTGATCCAAACAAAAGAAATAATAATGATTGATGATGTCCAAATGAGGGTCACTTTACTTGTATTTATAGCCATCCAAGGATGTCCAATTTCTCTTTTGGTTTGACCTATCCTTCTATTCACATGTGGGTTTCTACATTAAAAATATATCTTTCCTTAATGAAATTAAATCTTCCAAGGTCTAGAAGGGGTCTTCACTTAAAAGGAATATTGTCCAAAGGATGAAATTTGTCCATCAGCTTCAAAAACTAACACTCCCTCTTAGCTAGGGAGAAATTACCAACTACAATGTAAGTCCCATCACATGTATCTCATCCATAAATGTCTACTCATATGCTTAACACTCTTGAATATAAAAGAAGAAGAATTTGATACAGAAGGGTATTCCAAGTTACCGCCTTCTATTCATCAGGAAGGCACTGCTACCACCCAAAATCACAACTAGTGCGGAGCCCAAAACTACCACCCAGGAAACATTAGAGAGCTTAACATCAAGGAGCCTTGCTTGACTTGGAACCACATCTGGAAGCAGTTATGAAACCAACTCACAAAATGATAGAGAAGATAGATCAACGCCTTAGAATTCAGCCTCTTCGAGGGGGAAACCTCCTTTACATTACGTAAATGAACAATTCTTAGATGATTCAAATGAAAAAACCTCCTTTTTGTATATAGGAGTCTAAGGGGTCACAATATAACCAATCCGACCTAACAATAATAACATAAGGGCACAAAAATAATAATAGAAGGATTCTATGGGGAACAGTAATAACAATATGGGTACAATAGGGACAGAACAATATTAATAAGGGATACAACTACAACATTAATGGGGGCATCACTAGTATTATAGGGACCTAACATGCTCCTCTCCTTCAAAAAAGTGTTGTCCTCAATGCTTGAGTAGTTCTGGATGCTTTTGTATAAAATTCTCATCGTCCCATGTGGAACCTTTAGCAGATAAGTTCTTCCACTTGATGAGATACTCTGAAATGGATCGATTTCGTAGTTGTCGAGTTCTTGTTTCTATGACTACTTCGGGCTCCAATATAATTTTTCCTTCCTCGTCAAGTTCTGGTAATATTGTTTAAAGTGGGAGCTTGTCACCTATAACCTTCTTTAAACATGAAACATGGAAAACTGGGTGCACTCGAGAAGCTGCAGGAAGCTCCAATTTGTATGCCATACTACCAATCTTTTGCAACACCTTGTACAGACCATAATACTTTGGTCACAATTTGTTATCCTTCTTAGCTTGCTTGAGGGACATTTGTTTATATGGTTTTAGCCATAGGAATACCCAATCACCTACATCAAAACTTCTTTCACTGCGATGTTGATCTGCCTGTTGTTTCATTCTATTCTGCGCCAACATGAGGTTATCCTTTAAGAGTTGGAGAACTTGTTGTTGATGCTTGATGTGATGTTCCACTGCTTGAACCTTAGAATTTTCTCTTAAATATGATGTGATGGATGTTCTTCAGATGATAATCTTTGTTCCGAAAAGTATTTGAGGCTACCATGATCCGTTTTGACCTTGAAGTGTCTTCCCATAGGTAGGGTCGCCATTTCTTAAGTGCATGTAGTATTGCGAATGTTTCCTTCTCATAAATACCTATGTGTAAATACTTTCCCTTGGTTGGACGACTTTTGAAACCAATGGGTCTTTCATCTTGCATTAAAACAACACCAATTCCATTTCCAGAAGCATCACATTCCACAATAAAGGTTTTTTTGAAGTCTAGTGTAACTAAGACGAGTGCTTGGCACATTACCTCTTTAAGATCTTTGATTGCCTTTGTTGCTTCTGGAGTCCATGAAAATGAATCTTTCTTCAACAATGTTGTTAGAGGTGCTGCTATTTTCCCATAATCCTTAACAAACTTGTGATAATACCCTGTCAACCCGAGAAATCATCGCAAATGCTTTATGGATGTGGGGATTTCCCATTCCTTAATGGCTTTATTTTTGCAAGGGTCTACCTCAACTCCTTCATGAGATACAACCTGACCCAAATATTCCACCTCTTGTACTCCAAAGAAACATTTGGATCTTTTTGCATATAATTGTTTCTCCTCCAATAGTTGTAGCACCCTGCCAATGTGTTCAACATGATCCTTCTAAGACTTGTTGTAGATTAGTATATCATCAAAAAATACTAACACAAATTTTGTAAGGAAGGGTTTGAAAATAGAATTCATGAAACCTTGAAATGTAGAAAGTGCATTGGTAAGGCCAAAAGGCATGACCAAAAACTCATAGTGACCCTCATGAGTTCTAAATGTTGTTTTCAAAATGTCTTGAGTCTTAATTCTGATTTGATGATATCCTAAACGAAGATATAACTTGGTGAAGTAAATTGATCCATGTAATTCATCCAATAATTCATCAATGACAGGAATGGGAAACTTATCCTTGATAGTGAGTTTGTTGAGCTCGCTATAATCCGGACACATGCGCCATGATCCATCCTTCTTGTGCACCAATTCTACTAGAGCAGAGAAAGAACTTTGGCTAGGTTGAATTATACCAGCCTCAAGCATTTCTGCAACCATACATTCAATTTCACTCTTTTGGGCATGGGGATATCTGTACGGCCTGATGTTTGGAGGAACAATTCCTAGAATCAAATGAATAGCATGATCATGATCACGAATATGTGGGAGACCTCTTGGAGTCTCAAATACCTTGGAATGATTGTCCAAGACTTCTTGGAGATCTGGAGCAATATATGAATTCAATGTGGAAACATCTAGCGAACATAATTGTGCAACTACACCTCGTTGTTCCTTTTTTAGAAGCTTTGTCATACTGTTAGAGCTTATTATCTTTCTCGGTTTCCCTGCAATACCCCTTAATTCAAATTCCTTTCCTTCCGCATAAAATTTCATGAAAAGTTCTTGGAAGTTAAAAGCTATTGTACCCAAGGATTGTAGCCATTGGACTCTTAGTACAACATCAACACCTCCCATTGGAATGGAAAGCATTGGGGTTTTCAATACATATTCTCCCATGTATAGCTTGATGTTATGGCACTTTCTAGAGCAATTTATCATTCCTCCATTTGAAACAATCACTTGACACTCTGGTGCTAGATATATGAAGCAATTCAATTCTTTTGCTATCTTACAATGAATAAAATTGTGGGTACTTCCTGAATCAATCAACACTATTACCTTTTTCTTCTTGATTTGTCCTTCTATCTTGATGGTTTGAGGAGTGGTAATTCCAGCCAATGCATTACAAGATATGGTCAGATTCATTTCTTCTTTATCTAGGCTTTATTCCCGGAGTATATCCTCTTCTTTTGACGTTTCTTGCTCCTTTTCTTCTTCCTCTTCACAATCTATGTATAATAATTTCTTCTCAGCTCACTTATGACCTTTAGTGTATTTTCTTTCACAAATGTAACAAAGCCCTTTTGCTCTTTTTTCTTCCAATTATTGTGGTGTCAACCTTATAGGTTGTGGAAGGCTAGGGGCAACAACACTTCCATCCTTATAGTTGTGAGTGGTATGCTTCCTTGTTACCAGAATTTTGCTTTCCGTTTTCCTTGCTAACCTGTATGTCTTCTCTAATGAATCAAGTTACCAAAGGCAAACATCATTTTGGATATTATCCTTTAAAGTCCCTATGAACACATCAATCCTATGCTCCTCTGGAATATTTTTTACCCTTATGTTCAATTTTTGGAACTCCTCAATGTGCTCCATTATTGAACCCTTTTGTTTGAGACTTATCAATTGGCTAAAAAAGTGTTGCTTTTTGTATCCTCATAATGTGCTGTTAATTCTTCCATAAAAACTTGCCCAAGTGATAATTTGTTCACGAGGGCAAAGCCATTGATACCATACAAACTGATTTGCTTCCAAATATAAAATTGCAATACATACCTTTTGTGTGTTTTGCATATTATTGAGATTGAAAAATTGCTCCATCTATAATATCCATGATGCGGGATCCTCACCATCAAAATTCCTCATATCGATTTTTGGAATATGGTTGGTATTCGATCCAACATTAGAGTCTATGGAATCATGATTAACCTTTGTTTTGTTTTCATCATGAGTTTCCTTTACTACCCTTTCACCATTAGTGACCATTTCTTGTAGCAAATTATTCATATTTGTCTAAAATTCTTCCATCTTATTATCCATGCCATCTATTTTAGCGTCCATGCCATTCATCTTAGCTTCCATGCCATCCATCTTAGCTTCTATGTCTTTATTTAAACAATCCATCTTAGCTTCTACACCTTTCTTTAAACCATCCATCTTAGCTTCTACATCTTTCTTTAAACCATCCATCTTAGATTCTGTTACTTTTTGTGCAAGTGACACTTGTTTCACTTGGTCTCGTAATTTTGATATATCATGTTTCATTTCTTCCTCTTCTTCATGAGTCAAGCTAGATCTTTAAGGTTTCTTACTAGGTGTTTGCATGTTCTTTCCTCGGGGCATCAATTACTGATAATAATGCTTTACTATGCCCTTTGAATTCCTTCAAACTAATTTTTCAGACCAAGCCTATGCAAAAATTTAAAAAAAACCACACACCTTTTTCACTTTGTAGGAGCTTGATATTGAATCTGATGTATCTTTGTAATTTTGGACCATCTAGTTCTGAAATTGGGACCTGTAGTAGCCCTCTATGTCCTCTTTCCAATGCCACCAGTCTGATCCAAATTGGATTCTCCAAGGAAGAGTTATGCAAAATATCCCAAGATGACCTAATTATAGACCTTTCCAAAAGAGTGAACTTGTATGAAGTGACACGTGTCACTGTTTCAACCTTTGGCTTTGAAAAATATATACAAGAAACTACAGTCTGTCCTCTTTCTGTACCTTCTTACAAAATTTCTATCCGATGCTCAGAGATAAAGTTATGACAATTTTCCCCAGGTCACCTGTTTGGAATGTAATTCATGAGTCTGCAAAAAGACCAACTTTCTCAGATGATATCTCCATAAATATAGCGCGAAAAGCTCTAAAATTTGGACTTGAGGTTCAACGTGATTTCATCTCAAATGGGTTTTTATTTCGCTTCTGAAACATCTTAGAAAAAAGTTATATCGAAAATGCCATGATGACCTATTTGTAGCAGTGAAACCCTAGAATCCAAAGCTCTGAAACCAAATGTTATGAAACCAGCTCACAAAAAGATAGAAAAGATAGATCAATGCCTTAGAATTCAGCCTCTTCGAGGGGGAAACCTCCTTTACATTACATAAATGAACAATTCTTTGATGATTCAAATGACAAAACCTCCTTTCTATATATAGGAGTCTAAGGGGTCACAATATAACCAAGCCGACCTAACAATAATAATATAAGGGCACAAAAATAACAATAGAGGGATTCTATGGGGCACAGTAATAAGAATATGGGTACAATAGGGGCACAACAATATTAATAAGGGATACAGATACAATATTAATGGGGGCATCAATAGTATTATAGGGACCTAACAGAAGCACATGGTTTCATACTAAAATCCAATGAAAACGAGGAAGGTCCCATGGGACACTCTCACGTCATGTCTATGACAATGGGGAAGGTCTTATGGGACACTCTCACCCCAAGTCATCTCATAGGGGAGCATATGTCTCACACCCTATGTTGAGAAATAGGTGAGATACCACTTACCAATCAAGGATCACAACCATCCCATTGTTTAATCAATGGTAAAGATACCACTTGCTATATGAGTTAAGGATCACAACCATCATATTTCCTATTGATATTCCCACAAATGACCCTAAAGAGACAAGTAGTATAATACGTTCATCATAATCCAGCTTGGGTGAGATACGAGACTTACCAAAGGTAAGGATCACACACCCACAAGCCCTCTCAACTTGTTGGCCAGATTAGGAGCAACATTCCAAACAAGCCAAACTTGTCGGTATGATGCCAACTAAGGTGTCCATAGATTTGTATTTCCACTTTAACAATTTATCTCCAATAGCTTCATGATATATTTTCCTTTTACAGAATTCTAATCCCAGAAAGTAATTCATCATACCAAGATTCTTAATCTCGAACTTTAGAGGCCAAGTTTCTCTTATTTTGATCATGAGAGGTCTGTTACCTATCAAGAAAATATAATCAGCATATAAAATAAAAATTAAAGGCATACCTTGGACCACTATTAAATTAAAGGTTTGAATTGGCACATCTTCCAAGCTTCCCCAGGTAACATTCAATGTGGACATGCTTGGCTCAAGAATCTTGCTTCAAACCATACAATGTTTTTTGCAAACATAATACTGATCAATCCAATATACTCAACCTCAAACAAATCAATACTATGTAATCAAATCAACTAAGTTTTCTTATCAAACTTTAAATTTCAAACCAAAGAAAATATCAAAGCCATGAAAGTTCTGGTCAATATCACTGTTAAATTTTACATTCTAAGTCCCCATGTAGCGTTCACATCAAAGTACGATGCTACACCCTTATCTATTTGAACTAGAATTTATAATATCAAGCCAAACTTCATCAAAAAATACACACGATCATAATATGAGTAATTTCTGTCTCTTGATGAAAATGCATACAGCAATGATAATTAATACAAAATTTTATCCCTTCATTGTGAGATCACTTCATACTAAATCACTATTGTTTACACTTCAACCAAAATGTTAATTCCAACTATGCCAATACATAATCAACACTGAATATGAATATTAACCATTGAGAGTCACTATGCCCATATTGTCATGCCTCATCAAGGAAAATCTCCATTGTCAAGTACAAAATATTATCAAAATCCTATGTTGTCATGATTGTGACTTGAACCAATCCATAAGCCAAATCTTATCTATGAACTATCAAGGATCATGTCAAAATCTCAATATTGCATTTATATTAAGTCAAGCCTATAAGCAAAATTTTGTCAAACCCTTGAAATTGTTACCAAATACTATTATATACTACCTCAAATGATCAAGTCAAGGAAAGCAACATACTGATATGAATATTTAGTCCCCTGCAATCACAAGATTAGAAAATACATTCACATTCTCTATAATAAGTCAAAATATATATAGATCTTAAAAACTTCCCTCCTAATACAACTCTCCATCATATTATTTATGTTTGTAGCTATGTCATACTCATGGTTTCTTGCATAATATTTTAGTTTTTATATCCTACTGGCTCATTTTCACCCATAGGCCTTCTTTTGTGCACTTGGGAGGCTTATAACTGCACCGTTAAGCCTTTCTCCCAGCGGTTGAGGGTAGACTAGGAGAAACCTTATTTGCTCAATTGATAACTTGCCAAAACATTTTGCATGTCATGAGATGGCTATTAATGTACATAATCCTTCCTTCAATAGTCAAGTATCTTCTATTTATTATATGCAAATAGTAATAGGTGTTGGTATCTTATGGAGAGTTTCTCCCTCTAAATGGGAAGCCACTTCAATTAACATTAATAAAGAAATCAACCAATCTATCATAATATTGTCATTCATTAGCATAACTATAAGATTATGAAATAAAACTATATGCATTATAGTCGTAACATATCATTATATGTACATGTCATCAAATATTCATCAAGGATTAGTGTCATATAATTTGGACAACTGCAAGTCAACCACGAATACGGGGCATGCAATTTTACCACACTGTCAAATTTACTAACCTTGTCAAAACGTAACCAAAATCAACAAGAGGATCTTGAGTATCAATATTATTGTTACATTCTTATCAACAAGGTTACCATGCTTATCACAAGAATTAACAATAGTATCATGATCAATGCATATAGCCTGCTTTATAAAATCAAGAAATATATCATGTCTAAAATGTATGATACTTGCCAAATATTAAGAGAATATATCACATGTTCCAAAAATTGAACTTACTTTCATATATATGCATGAAGGTGATATTATTTTCATACCCCACGGATTACCTTGCCATACAATATTGCGGCTAAATCATAACATTGAAACAAGAAAACTTATCGTACTCATATACCTTTGCAACTAGTAACACTGATTTTTCATAGAGAGTTGTAGCATTTTAAATTTATTTATTTTATTCTACATTGACATCTTTACAAAAAGGTGCTTCTTTGTTTTTGCAACACTAGCTCTTCACTTCCTGCACTTGCACTCTTTTCCTCCAGCTTAGATGATCCTCAAGAAGGATCTTCTTATCACATCCCATCTAGAGGTTAGAAGTGTTATAAACTCAATTATTCATGGAGGAAGTATAATTAATAATCAAAACAAGGAATCAAAAAAGGAAGTATCACAAAGAATTAACAAAAATCTAAATGGTACTTATCTTTCAACCAGAAGTGATCATCTTTCTATTGAACCATCCTTGAAGAGTTAGTACTAACAATTATCCATGAAACAATGTTTCATTCAATGTTTCCAATAGCTTCATCAACAAGCATGCCTAATTGAGGCTATCCCATTTAGGATTACACTTGAATATGTCACAAGTGCCAGAAAAACTTCTCATTGATCATGCTGGGATTCCAAACTTCAAAAATTTAGCCTTTATCTTATCTTAGGTTTTCTTCCAAACCCTAATAACCAAATTTCCTATTGTTTCCTTCAAAAGCTATTATCCTTTTAGTTCTCCTCCATATTCCTTGCTCACATCGATGGTGTCATAACATGGATCATATCAATGACTTTAATTCAGTCCAACTCTAGTACGATGTTAATTTTTTTTAGGGCTATATTGTTATTTTCTTTAGATAATTGCATTTCAAAATTTACACATTGAATTCACCGAGCAATATCATAACATTATTTAGCAACATATGCAATTATATAGAAATAACAATATCATCATTAACAGAGTGGAACATAAAGTAACAATAAAAGAGAAACATTCACACACAGAGACACCAGGATACACATAAAGACATCAGGTTTGGTCGTCGACCAAAGAAAATTCCCATAACAGGGAAAACATTTTCAAATTATTCTTCTTATTATATTTTCTTTAAATGTTATAGTGAAAAGAGATTACAATAATCCAATTCTTTATCCACAAGGCTATCCAACAAAAATAAAACAATACATATCCCAAAGGTGAACACAACAATAATGCTAATCAATATCATGATTCAGAAGCCTATGGTCAACTATCGAAATCTGCGGTCAACTAGAAAATGAAACCCTAAGTCCCAATCACATGGAGAGAGTCGTGTGTGTGGTTGAAACCAACTAAGTACAGAAATAGGCTTGCATGTGTGTGTTTGCAACCAAAAATTCCCTATGGCAGTGGTGTAGTTGAAAACCAAAATCCCTAATCATACGTGTGAGCTTTAGACCGTGCAATTTTGGACCTGTGTGAACCAACATCTACGAACCAACTTCAGAACTATTCGAGCCAAACCAAAGAAAGAAGAATGATTGATAATGTCCAAATGAGGGTCACTTGACTTGTGTTTATAGCCATCCAAGAATGTCCAATTTATCTTTTGGGTTGACTTATTATTTTGTGCACATATGCGTTTCTATATTAAAAATGTATTTTTCATTAACCAAATTAAATTCTTCCAAGAGGTGGAAGTTGTCTTCCTTGAAGAGGAAGATTGTCGAGAGTGAATTTGTCCCTTAGCTACCAAAATTAATAATCCTTGGCTTCTCTCATGAGTTCAACTCTCCACAGTACCCCTAGTCTAACAACTAGGTAGAAGTTGTGAACAAAGTACTTAAGATGATGCTACAATGTATGGTGAACAAGCATACAACCAACTAGCATCACATGTTGTTATATGCCTTGTGTACATACTATACAATGGTCAAAAAATCCATAGGATTTACTTATTTCCACCTAATATATGGTGTCAAAGTCGTACTCCACATAAAGTGCAATATTTTACTTTACACACCTCCATTGAGCTCCTCCCAGACACTTTTCCACTAGAAAAATGATTCATACAATTGGAACATTTCGATCAAAGTCAACATGAATCCCTCTAGCACAATCAAGCCATAAAATGAGAACCAAATCCTCATTTAATCACAACATCACTCCTCGCACATTCAACAAGGTAAACCTTATACCTTAGTACGACATTACCAAGAAAGCCCCGGGACGTGGAAAGCACAAAACCCTATGGAATGGATCATATGTTTCAAAGACTACCTATTAAAGGGTGCCTACATATTGGTGGAGCCCGATGGGACATGCCTCAAACACTCTTTTAGCAAGCTCTACCTTAAAAATTTGTTCCCATAATCCTCAGTTAGGACTTATGATGTAAAGAAATGCACCTTAACTTATTTTCATGATGATCACCTAATCATAGATGTGCTCTAAAAAGTCATACTATCGTCATGTGTCGCAGATGGATAATTCAAGAGCTTACAACCATGGGTTCATTGACGGTGCTTCTTGATGGTCACAAAATCTTGCAATAGCAGCCTAGTCTATATACTCTACAACCTAGAAGCTTCTCCGCCATAATGGCCTCTACATTACGTTACCCACTAACAATCAAGCGAAATATGATTTTTTCATAGGCCTCTTGGTCAATGCCTCCAAGTTAGGCATCAGTCACCTACACATTTTCCTTGATTCCCACCTCATTATCTCGTAATTAAATACAACCTTCAGGGTATTTGACCCTTGCCTTTTTTAGAAGTTCCTAAATGCATAATAGTTAGCACATGGTTTGGACCATTTCACATCTTACAACATACCATGAAGTCAAAATCAAATCATGGACCACATTTCTAACCAAATCATAGATTGGAAAGCATCACATATATATCATCATCGAGACATGTAAAAAGTTTTAAACACATCCATCAATAAAATGCAAGGACATCACATGTATGAAATAACCATAAACCATGACACATAATGAAAGCCACAAAAGATAAGCTCATATATATATATATATATATATATATATATATATATATATATATATATATATATATATATATATATATATATATATATATATATATATATATATATATATATATATATATATATATCATCCAAGAAATATATAGTACATTTGTTGTTCATACCTAGAAAAATTAGTCATCGAAAGAAGGGGAGAATCCTCATAATGGGTGCTACCCTGGTACATCACTTCCTATATGTAAGGCCTGGGCTCATCATCCCCTGCACCACCTGGTGGAGGTCCTCCTGCCTCCCACTCTCCTCGAACTAAAATCAGTCAAGTTGTGGCCACTTCCACTACTACTTAGTGGAGTGAAGAGCAACGTGCCCTATCTGGTGCTATCATCCTCTCAATGACATCCCATCCCAGCATTGGCCATCATGGATCAAGCATTCCCATTAATAAATATTTCAGTCACTCATGCACATCTTGATCCCTCTGCTAGATAACCTCTTCCCTCTCCTCAACATCCTCCTCCTGAGGTCATAGCCTCTCGATCTCTGCTTGGACAGTTGCAACCTCTCCTCTCTCTACATGAGCACCTAGCTCTAATCATGCCCTTTATGATGGATCCTCCTCTATTCTATATACTCGTTGATGCTCCTCCCCTATAGTAGTACCTGCCTCATCAGACCATCAAGGATCAGCCCCATCCCCCACCAATCTACCCAGTGGGTGCCAACGTAGTCCAACATATACAAGAAAACATGCATCATGTCAACATAATATACATCATAGGAATAAACATGTACAAATAATAAAATGTTGAATGTATACTAACGTGTCTACATAGCCCCAATCATCACTTAGGGGCAATCCCATCTTTGAATCTCCCCAAAAATCCACACTAGCATAAGGAAACTATATAATCAATTGAGGGTTGGACTGAAACCATCTCTCGAATGTGAGAATTTAATGGTGTCCTACTTCTTCCCCACCTGCTCGGGGCATCAAGGGAGCCTGCCTCCAGATCTATGGCTCCCTCAGTGGCCCCTACTATCACTAGTTGCAACGTCACCACCCTCTCGTAGAGGATGATGTAAACTACTTGTGTACGCTACGATGTCATCCTATGATGGAGGAAACTGGCCCAATAAAAAAAGGTACCAGCTCACACTCACTCGAGCACAACAATTTGTATCTTTAAGATCCAATTTGTGACCACTGACCCCACATGGTGCACTATCATCATTGTTTCTTTCCCTATCGTCAAATAAAGAATGGAGGAAATCTTGATTCTCTCTCCATCAAATCTGTCTACCCAACAATATTGGTGGGCCCAAGCTGTCAATCTGAATCGTCCATGAGGGAGATTGGTTGGTAGCACCTTTCCTTAAGGTACTAATCCTATCACAAAGTAAACATCCACCTCAATAGTGAATGCTAATTCTATCCCCTGAATGTTGAATATTTTCGTTGTAGGTTGTCATTGGTTAATAAAAAATTGCAGGAAGTCCTCCTATGACCTCAACAAGGGGTTCTGAAGAAACTTCAGCAACCCCCATACTACTGGTTGAGCTCATGTCTAAGCATCAACAGGTATCACTGTGCATAGATCAGGGCAATCCCGCCCTCGCCACACCAACATCCTTCCCACAGCATGACCCCCAAGTGGCCATTCATCCAAAAATACAAAAAAGCCAAAAAATTCACTTTTGGTTACCCATGCGTTCGTTTCCCAGACATATGTGTGGGGCGCGTTTCTATAACATAAATAGGGGCACAGGGGTTGCACACTTATTTCCTTAATAATCACAACACTTTTCGACTATCACCCCATTACCCACGAGGTCCTCACCCTTGCCTTTCATACATTCACAAATTTTACATGATTTTTTTTTCCGATAGTCACGCACATTACACAACTGTTTGTTCTTTACCCATGTGACCCTCGACCATAGGGCCTTGCAACTACTTTTCCCATAGTCGCAATACCCACACAATTGTTTTCCCCTCAAATGCATGCCTTGTGGATTTATAAGCCATGAACACATGCAACCTAGCATCACTGTCACACAGTTTCCCGCATATTTTCCCGTAGAGTTTTCTATTAGAGCTATCTTTAGCCCAACTTTTCGGAAGCCTTTATGGTGGGTTTTTCCAATGTAATTTCTCTAATATCTGGCAAGAATTTATTGAAATCACAAGATTATGGGTAATTTGGTGCAACCGAAGTGCCCTAGGGGTTTTCTAGGGTGCTAAATCCATATATACAGTGAAAAAACTAGTTTAAATACCACAAATCAAGATTTCACCTCAAATTTTTCCACTGAATTCCAATGCGAGAAAGTCCAAAAAATCACACTAAAGACAACTCCTTTTTTATTTATTTACCTAAAACAGTTAATATATACCACCAATTATGGCCTAGTGGTATCACTAACACTAACTTATCTCTCCTCTCGTGATAGTTATCTCTCCTGGTGCTACTCAAGTTCATTAGCTAACCTCAACAGTAGAAACAACTTATGGGCTCCACTACAGAGTACATGTTAACAAAATACAAATGAGGTGGCCTTATGGGCCCCACATCCTTATACAAACGTGGACGTGCTCTAACATATGGTTGGTAATGGCTGGAAATATAGTGAACACATCATAAACATCATTGGGAATAATTACATGTGCAATAATCCATGCGAGGTAATTTCTTTATGTATGTCGAGCAGTACTCTACAATCTAGAGTGCGTCGAGAATAAGCGAGAGTCCCAACGTTAAAAGTAATCCTAGATTTAAATCGTTTTAACTTCAACCACCCACGTAATTGATTCTTCATGAGAATTACATAGATACTTTCATCTATATTGGATTTATAATTCCTATGTTTTTATATAACATTAAATGAAAAAATCTGTGTACAAATGTAGTGATCACCTTTCCTAACAAGGAATTTAACACAATTGACATGGAAAGTGTGCAAAAATGTTAACAAACATCTATTTATTTCTATCATCCCAAGAGGCTCACGGGAGACTCCTTTTTGCATGAAATACAATACAGGTGACCCCCATGTTGACTGATTATAATTGATCATTCGGGCGTCCCTTTCCCTTAAGGAAAAAATGGTTTTATCTCCATCTAGTACATCCATGCATCTAGTACAAAGCTGCACAGATGATGACTTGGTGATGTCCTCATAGCCATATGTCTTTTTCAGGAAGGGATCTTAGATAGTGAACCCCCCATCTATTCAATGTTTTAGTAGCTACCATGTCACTTTTAGGCAAGTAAATTCGTGTATACACCAACTATGTTTTCCTATAATGTTTTACTAGCTACCATGTCAATTTTAGGCAAGTAAATTCATGTATACACCTACTATGATCATTAATCAATGTTAATGTGGTTTGGTATAGGATCTTGACATTCCTGTACTCACTTTGGTTCCTGCACCAAATTTGGATGATCGACCGATTCGAAGAAGATTAGCTCCAAGTTCATTGTATCTATCAAGGGAAATGTCGTGCACCTTCCCTTGAATACTTGTTCTCATTTTCCTGTACAAGGTTTGGGGCATTAGAGGGTTTCCAAATATGGGGGTGGGCCACCATGTGCTATGTCTTTATGTTAACTATTTGATGGGGCTGAGAGCTGATGTAACTTGTATATTTAAAGTTCTATCATAGCGTATGGTAGTGATACTATGAGAATTTTAGCTTTTTTATTCTAAACATTTATTTCACCACAACCCTCTCGGGGCTATATCTGTCACTCTGTAATGTGTATTCATAGAGATATTCTATCTTTTTAATAAAAAGGATGCAATGCAATTTTTATGCATATTTCCTGTCTGTTTATTGTAATGGTAATCTTACTCGCATAAGCTAAGCGTTTTCCTTAAAAGGGAAACGAGCCAGTTGGCTAGTGCCCAACCAACTTGGATCATTCTCCCAACCTTATCATGTTGAGTGTTAGGTACATGAAATGAGCTTTGAGAAGGTTTCTTCTTAATGATGAGTGCACGTGACTGAGAGATCTCTTGCGTGTTTCCTTTTCCTTGCTGAAGTGTTCTCAGATTTGAGGGTTTGAGTGTGTGTTAAGTATGTTTCCTTTGTTTTCGTTAAATTGTTTCTTTGCATTATTTCTTTAAAGAAAAACAATCAGTTCTTAGGATTGAGAATTTTCCCCCTTGAATTGCTTTCAATTAATGATTAGGGCTTGCAAGATTATTCATTTTGATATTGATTGATGAAAAATTAAGGTTTTGTTTAAAGAGTTTCTTATTTGTAGCAAGCGGGGAGAACCCCCACACTCTGATCAAAATATATAAATCTTAGCTATGTAAAGATGCCAATCTTCTTGTGTAAAATATCATATTTAAATTGTATTCCTTACTTTGTTAATCATTTGCTTAGTGGAGTCTTAAAGTACAGGAATAAATCATTATTTTTACTCATATTCAAGACTCTCATTTTTTTTTCTTGAAGTTGAATTCATTTACAAATACAAGAACATACTTTGACACAGTTCTGAATGTTTCAAAGGGAATGTAAGTAGAATACACCTTTATATGATGATGTTTTATTTGAACGTAAGAGTTTGATATTTGCATTAAGATTGATAAATTTATCATTGGCTTTTGCAGTTCATATTTCAGAGTTGTAATTCAGATTTGGGAAAGTATGTAATGATTTCAAATTTTTTTATCTTTACTAAATCGAAGTTTTCTTTTCCACAAATCTTGATTTCATGCTTGATAACACAATGTTTTGGTTTCTTGACTAAGGAGTGAAAGATTGTCTAGTATAGCAATATATTCACTCTAGTATAGGAACAAAATCATTCTAGTACAGGAATAGGATAATTTTGAGTGCAAGAAGACAATCATTCCCGTACATGAACATGGTCATTATGGTACAGGAAACATAAATGATATAACACAGAAAAATAAAATTACTTTGTTTTCCGAGTGAAAGACAAAAAGTACATGAATAAATGTGTTTTTTGAATCTTTTGAGTTTTAAAATCGAGTTATTGAGTGGCTTGACTTATTTATTTCAACGAAGTATTTGATTTTTATTTCTGAGTTGATCTAGTTTCCAAAGTGGCGTGGTGTCATTATGTGTGCAAGTCCAAGTAAAGGATTAAAAGGATTTCTTGTAATTTTTTCTTTCAGATCTCCAATGATTTAATTGCAGGAATAGAAGTAGGATTTATAGGGTTAAATCCAAGGTCTTTGGTATTACTTTTTCTATGCCTCAAAGCTTACGTAGCCCTGGTTTGATAATTAAGTGTTGAGGAATTGAATTGCAATTTCGGCACCCAAAATTTCTTACAAAGGCATGAGACCTTTTCCCCGTGTCTTTGGAGGCTTCTGTTACTTCTTCATCTTCGGTGACTCCAATCACAGACAAGTCCTTCTCGACTGCGATCGCCTCTTCAAAATTTTTAGCCAAAGTTGGTTTCGCAATTCTTTTCATGAACTGCACAATTATTGATGCTAAGGCAGATGTGAACTAGTCAACTATGAGGGATTCATGAGGTTTTGTGTTTGTGAGAAATATGTTCAAGATATGGTTAAGCTTATGATTGAAATATGTCAACTTTTCTTTCTGCTCCATCTTGATATTCCCTAGTTCTTCCAAAATCATGGTAGGGGTTTATCATCAACGAAGTTTTCAAGAAAGAATTATTAAAACCCCTCCACTTTTGGATCACTTTCGGAGGAAGGTTATGATATTATATAGACACTCTACCATCTAAGATACATGGAAACATTATACATGAAAAATCATCATAACATACCTCAAGTATTTTTATATGTAGGTAGAAATGGTCTAGATGGTCCTCCACCTTTATTTATTTTTCAAGGTCATACTGCATCAGTAGCTTCTTCAGGTGCCTTGGAGTCTTGTGTAACACACCCAGTAGTGAAAGTGTATCCTGATTAATTGAATCTAGATCATGGGATGCCATGTCTTTGTCACTATATTCCCCTTCTTCGTCATAATCTAATTGGTTTACTTCTTCTTCTTCTTCTCTGCCCAACCCATGGAAAGTATCGTCCAATAGCATTGTGTTATCACTATTACGATCGTTGAAGATTGGAGGTTGTTATAGTTTTCCTACATTTTCCTCAAAATCTACTAACTCTTCAAAGGTTGTGAGAACCAATTCTTCAACTATTTATATCACTATCCTAGTGGGGGTGGTTTGGTTCAGAAAATATGGAAGAGTTTCTACTCTAGGTATCAATCCAATAGATCTCGCAAAATTTTGCGTGATGGGGCAGATTGACCGAATCTAATCGTAAGAGACTATGTAAGCTTGCCCAATTCAAGGCTAAGAATAATTACCAACTTTAGGAATATGCGCAAGGGAGTTGTTTGGAATGTTAGTCCCTTTATCAAAGGAAGTAATATTGGGGTTGGCGAGGTTATCAACCATAAAAACTTTATTTCCCTCCTTCTAGCATTATAAATGTTTATGGTGATGGACCCACCAAAACTCAAGGGGTCTCCTCAATTTGAAGCCAAATTAGACCTCACACCATTTGGAGTAGGAGCCCCCTCTGGAATATCGGCCCCGTTGCCATGTATTCATATAGATATTCCTTGGGTCTAACTGCTAGCAACATGGGAATGCATGGTGCCTTCAAAAAGAAAGAAGGTGTGCCTGGAGAATTTTCAGTTGTAGGTGTGTCAATTTTCTTCTAATATAGAGGGAAAGAGTAAAGTGAGACTCTAAGAGAGAGGTAATAGTACCACCCAAGAAGAGACACATGCAAACAAGAGGGATCTGTCAAATATCGAGAAGAATTGTCCAAAAAATATATGATGGTCATTACAACCAATGAATGAGAAATATTTGGCTAGCATCCTATGGAATATTCCACAAGGATGGGTCAACAATAACAACCATTACATAACATTCTCAATAATATAAGTCCTAAAATAACCTAAATACTTCAACTACTTTAGCATAGATGAAAACAAACATGAAATACAAACATCCATAGAATAGTCTTACAAATATTCATAACCAATGCATGAATAATGTGTTAGCCATTAAGGCTTTTGTTATTAAGTAAAAGTCCCAACACACATGTATACAATGAACATCACTAGTTCCAATACTAGAGCATTGGAGTCACTCCTTGCTCCTCAAAATAACTAGTTTGTCTCTCTAATGCCTTACGAAAGGAGCCAAGGTGAAAAGTCTTTTGCTCATACAGCGAGGGTGTCTATATAAGCAAGAGGTGATGCTTCACCTTCCTTGTGACCCATTGACTACCCTCATGACTGTTTGACTTCCTATCCCTTTTCAAATTTACATGACTCTTCATATTCTAAATGCGTCATTTGGACTTCAACTTCACAATACATTTTGAATAAGTAATTAGATATTCCACAATAATCATGTGGCATATGATGACTTGTGATAAGACATGACATGAAACTAATGATTTGGACTGCATTATGATGTGACAGTGCTAAGTTTTCCTTCATTCTACTTCTTTCTTTATGTCTTCTTCAACATATGGTACATGTTCTTCTAATTCCTCCTCCTTATGACTTGAAAATGAGGAGTGTTCCATGTGATCTCGATCTTGATCTTCTGTTATAGTTCATTATTCCTTCACCTTATTTCGTGATGATCATATTGCATACTTAACTATAAAAATTTCTTTCAACATGTTCCACTCCTTCATCTCCTTCTTCATCATCTAACCATGTTATGATAAGGTACCTGTATCTACAATTCATTCATGATGAGACGACATCAAGCCAAAAAATGCCTATTCTAAGATTTGGCATAGCGATACATTGATTGAGCCAGAACTGGATGAAGGGATGGGAAGGAGGCTCAATGATAGTAAAGTTGCAAAGTTCAAGAAGTCAACAGAAGCCTTGAGCCTTGAGACTACGCAATGCCTAGTTCAGGTTGGGTTGAGAGAGAAAAATGCGTAATTCTAGAGATCAGTGTGAGAGGATGAGTGGATGAGCACTAGGAGACACATTATACAGTTTCATGAGACAAGGGAGGCTATTCCATTCCAAAATTACGTAGTTCAAGATCTCAAGGATGAGCTTGCAGCTAGAGACTAAAAAATGTGTAGTTCAGGCCTGGTTGGAAGGCACGATTGCATAGTTTTGGGCTTGAGCAATGAGGTTGAAAAATGCGTAGATATCGGCTCGAGCACTGAGATTGTGAAATACCCAGTTCTGGGCTTGAGCACTTAGGTTGTGAAAAGCGCAGTTCTAGGCTTGAGCACTCAGGTTGTAGAATGCACAGTTCTAGGCTTGAGCACCGAGGTTGTAAAATGCGTAGTTCTAGGCTTGAGCACTGAGGTCATGAAATGCGTAGTTCTAGGAGGAAGAGATTAGTCATTGGGTAGTGCCAAGTGGAAATTTCCCTTCTCAAGGGCTGAGACTATGCAATGCATAGTTTAGGAGGGTTGGATGAGGCTAGGTTGCCAATAATTGTCTTGAAATTTGGCTAAGTGTGGGACCGAAGAGATTGTTGTAAATCAATCATATGACTTGGATGTGATCACCCACATGAGATAAATTGATGAAACAACAACATAGATTATCTGGAACACATTAACAACATATTTCACTCAATGTGACAACTTTGCGACAACTTTACGACAAGTTTGACACTTAACGCACACTTTGCGATGACTGTGAAGACACTTGTATGATAGTGCTTCAAACTCTGGGAATGAGTGTGACTGATGTTTACATGGTTATAACCACTCATTCGCACAAATATGACATCCTTAAACCACCGAAACATGGTTATATACATGATGCAACAACCAACATAGGAAAAAGATGACATTTCTCCTATCTTGCAAATGGGACAAAAAATCCTCAAGAAAAAATATGGAATGAATTTCAAATTTTGTGATGACAATGTTCAAGAGCAAAGAAGGCTCTTAAATTGAGCATAAACTAGAATTTTGGAGGGTATTGTAGCAAAACCAACATGCCACTAGCTCTTTCCTTCCCGCACTAGCACTATTTTCCTACAACTGAATTGATCCTCAAGAAGGATCTGCTTATCATATCTCATATATAGGTTAAAAGAATTTGAAATTCAATTATTCTTGGAGGAAGTTTAAGTAATAATAAAAAATTTAAATCTAAATATGAATTGTATCATAAATAATTAACAAAAATCTAAATGGTACTTATCCTTCAACAAGAAGTGATCATCTCCCTCTTGAACCAACCTTCAAGTGTTAGTACTAATAATTATCCATGTAACAAAGTTACCTTCAATGTTTTCAATGACTTCGTCAACAACCAAGCCTAATTGAGGATATTCTATCTAGGGCTATGCTTGAATATCTCTCAAGTGATAGAACAAGTTCATAGTTATAATGTTAGGGTTTCGAAACTGAAACACTCTAGCCCTTAGGATATCCCATGGCTTCTTCCAAACCCTAGCCTTGTGATTTCCATCAAACCCCAATAACAAAATTGATTAGTGTTTCCTTCAAACCCTATAATTATTTTAGTTTTCCTCCATCTTCTCCTGCTCACATCATATGTTTCATAACAAGGATGATCACAATGACTTAAATTGTTTAGCCCAACTCCGATACCATTTTAAATTTTCATAGGGTTATATTATTAATTGCTTTAGATAATTTCAGTTCACAATTTACATGTTGAATTTACCCCACAACATCATAACATTATTCAGCCACATATGCAATTATATAGAAAGAACAATATCACATTAATGTAGTGAAACATAAAGAAATAGTACAATAAAATCATTCACACATAGAGACACCCAGATAGACATAAAGGCACCAGCCTTGGTTGGAGACTAGGGAAAAATCCCACAAAGGGGAAAACCATTTCAAATTATTCTTCTTATTAGATTGTCATTGAATGTTTCAGCAAAGAGAGAGTAAAATAATTGTATTCATTATTCAAAAGGCTATTGAGCAAAAATCAACCAATCAATATAACAAAGACGAAACCAACAATAATGTTAATAAATATCACAATTCGAAAGCCTTCGATCAACTATCATCAACTACAGTCAACTATCCAAATCTGTGGTCAACTGAGAAATGAAACCCTAAGTCGCAAACACATGGAAAGGGACTTGTGAGTGTAGTTGAAACCCTACAACCACAATGATAGGCCTGCATGTGTATGATTGTAACCAAAAATTCCTTGTAAAAACCCTACAACTGAGAACAAAAAACCCTAATCACACATGTGAGCTTCATACACATCACTTTTAGACCTATGCGAACCAACTTCAAAATTGTGCAAGCCAAACAAAAGAAATAATAATGATTGATGATGTCCAAATGAGGGTCACTTTACTTGTATTTATAGCCATCCAAGCATGTCCAATTTCTCTTTTGGTTTGACCTATCCTTTTGTTCACATGTGGGTTTCTACATTAAAAATATATCTTTCCTTAATGAAATTAAATTCTTCCAAGGTCTAGAAGGCATCTTCATTTAAAATGAATATTGTCCAAAGGATGAAATTTGTCCATGAGCTTCGAAAACTAACACTCCCTCTTAGCTAGGGAGAAATTACCAACTACAATGTAAGTCCCATCACATGTATCTCATCCACAAATGTCATCGCTACATATCTCAGCTCATATATACTAATTTTTGTTCATCTCTTCTCCTTTGTGTTTACCTCTTCTTATCTCTTCTTGTGTCTACTCATACTTTTAACACTCTCGAATATAAAAGAAGAAGAATTTGATATGGAAGGGTATTCCAAGCTACCGCCTTCTATTCATCAAGAAGGCACTGCTACCATGAAAAATCACAACTAGTGGGGATCCCAAAACTACCACCTAGGAAATATTAGAGAGCTTAATATCAAGGGGCCTTGCTCGACTTGGAACCACATCTGGAAGCTGTTATGAAACTAGTTCACAAAAAGATAGAAAAGATAGATCAACGCCTTAGAATTTAGCCTCTTCAAGGGGGCAACCTCCTTTACATTACATAAATGAAAAATTCTTGGATGATTCAAATGAAAAAACCTCCTTTCTATATATAGGAGGCTAAGGGGTCACAATATAACCAAGCCGACCTAACAATAATAATATAAGGGCACAAAATTAACAATAGAGGGATTCTATGGGGCACAGTAATAACAATATGGCTACAATAGGGGCAGAACAATATTAATAAGGGATACAACTACAATATTAATGGGGGAATCACTAGTATTATAGGGACCTAACATGCCCCTCTCCTTCAAAAAAGTGTTGTCCTCAACGCTTGAGTAGTTATGGATGCTTCTGTATAAAATTCTCATCGTCCCATGTGGAATCTTCAGCAGATAAGTTCTTTCGCTTGATGAGATACTCTGAAATGGATCGATTTCGCAGTTGTCGAGTTCTTGTTTCTATGACTGCTTATAGTTCCAATATAATTTTTCCTTCCTCGTCAAGTTCTGGCAATATTGTTTGAACTGGGAGCTTGTCGCCTATAACCTTCTTTAAACATGAAACATGGAAAACTAGGTGCACTCGAGAAGCTGCAAGAAGCTCCAATTTGTATGCCATAGTACCAATATTTTGCAACACCTTGTACAGACCATAATACTTTGGTGACAATTTGTTATCCTTCTTAGCTTGCTTGAGGGACATTTGTTTATATGGTTGTAGCTGTAGGAATACCCAATCACCTACACCAAAACTTCTTTCAGTGCGATGTTGATCTGCATGTTGTTTCATTCTATTCTGCGCCAACACGAGGTTATCCTTTAAGAGTTGGAGAACTTGTTATTGATGCTCGATTTGATGTTCTGTTGCTTGACCTTAGAATTTTCTCTTAAATATGATGTGATGGATGGTGGTTGATATCCATAAAGTGCCATAAATGGGGTCATTTTTATTGCAGTATGGAAGGATGTGTTATACCACCATTTAGCCAGAGGTAACCATTTGACCCATTTCTGTTGTTCTTCAGAGGATAATCTTTATTCCAAAAAGTATTTAAGGCTATCATGATCTGTTTTGACCTTGAAGTGTCTTCCCATTAGGTAGGGTCCTCATTTCCTAAGTGCATGTAGTATTACCAACATTTCCTTCTCATAAATAGCTTTGTGTAAATACTTTCCCTTGATGGGTCTTTCATCTTGCATTAAAATAGCACCAATTCCATTTCTAGAAGCATCACATTCCACAATAAAGGTTTTTTTAAGGTCTGGTGTAGCTAAGACTAGTGCTTGGCACATTGCCTCTTTAAGATCTTCGAAGGCCTTTGTTGCTTCTGGAGTCCATGAAAATGAATCTTTCTTCAACAATGTTGTTAGAGGTGCTACTATTTTCCCATAATTCTTAAAAAACTTGCGATAATACCCTCTCAACCTGAGAAATCGTCGCGAATGCTTTATGGATGTGGGGATTTCCCATTCCTTAATGGATTTAATTTTTCTAGGGTCTACCTTAACTCCTTCATGAGATACAATATGACCCAAATATTCCACCTCTTGTACTCCAAAGAAACATTTGGATCTTCTTGCATATAATTGTTTCTCCTACAATAGTTGTAGCACCCTTTCAACGTGTTCAACATGATCCTTTTAAGACTTGTTGTAGATTAGTATATCATCAAAAAATACTAACACAAATTTTCTAAGGAAGGGTTTGAAAATAGAATTCATCAAACCTTGAAATGTAGAAGGTGCATTGGTAAGGCCAAAAGGCATGACCAAAAACTCATAGTGACCCTTGTGAGTTCTAAATGTTGTTTTCAAAATGTCTCGAGTCTTCATTTTGATTTGATGATATCCTGAACGAATATCTAACTTGGTGAAGTAAATTGATCCATGGAATTCATCCAATAATTCATCAATGGTAGGAATGGGAAACTTATCTTTGATATTGAGCTTGTGGAGCTCCCTATAATTCAGACACATGCGCCATGATTCATCCTTCTTATGCACCAATACTACTGGAGCAGAGAAATAGCTTTGGCTAGGTTGAATTATATAAGCCTCAAGCATTTCTGCAACCATATGTTCAATTTCACTCTTTTGGGAATAGGGATATCTGTACAGCCTGATGTTTGGAGGAACACTTCCTTGAATCAAATGAATAGCATGATCATGATCACGAATAGGTGGGAGACCTTTGGGAGTCTCAAATACCTTGGAATAAATTTCCCTCGTTGTTCCTTTTTTAGAAGCTTTTTCATACTGTTAGAGCTTCTTATCTTTCTCGGTTTCCCTGCAATACCCCTTAATTCAACTTCCTTTCCTTCTGTATAAAATTTCATGAAAGGTTCTTGGAAGTTAAAAGTTATTGTACCCAAGGATTGTAGCCATTGGACTCCTAGTACAACATCAGCACCTCCCATTGGAATGGAAAGCATTGGACTTTTCAATACATATTCTCCCATGGATAGCTTGATATAATGGCACTTTCCAGAGCAATTTATCATTCCTCAATTTGCAACCATCACTTGACACTCTGGCGCTGGATATAGGAAGCAATTCAATTCTTTTGCTATCTTATCTATTTGACCTAGAATTTATAATATCAAGCCAAACTTCATCAAGTTATACAGACGATCATAATATGAATAATTTCTGTCTCTAGATGAAAATGCATACAGCAAGGATAATTAATACAAAATTTTATCCATTCATTGTGAGATCACTTCATACTAAATCACTATTGTTTACAATTCAACCAACATGTTAATTCCAACTATGCCAATACATAATCAGTACTGAATATGAATATTAACCGTTGAGAGTCATTACACACATATTGTCATGCCTCATCAAGGAAAATCTCCATTGTCGAGTACAAAATAATATCAAAATCCTATGTTGTCATCACTGTGACTTGAACCAATCCATAAGCCAAAACATATCTATGAACTATCAAGGATCATGTCAAAATCTCAATATTGCATCTATATTAAGTCAAGCCTATAAGCAAAATTTTGTCAAACCCTTGAAATTGTTACAAAGTACTATTATATACTAGCTCAAATGATCATGTCAAGGAAAGAAACATACTGATATGAATATTTTAGTCCCCTGCAATCACAAGATTAGAAAATACATTCACATTCTCTATAATAAGTCAAAATACATTTATATCTTAAAAACTTCCTTCCTAATAGAACTCTCCATCATATTCTTTATGTTTGTAGCTCTGTCATACTCATGGTTTCTCGCATAATATTTTAGTTTTTATATCCTACAGGCTCATTTTCACCCATAGGCCTTCTTTTGTGCACTTGGGAGGATTATAATTGCACCCTTAAGCCTTTCTCCCAGCGGTTGAGGGTAGACTAGGAGAAACCTTAGTACATAATCCTTCCTTCAATAGTCAAGTATCTTCTATTTATTATATGCAAATAGTAATAGGCGTTGGTCTCTTATGGAGAGTTTCTCCCTCTAAATGGGAAGCCACTTCAATTAACATTAATAAAGAAATCAACCAATCTATCATAATAATGTCATTTATTAGCACAACTATAAGATTATGAAATAAAACTATATGCATCATATTCGTAACATATCATTATATATACATGTCATCAAATATTCATCAAGGATTAGTGTCATATAATTTGGACAACTGCAAGTCAACCACGAATACGGGGCATCCAATTTTACCACAATGTCAAATTTACTAACCTTGTCAAAATGTAACCAAAGTCAACAAGAGGATCTTGAGTATCAATATTATTGTTACATTCTTATCAACAAGGTTACCATGCTTATCACAAGAATTAACAATAGTATCATGATCAATGCATATAGCCTGCTTTATAAAATCAAGAAATATATCATGCCTAAAATGTATGATACTTGCCAAATATTAAGAGAATATATCACATGTTCCAAAACCGAACTTACTTTCATATATATGCATGGAAAGAGACTTGTGAGTGTAGTTGAAACCCTACAACCACAAGGATAGGCTTGCATGTGTATGATTGCAACCAAAAATTCCTTGTGGAAACCCTACAGTTGAGAACCAAAAACCCTAATCACACATGTGAGCTTCACACACATCACTTTTAGACCTGTGCGAACCAACTTCAAAATTGTGCAAGCCAAACAAAAGAAATAATAATGATTGATGATGTCCAAATGAGGGTCACTTTACTTGTACTTATAGCCATCCAAGGATGTCCAATTTCTCTTTTGGTTTGACCTATCCTTTTGTTCACATGTGGGTTTCTACATTAAAAATATATCTTTCCTTAATGAAATTAAATTCTTCCAAGGTCTAGAAGGGGTCTTCATTTAAAAGGAATATTGTCCAAAGGATGAAATTTGTCCATGAGCTTCGAAAGCTAACACTCCCTCTTAGCTAGGGAGAAATTACCAACTACAATGTAAGTCCCATCACATGTATCTCATCCACAAATTTCATTGCTACATATCTCAGCTCATATATACTAATTTTTTTCATCTCTTCTCCTTTGTGTTTACATATTCTTATCTCTTCTTTTGTCTACTCATACATTTAACACTCTCGAATATAAAAGAAGAAGAATTTGATATGGAAGGGTATTCCAAGCTACCACCTTCTATTCATCAGGAAGACACTGCTATCATGCAAAATCACAACTAGTGGGGATCCCAAAACTACCACCTAGGAAATATTAGAGAGCTTAATATCAAGGGGCCTTGCTCGACTTGGAACCACATCTGGAAGCTGTTATGAAACCAGCTCACAAAAAGATAGAAAAGATAGATCAATGCCTTAGAATTTAGCCTCTTCAAGGGGGCAACCTCCTTTACATTACATAAATGAACAATTCTTGGATGATTCAAATGAGAAAACCTCCTTTCTATATATAGGAGTCTAAGGGGTCATAATATAACCAAGCCGACCTAACAATAATAATATAAGGGTACAAAATTAACAATAGAGGGATTCTATGGGGCACAGTAATAACAATATGGGTACAATAGGGGCAGAACAATATTAATAAGGGATACAACTACAATATTAATGGGGGCATCACTAGTTATAGGGACCTAACATGCCCCTCTCCTTCAAAAAAGTGTTGTCCTCAACGCTTGAGTAGTTATGGATGCTTCTATATAAAATTCTTATCGTCCCATGTGGAATCTTCAGCAGATAAGTTCTCCCGCTTGATGAGATACTCTGAAATGGATCGATTTCGTAGTTGTTGAGTTCTTGTTTCTATGACTCCTTATAGTTCCAATATAATTTTTCCTTCCTCGTCAAGTTCTGGCAATATTCTTTGAACTGGGAGCTTGTCGCCTATAACCTTCTTTAAACATGAAACATGGAAAACTAGGTGCACTCGAGAAGCTGCAAGAAGCTCCAATTTGTATGCCATAGTACCAATATTTTGCAACACCTTGTACAGACCATAATACTTTGGTGACAATTTGTTATCCTTCTTAGCTTGCTTGAGGGACATTTGTTTATATGGTTGTAGCCGTAGGAATACCCGATCACCTATCTCAAAACTTCTTTCACTGCGATGTTGATCTGCGTGTTGTTTCATTCTATTCTGCACCAACACGAGGTTATCCTTTAAGAGTTGGAGAACTTGTTATTGATGCACGATTTGATGTTCCACTGCTTGAACCTTAGAATTTTCTCTTAAATATGATGTGATGGATGGTGGTTGATATCCATAAAGTTCCATAAATGGGGTCATTTTTGTTGCAGTATGGAAGGAAGTGTTATACCACCATTCAGCCGGAGGTAACCATTTGACCCATTTCTGTTGTTCTTCAGAGGATAATCTTTGTTCCAAAAAGTATTTAAGGCTATCATGATCTGTTTTGACCTTGAAGTGTCTTCCCATTAGGTAGGGTCGCCATTTCTTAAGTGCATGTAGTGTTACCAACATTTCCTTCTCATAAATAACTTTGTGTAAATACTTTCCCTTGATTGGACGACTTTCAAAAGCAATGGGTCTTTCATCTTGCACTAAAAGAGCACCAATTCAATTTCCAGAAGCATCACATTCCACAATAAAGGTTTTTTTTTTAAGTCTGGTGTAGCTAAGACTAGTGCTTGGCACATTGCCTCTTTAAGATCTTCGAAGGCCTTTGTTGCTTCTGGAGTCCATGAAAATGAATCTTTCTTCAACAATGTTGTTAGAGGTGCTGCTATTTTCCCATAATTCTTAAAAAACTTGCGATAATACCCTCTCAACCTGAGAAATCGACGCAAATGCTTTACGGATGTGGGGATTTCCCATTCCTTAATGGCTTTAATTTTTCTAGGGTCTACTTTAACTCCTTCATGAGATACAATATGACCCAGATATTCCACCTCTTGTACTCCAAAGAAACATTTGGATCTTCTTGCATATAATTGTTTCTCCTCCAATAGTTGTAGCACCCTGTCAATGTGTTCAACATGATCCTTCCAAGACTTGTTGTAGATTAGTATATCATCAAAAAATACTAGAACAAATTTTCTAAGGAAGGGTTTGAAAATAGAATTCATCAAACCTTGAAATGTAGAAGGTGCATTGGTAAGGCCAAAAGGCATGACCAAAAACTCATAGTGACCCTCGTGAGTTCTAAATGTTGTTTTCAAAATGTCTTGAGTCTTCATTCTAATTTGATGATATCCTGAACGAAGATCTAACTTGGTGAAGTAAATTGATCCATGGAATTCATCCAATAATTCATCAATGATAGGAATATGAAACTTATATTTGATAGTGAGCTTGTGGAGCTCCCTATAATTCAGACACATGCGCCATGATCCATCCTTCTTATGCACCAATACTTACTTTCATATATATGCATGAAGGCGATATTATTTTCATATGGATTACCTTGCCATACAATATTGCAGCTAAATCGTAACACTGAAACAAGAAAACTTATCGTACTCATATACCTTTGCAACTTGTAACACTGATTTGTCATAGAGAATTGTAGCATTTTAAATTTGTTTATTTTATTCTACGTTGACATCTTTGCAAAAAGGTGCTACTTTGCTTTTCTAGCACTAGCTCTTCACTTCCTACACTAGCACTCTTTTCCTCCAGCTTAGATGATCCTCAAGAAGGAACTTCCTATCACATCTCATCTAGAGGTTAGAAGTGTTATAAACTCAATTATTCATGGAGGAAGTATAATTAATAATCAAAACAAGAAATCAAAATAGGAAGTATCACAAAGAATTAACAAAAATCTAAATGGTACTTATCTTTCAACCAGAAGTGATCATCTCTCTATTGAACCATCCTTGAAGAGTTATTACTGACAATTATCCATGTAGTAATGTTTCATTCAATGTTTCCAATAGCTTCATCAACACGCATGTGTAATTGAGGCTATCCCATTTAGGATTACACTTGAATATGTCACAAGTGCTAGAAAAACTTCTCATTGATCATGCTGGGGATTCCAAACTTCAAAACTTTAGCCTTTATCTTATCCTAGGTTTTCTTCCAAACCCTAATCCTCATGATATCCATTAAACCCTAATAATCAAATTTCCTATTGTTTCCTTAAAAAATTATTATTCTCTTAGTTCTCCTCCATCTTCCTTGCTCACATCGATGGTGTTATAACATGACTGATGTCAATGACTTTTATTCAGTCCAACTCTCGTACCATGTTAATTTTTCTAAGGGCTATATTGTTATTTTCTTTAGATAATTGCATTTCAAGATTTACACACGAGTTCACCCCACAACAACATAACATTATTTAGCAACATATGCAATTATATAGAAAGAACAATATCATCATTAACGAAGTGGAACATAAACTAACAATAAAAGAGAAACATTCACACATAGAGACACCAGGATACACATAAAAACACTAGGTTTGGTCATAGACCAAAGAAAAATCCCATAAGGGGGAAAACATTTTCAAATTATTCTCCTTATTATATTTTCTTTAAATGTTACAGTGAGAAGAGAGCATAATAATCCAATTCTTTATCGGAAAGACTATCCATAAAAAATAAACCAATACATATCCCAAAGGTGAACACAACAATAATTAAGAAGCGTATGGTCAACTATCAACATCTGCGGTTAACTAGAAAGTGAAACCCTAAGTCCCAACCACATGGAGCGAGTCGTGTGTGTGGTTGAAACCAACTAACTACAGAAATAGGCTTGCATGTGTGTGTTTGCAACGAAAAATTCCCTATGGCAATGGTGCAGTTGAAAACCAAAATCCATAAGCATACGTGCGAGCTTCAGACCATGAAATTTTTGACCTGTGTGAACCAACATCTACGAACCAACTTTAGAACTATTCGAGCCAAACCAAAGAAAGAAGAATGATTGATGATGTCCAAATGAGGGTCACTTGAGTTGTGTTTATAGCCATCCAAGAATGTCCAATTTATCTTTTGGGTTGACTTATTATTTTGTGCACATATGCATTTCTACATTAAAAATGTATTTTTCATTAACCAAGTTAAATTCTTCCAAGTGGTGGAAGATGTCTTCCTTGAAGAGGAAGATTGTCCAGAGCGAATTTGCCCCTTAGCTACCAAAATTAATAATCCTTGGCATCTCTCATGAGTTCACCTCTCCACAGTACCCCTAGCCTAACAACTAGGTAGAAGTTGTGAATAAAGTACTTACGATGATGCTACAATGTATGGTGAACAAGCATACAACCAACTGGCATCACATGTTATTATATTCCTTGTGTACATACTATAAAATGGTCAAAAAATCCATAGGATTTAATTATTTCCACCTAATATATGGTGTCAAAGTCGTACTCCACATAAAGTGCGAGATTTTTACTTTACACACCTCCATTGAGCTCCTCCCAGACACTTTTCCACTAGAAAAATGATTCATACAACTGGAATATTTTGATCAAAGTCAGCATGAATCCCTCTAGCACAATCAATCCATAAAATGAGAACCAAATCCTCATTTAATCACAACATCACTCCTCGCACATTCAACAAGGTAAACCTTATACCTTAGTACGACATTACCAAGGAAGCTTCGGGGCCTGGAAAGCACAAAACCCTATGGAATGGAGCATACATTCTCAAAGACTACCTATTAAAGGGTGCCTACATATTGGTGGAGCCCGATGGGACATGCGTCAAACACTCTTTTAGCAAGCTCTACCTTAAAAATTTGTTCCCATAATCCTCAGTTAAGACTTATGATGTAAAGAAATGCACCTTAACTTATTTTTATGATGATCACCTAATCATGGATGTGCTCTAAAAAGTCATACTATCGTCATGCGTCGCAGATGGATAATTCAAGAGCTTACAACCATGGATTCACTGATGGTGCTTCTTGATGGTCACAAAATCTTGCAATAGCAGCCTAGTCTATATACTCTATGAACCAGAAGCTTCTCCACCATAATGGCCTCTAGATTACGCTACCCACTAATAATCAAGCAAAATATGATGTTGTCATAGGCCTCTTGGTCAATGCCTCCAAGTTAGGCATCAGTCACCTACACATTTTCCTTGATTCCCACCTCATTATCTCATAATTAAATACAGCCTTCAGGGTATCTAACCCTTGCCTTTTTTAGAAATTCGTACATGCACAATAGCTATCACATGGTTAGGACCATGTCACATTTTACAACATACCATGAATTCAAAATCAAATCATGGACCACATTTCTAACCAAATCATAGATTGGAAAGCATCACATATATATCATCATCGAGACATGTAAAAAGCTTTGAACACATCCATTAATAAAATGCAAGCACATCACATGTATGAAATAACCACACATCATGACACATAATGAAAGCCACAAAAGATAAGCTCATATATATATATATATATATATATCATCCAAAAAATATATAGTACATTTGTTGTTCATGCCTAGAAAAATTAGTCATCCAAAGAAGGGGAGAATCCTCATAATGGGTGCTCTTCTGGTACATCACTACCTACATCTAAGGCCTGGGATCATCGTCCCTTGCACCACTTGGTGGAGGTCCTCCTACCTGCCACTCTCCTCGAGCTAAAATCAATCAAGTTATGGCCACTTCCACTACTACTCAGTGGAGAGAAGAGCAACATGCCCTATCTGGTGCTATCCTCCTCTCAATTACATCCTCTCCTAGCATTGGCCATCATGGATCAAGCATTCCCATCAATAAATATGTCAGTCACTCATGCACATCTTGATCCCTCTGCTGGGTAGCCTCTTCCCTCTCCTCAACATCCTCTTCCTAGGCTCGCAGCCTCTAGATCTCTGCTTAGAGAGTTACAACCTCTCCACTCTCTGCACAAGCACCTAGCTCCAATCATGCCCTTTATGATGGATCCTCCTCTATTCTATTTACTCGTTGATACTCCTACCTTATAGTAGCACCTGCCTCATCAGACCATCAAGGATCAGCCCCATCCCCCAACAATCTACCTAGTGGATGCCCACATAGTCCAACATATACAAGAAAACATGCATCATGTCAACATAATATACATCATAGGAATACACATGTACAAATCATAAAATGTTGAATGTATACTCACGTGTCTACATAACCCCAATCATCGCTTAGGGGCAATCCCATCTTTGAATCTCCCCAAAAATCCACACTAGCATAAGGAAACTACATAAATAGTTGAGGGTTGGACTAAAACCATCCCTCGAATGTGGGAATTTAATGTCATCCTACTTCTTCCCCACCTGCTCAGGGCATCAAGGGAGCCCACCTCTAGATGTATGGCTCCCTCGGTGGCCCTTGCTATCACTAGTTGCAGCATCACCACCCTCTCATAGAGGATGATGTAAAGAAATCTCCCATAGTAGAAGTTGGTCATCTCCTATCGAACTACTTGTGTAAGTTGTGATGCCATCCTATGATGGAGGAAACTAGCCGAATAAAAAAAGGTACCTGCTCACACTAGTTTGAGCACAACAATTTGTATCCTTAAGATCCAATTTGCGACCACTGGCCCCACAATTTGCACTATCATCGTTGTTTCTTCCCCCATCGCCAAATAAAAAATGGAGGCAATCTTAATTCTCTCTCCATCAAATCTGTCTACCCAACAATATTGGTTGGCCCAATCTGTCAATCTGAATCGTCCATGAGGGAGATTGGTCGCTAGCACCTTTCCTTAAGGTACTAATCCTATCACAAAGTAAACATCCACCTCAATGGTGAATGCAAATTCTATCCCTTGAATGTTGAATATTTTCGTCACAGGTTGTCATTGGTTAATAACAAATTGCAGGAAGTCCTCCTATGACCTCAACAAGGGGTTTTGAAGAAACTTCAGCAACCCCCATACTACCGGTTTAGCTCATGCTTGAGCATCAGCAGGTATCACTGTGCAAAGATCAGGCCAATCTCGCTCTCACCACACCAACATCCTTCCCACGACATGACCCCCAAGTGGCCATTCATCTAAAAACAAGAAAGTGCCAAAAAATTCACTTTTGGTTACCCATGCGTTTGTTTCCAAGACATATGTGTGGGGCACGTTCCTATAACATAAACACGGGCACGGGGGTTGCACACTTATTTCCTCAACAATCACAACACTTTTCGACTATCACCCCATTACCCGCGAGATCCTCACCCCTATTTTTCATATATTCACACATTTTACATGATTTTTTCTCCCATAGTCACGCACATTACAGGACTGTTTTTTCTTTACCCATTTGACCCTCGACCAGAGAGCCTTGCAACTGTTTTTCCCACAGTCGCAATGCCCACACAATTGTTTTCCCCTAAAATGCATGGCTTGTGGATCTATGAGCCACGAACACATGCAACCTAGCATCATTGTCACACAGTTTCCTGCAGAGTTTCTCGTAGAGTTTTCTATTAGAGTTGTCTTTAGTGCGACTTTTTGGAAGTCTTTATGGTGGGTTTTTCTAGTGTAATTTCTCTAAAATCCGGCAAGAATTTATTGAAATCAAAATCTTATGGGTAATCCGATGCAATCGAAGTGGTCTAGGGGTTTTCTAGGGTGCTAAATCCATATATACAGTGGAAAAACTAGTTTAAATACCACAAATCAAGATTTCACCTCAAATTTTTCCACTGAATTCCAGCACAAGAAAGTCCAAAAAATCACACTAAAAACAACTCCTTTTCTATTTATTTACCTAAAACAATTAATACATACCACCCATTATGGCCTAGTGGTATCACTAACACTAACTTATCTCTCCTCGGGTGATAGTTATCTCTCTTGGCGTGCCACTCAAGTTCATTAGCTGACCGCAAGAGTAGAAACAACTTATGAGCTCCACTATAGAGTACATGTTAACAAAATACAAATGAGGTGGCCTTATGGGCCCCACATCCTTATATAAACGTGGACGCGCTCTAACATATGGTTGGTAATGGCTGGAAAATATAGTGAACACATCATAAACATCATTGGTAATAATTACGTGTGCAATAATCCATGTGAGGTAATTTCTTTATGTATCTCGAGCAGTACTCTACAATCTAGAGAGCGTCGAGAATAAGCGACAGTCCCAGCTTTAAAATTAATCCTAGAGTTAAAGTGTTTTAACTTCAGCCACCCACGTAATTGATTCTGCATGAGAATTACATAGATACTTTCATCTATATTGCATTTATAATTCCTATGTTCTTATGTAACATTAAATGAAAAAAGCTGTGTACAAATGTAGTGATCACCTTTTCTAACAAGGAATTTAACACAATCAACATGGAAAGCGTGCAAAAATGTTAACAAACATCTATTTATTTCTATTTAGAGGCTCATGGGAGACTCCTTTCTGGATGAAATACGATATAGGTGACCCCCATGTTGACTGATTAGAATTGATCATTGGGGCGTCCCGTAAGGAAAAAAATGGCATTATGTCCATCTAGTACATCCGTGCATCTAGTACAAAGCTGCACGACTGATGACTTGGTAGATCTCCTCATAGCCATATGTCTTTTTCGGGAAGGGATCTTCGATAGTGAACCCCTCATCCATTCAATGTTTTACTAGCTACCATGTCACTTTTAGGCAAGTAAATTCATGCATACACCAACTATGTTTGCCTATAAGCTAACTACCTTCTTATTGAAATTCCTCAGCGGGTATAGCAGCCACATGATCGTTGCGGGGAGTTATATCTACAAACTCCTTTAGAAAATCCGTTGGGATTCTTTAAAAGGTCGACCGAGATGTTAGTGAGAAACCAAAGTTCAAATTTTAACGAAAGTGAAGGGCTTCAATGTTCATCAATTAAAATAAGTCATTACTTATATAAAAATATTGAAAAGATAAAAATAAAATTTAGCATATAATATTGTAGTTTCATATAATTATTAGTTATAGAAAATGAAAATTAGTTTTGATTTATCAGTTTCCAAATATATTTTTTTAATTATCTAATTAAATTTATAGAATTTAGTATTATTTTGATTCTCATTTTATATATACATATACACACTCATTTAAAGATATTATTTAAAATATTAGATTTTATATTTTAGTAAAATTGGTTAAAATAATATAAATAAATTTAGTATTATTTTGATTCTCATTATATATATATATATATATATATATTTTAAAGATATTATTTAAAATATTAGATTTTATATTTTAGTAAAATTGGTTAAAAAAATTTAAATGGAATCGGAAATGATTATGCTAATATAATAATAAAATAGAAGACCTGAAATAAATTTATGTATATATACACAATTTTATTTCACATCTATTTAAATTTCTCTTATTATTTTATTTATAATTATTTATATATTATTAAATAAATTTATGTAAAATCAAATTAATTACCAGCTTTCAATATTTTATTCCATTATTTCAAAATTCTGCATGAAATCATTTTCTTTGTAATTATTGAAGTAAAGTTTTTTCTTTGTAACTAAAGTGAACCTTGAATAGGAGAACAACAAAATTCTTTAAGGCTCATTAATGTTAGCTTTGCATTTCATAGCTTAAAAAGGATTTCAATGACAACGAAGCGACCTACACTTGTTTTGTTTCACAATGACATATTACAATGGACAAACCACACTTTGACTAATCCATGATATTTTTACTCTGAAAACTAATTAAATTAAAATTAAATTTACTAAACGAAAGACTTAGATATATATTAAATTAAAATAAGTTTTTTCTAAATTAATATGAAAATAAATTTAGTAAAAGAAAATTTTGGGTGTATATTCAATGAAAATAAAATCTTTTTATGGATCAATAGACACGTAAGTAGATATACATATCCAAACGAATATATACCAAACAAAAGTCTAAGTGCATTAACTAAATTAAGCGTCCAACATGTAAAAAAAATATGTGCAACCCAACCTTCTACTAAATTAATTTCTGACTATGCACAAGAAGGTGGATAGATGGATTTCTAGAATACCGGTAACTATTCTTTCACCATTTGTCTTAAATATTTAATTGAAAATACAAGGCCAAAAATCCATATAAGTTTACCTATATATTTTAACATGCATTTCAGCAACTCTTCCATCTACAAATATTAAAAAGTTAAACATAAAAAAATCTTATGAATAAATAAAAGTAGGAGTAAGAAATAGATGAGAGCATACCCAAAATTGTCTCCATGTAGCAGCATCTAGAGAAACAAATTATCCTATATAAATCAACCCTCATTCTGCAATTTTTTGGTTGTTATATGTCCCATGGCTTTCATGCTCATATAATATTTCAATAAATACAAATTGATTGGCATACTAAATATGTGGACTATAATGACATCAAATATACGAAACATGTGGACTATGCTAGCATGACATAACAACAATAAAAGACTAAAAAATGATAAAAGAGTAACATATCATTCTGCAATTTTTTCGTTGTTATATGTTCCATGGTTTTCATGTTCATATAATATTTTAATAAATACAAATTAATTGCCATACTAAACATGTAGACTATAATGGCATGACATATACCAAATATGTGGACTATGATGACATGAAATAACAAAAATAAAAAGATAACATATCTCACCACAATTAGCATTTAATCATCAATGTACATTATGAGTTATCCTTTTAATGAATAAGTTATATATTCATATATGAGATCCATAAAAATAATACAATAAATATTATAGTTTTTGAATTAGCATGCTATATGGAGAAGAATTTATACATTCTTATTTTAGGGTAGGAATTACTAAAAAACCCTTATAAATATAGTCCTCAGTGAGACATGAAAATTCTATTTTTTTTTTAATTAAATTTTTTTATGCTGTAAATATTTTTTGTTTTAATTTTTTTTGCAAATAAAATAATTTTATGCTTTTCTTAATAAAATCAAATATTCTTAAAATGAATAAAAATTTATGTTTTAATCTTTAATCTCCACTATCAAATATATCTGTCTATTTAATAGATTTTGAGATTACTAATTTACTTGATGATAACTACATTAATGATATGTGTTTAGATGCCACTTATATCCTTTTCATTTCTTTCACATTTAAACAAGGAAAAATTTAGGGACTAATATTCGCAAGTGGGCTAGTTTTCCATGGTTTTTCCAAAAAATGATTCACCAATTTCTACTATTTTTAAAAGTAATTTGCCCAAATTTTACAGTATAAAATTATGTTATCCTAAAAATCCCCGAAATTTTATAGAGACTATATAAAATCATTAGAAATTTGAAATATCCTTATAAAATTATCAACAAACCTTTTACAGTCTACCTAGGACTCTTAAGATTCGCCAAAATTTATAAATTTTAAAATAAATTTCCATCCATAAACTTTCGCATTTTCAAATACTCATGTATTCCTTTATGTCCATCATTATTCAAATATAACCTATTATTTGAATAACCTATTGACTTATGCATTATTAATCTTCCTTACAAGTATTATTTACGTATCTTTCTTCATTCTTTTATGATTAACTATATCGGCTTATTCTTTATTCTTTTCCTCTTCCATGGTTTCTTGGAATATTGAGATCATCCCCAATAACTAAAAAGAATTTTTAAATTTCCATTGTGGAGGGTAGTTTATCACCTTAAACTTAGTTATCACTCAATTTTTTATATCAATTGGTGATGGAAATTTTTTTTATCCTTATGTAAGAAGATTCTATAATATTATTAAGCTAATTTTATCATTAATAATGTAAAATTTCTAATACTAAATAATGAAAATCAATAATATGAACAAATTTACGTGGAAAAAATAATATATGTTTTTTTAATATTAAAACGTAAATTATTTAAAATAATGCTTAAGATGTAAACATATTAGTTTGAATAGCATTATAAAATTATACACAAATGTATAAATAATGAGACCTTTTTCATTTCTGATTCTAAATTTATTTCATATATAATTAGTTGCACATTTATAATTAAGAAAATATTGTCCTAATAATATTTTCCTTGTAACTGCAAAATTTACTAGGACTACTGTAAAGACTTAGTAAGCAAGTTAGGTCTTTTGGCAACAAGATATCAGCCATCACTATCCTATGAATGGCTTCTTTTTAGCTATTTAGAGATGGATGTTATCCCCACTAGGGAGGCTTCACTACAAAAGATCACCAACAAGATATTCAATTAAGGAGGGCTCAACGGTAATGCAAGATGTAATAGTTGAAGGAAAAGGCATTGAGAAAGCCTTGATAAGTCAAGCTAAGAGTTATCTATAGTTTGAATACGCTTTCCTAATACCTTTATGACTTAAGGATGTAAAAATCCATGGAGTTAGGAATTTTTTTCGTCATTTACCAATATGTAAATTCTAAATTATTTTTTATATTCCGTAAATGATCATTAGAATAACCATCATCATTACATAGAGAAATATTTAAGAAAAGCATAGTGAGTTACACAACCATTAACTATCATTTTTGTAGCATACTAACTAAAATTTATTGTTATACCTATGCATCGTTCCATGATTCTTTTAACTCAGTTAGTAAATCACATACTCGATAATATAAAATAATGAACAATCACGTCATTAGACATAAATATATGTTGAAAACCTCATAAGGTGAAAACTAGCAAACATTTAATTTTATTATTCAACGCTTGTGAGGGTGTTCACCCCTCAATCAATGTTTATAAGGGAGTCCATCCCTTGACAATTTTCATAAAATATTACATAGAAAATTCATCTTAAATGCAACATAACTAGCTATAATCTATTGCAATGATCATGATATCATTTACCCATGAATTCTCAATCTCTATGTCTTTGTAGTTTGATTGTTTCCGTCAATGGATCATCATGTAGTTGTAATTCCTCAATCTGCATGGACCAACAAATCTTTATTGCCACAACATTAAACATGAATTATCATTTTCACAAGTCACCATCATTTCCTACCATTGTTGTCGTTTCCACACTTGATATCATGATCAAATAAAACATAAAATATTAATTAACCAATAGTCAAGTTTTATTAATGACACTTCAACATCTATTCGTGTGCATGCATAAAGCATAAACATAATGTCATGAAATGTCTTCTTTAGCATAATTGCACATGCATTAATAATAAGAAAATCACTATCGTGTGTCACATTTCCAACAAAACGATAACGAAATCTTGCATGCAATTTCATATCCTTCCCAAAGGAAAGCTAACATACTAGATAGTATTCTTGTGCATGCAAATGCATAACAAGATTTCAAGAGAACCAACCCAACAAGAAACTTTCTTTATTCCTACTATTATGTTTTATTTTCCAAAGTTATTGACGCAATAGATTATATACTTATACATGTGAAGGCATGCTCTTTTCCAAAAAAATCTTTTCCACAAGAAATCTATTCACAATGGATACTATGTATAAAAATGCAAGCTCTATTTCAAACAAATATAAGATAATAGTTATAATTTATTGCATGCAACTACTTGTCCCCTCCAACAGAAAATGGTGTGATAGCTTTTTCTGCTTGAATGTGAAACATATATTTCTTTCCAAATGAAACTAACTAAATCTTGAATGGAAAAAACACATTTCGTTTTCAGGGGATCAAATGCATAACATGTATTCTTTCATGTATGAAAGTAGACGTTTTCTTCTTACAAAAATATCTAGCCTACTAACTATACATAATCTTCTCCCAAAAGAAAGCTAATATCATAGATAATCCCTTTAGGTGTGCAAATGCATATTATTTTTCCCAAAAATAAGCCTAACATGATAAATATTATGCGATTGCACTTTCCTTTTTTCTAGAAATGTAATACCAATACTATAATTTTCCATGCATGAAAGTGTATATATTTCTCTAAAAAATCTTCCAAAATAATCTTAACACAATAAAGCACGTGATTACCAATTTTCCTCTCCAAGAATCTAATTTAATAATGCATACAATGACATGTTTTTCTCTTCTCTTCTTTTTGAAGAGTTCTAGCTTCCTTATATATATATATATATATATATATATATATATATATATATATATATATATATATATATATATCCAATGTATTTAACACACTACTTATTATTTTTCCAAAAGTTAGCTACAAAATATATTCCTATCATTTAGCACATTAGATAAGTTTCTAATATTTCCTCAAGAAATAGCATGAATAACAAATAATTTTCAATTAATATAACCAATTGACTTTTATGCAAATCTTTTATGTGAACTCTTTCTCAAAATAGTTACTTCTCTTTCTGCACGACTCAAGTTTCCCATGGCTGTAAAATTACATATTCATTTCCAGTAGATCCAATATATTATATATTATTCCTATGCATATAAGCACATATTCTCTTTAAGTCTCGAATATTTCTATTTCAAATTGTAATGCATATGCATTATGAGAACATCCTTGGTAATATTTTAAATGAAATAACTTAATTTCCTTTTAAGAATTATCAACATAATTGTTCTATTTTTTATGCATGCGAATAATAAATTATTTTCAATAAATATCAACACAACTGTTACATTTGTGTGCATACGAATAACTTATTCGTTTTCAAGAAATATCAAACTTAATATTTGTTGGTTTGTGCATGAAATTAATTTATTTATTTTCAATAACATTAACACAATAGTAATCTCTATATGTACATAAACAACTATTCATTTCTGGCTGAAAAATCATACAAGAGCACTTTGTTTTACTTTGTTTTTCCTCTTTTAGTCATCAACTTTGTATGCGGTTTCTGAACATCTGGAATTTTTTATTTTTTTTAAAAGAGGCTTTTGTTTGGAACAAGTTTATTAAAAAAAAAAACTCTCTCAGTTTTACACATGTCACAGTTTGGAAGATTCTAATGAACCTTTGAAGCCCATTTTCCAAACTTAAATATTAAATAATTTTCTGTTTTAGTCACCAACTTTGGACTTGGTTTTCGAAGACTTGAAAATGAATTTCTCAAATCTAGAAGAGGCTTTTCTTTAGAACACTCTCATTCGTAAAAAAGCTTTTAGTTTTTACACATCTATCACAGTTTGCGAGATACGAAGACATATTTGAACCCTATTTTCCAATAACTCATGCAATTCACACAATTATTTAGCCATGAAAATATTTTAAGAATTCAATGCACATAAAATATTTTGAGAATTTAATGAACAAAACACTTATTCCTCTATGCACGAAATTGCATGAGGTTTTCCCAATAAAATAATCTTGACTCTTTATCATATGAAAATTTTCAAACTAATAAATTCGATTCTTATTTCTTCATACACCATATGCAAACACAGTAATAATTTTCAAAGAGCATAGTTACTTATATTTTAATGCATGCTTGGAATCTTTCATTCCTCTATCTTCTCTTGATTCTACATGTATTTTGTCACTAGTTCTCCTATTTTCCCATAGGCTTACAATAAGTAGAATTAAGAAAATGCAATAGCTTTTCTAAATCTAAAAAGAATTGTATAAATCACCAATAAATCACTCCATAAATCAGATTTTTCCTAAATCCTAAAATCACTTCGTAAATAATACATAAATCATTTTTCTAAATTCTAGAATAACCCAATAAATCATCCATAAATCTCTAATGTTTTTTTAAAAGTAGATTTGATTTCGCCTTATGGACAAAATATCACTTATCCATAATTTTTCTAAAACTATGACTCATTAGTTCTAAAACTAAAAAATATGCCAACTTGGAAATACAATTTATTTAGATAGAAAAATATAAATTATTCTCAGTATAAAAAATAAGAATTAATTCTTGTAATATTCTTATAATTAATAATTAAAAGAATATTGTTCTTATAATACCAATATAAGAATTAATAATATTTAATTATTCAACAACACTCATTTTACAAGTGGTTTTATGGTAGCTTATGGTTGGGATATTTCCAAGGAAAATCAACTATATGTTAGGTTTTATATGATATATATATTTAGGGTATGCAATGACATATAGAAGCTTCGAATATGAAGGACATTGACCTGCAATTATGTACTCATCATATTTATATAGAGAAAGATGCATGTGCTATTCGATAGCCCCAAAGAAGATTAAATCCACATCTAAGGGATATAGTAAAACAAGAATTACAAAAACTATTGGATGCCAATTTTATATATCCCATTTTGGAAAACCGGTGGGTGTCCCCATTAGTTTTCATACCCAGAAGAATGGGAAGTGGAGAATTTGTGTAGATTATCGAGAACTCAATAAGGTTACCCAGAAAAGCCATTTTCCCCTTCCATTTGTAGACAAAGTCCTTGACTCTCTTGCTGGGAAGAAGTTATTTTCCTTCTTGGATGGGTTTAGTGGTTACAACCAAATCCAAATCACTCCTGAAGATCAAGAAAAGACCACATTTACTTGCCCATGGGGAACATTTGCATATAGAGTTTTACCATTTGGGTTGTGTAATACTCCAGCCACTTTTCGAAGGATGACCTTGAGTATTTTTTCTGATTTAATAAATGAAGGACTTAAGTTGTATATGGACGACTTAACCCTGTATGGTGATGAATTTGATCAAGCCTTAAAGAATTTGGAAAAAGTGATTGAATGATGTATTGCTACTAGATTATGCCTTAGTCAAGAAAATTTCCATATGATGATGACCTAAGGTCTGGTTTTAGGACATTACATTTCTGTTGAAAGTATTCAAGTAGATTCAGTAAATATTGAGGTAATTCTTATGTTACCCACACCCCATACACCAACTGAGGTATGCATTTTCCTTGCCTATGATGGATATTATTACAGATTTATAGCACATTTTTCAAAAATAGCTGCACCATTGTATTTTTTAACAGGTAACAATGAATTTGAGTGGACTAATAAATGTGATGCCACGTTTGCAGATCTTAAAAAGTTGGTTTCAACAGTTCTGGTATAAAAAGGACCAATCTGGAATTTTCCCTTCTATATGTCATCAGATGCGTCGAACACATCTAGGTGCTATCCTTGGGTAGGAAGAAGACAAGAAACCTTAAGCCATCTATGATATCAAGAAAAATCCTACACCAGTTCAATTAAATTATACAATGGTAGAAAAAGAAGTTTTAGCTATTGTATATGCTATTAATAAATTTTGTCATTATATAACAGGATATCTAGTTTTTCTACACACTGATCAATCTGCTATTATATATTTAGTTAACAAACCAATTACTAATGGCCAGGTAACTTGATGGTTGTTGTTGTTACATGAATTTGATATTACTATCAAAGATCGCTCTTGAAAAGAAAACTTCGTTGTAGATTTCTTGTCCTAAGTACCTAAAAGAATTAATCTATCACTAGTAGATGATCTATTCCCGGATGAACATTTGTTTGTTGTGATGCTAAAAAGACCATTATACATTGATGAATGGATAGGGACAATTAATTTTATGGGGCAAGGTGATATCACTGAGAAGAATATGATGATATTGTTAAACTTTGTATGAGGTGTTCATGAGGGAGTACGCGGACTAGATCTCGAATTCAAAATTCTCTTACTAGAACCAACAATGCCTCAGGTGGAGGTGTAACTCAAGCAGATATTGCTAATTTTTTAGAGGATTTTAAAACTGACATTTTGGGCATAGTAACTACACAGTTGAATTTCTTATAGGCAAATATTAAATAATCTGAGGCAGAATGTCGTATAGCCATATTTTGTTGTCGTTGTTGGAAGAAACATAGCCACATGCAATTCCCATTGGATACGGCCGAAAAATGCATTATATTCCCTGAAGATCATTCGACAGATCGATGTCCATCACTCCCAGGATTGAAGTTCGTGTTAGAAGAAGCTCAAGAAGACACAGAGCCAGCAAAGTTTATGGCATAACACCGACAATGGAAGGCTCGTCCTTAAGGTATGATGTGTGATCCAACTCTTTATTTGGGACCGTATGCTCAACAACAAATTCCTAGATCTACATGGCAGGGATAGCCACCTTTTAATCCCACCTAGAAATACCAACCTTATGTTTCACCACCTCGGCCAAATCAATCATTTACTGGGCTTGTATGGTTGAATCAACAATATTCTGCTCCTTCATGGTACAATTCAACCAATGACCCATATCCTTCACAATGGACCAATTCATTTGTACAAAACTCAATGTGGCCTCAAAACAGGCAGCACCATACAGGACCAATCAATCTGCCTATTGGGACTCTTCCTTAGTATCAACCATTGTTCCAAGCACCATTTCAATTACCTTAAACCTCCAACCCATGATATGTCCACAATTTCTTGCTCAGCCAAATCCTAATCTGAATAACAAACCTGTCCAATATTTACAAATTGTCGAAAGTTCAGATTATGAAATAAATCCCCTTGAATGCAATGAATTACGACTGAGATATGGATGAGTCATATTCCACGAAGACAACAAAGCTAATCAAGAATAGGAATATAATGAAACTCATATAGAGGAGAACCTTGTAGAAAAACCAAAAACCGTAATCATTTCTGAAACATAACCAATCGATGGAGCAATTAGCCAACAAGGTTTTGATAAAATTATAGTTGTTTCTCTACCATTCCCTGAAAAACTCATAATAACTAAACCAACCATTCACTTTGATTTTGACCTTGTAGGGGAATTAAACAATTTATGTATAAAAATTATGCTCCTCCAGGTCACCCGATACGTCCCCATTTATTCCAAAATAATTATGGAATTGTACGGTAAAAAAAATGGAAGGAAACGTAAAGACGCACCAATAGTCCATGTCGTAGGAATGTTATCGGGTCTCATTTTAGGAAAACGGGTACCTGTCAAGTACGATGACCCTAAAAATCTAGTAGTAACTGTCCAAATTTAGGGTCGTAACTTTCCAAATACATTTTATGGAGTTAGGAGCAGCCATAGATATTTCAACTCATGAAACCTGTAGTATTTTGGGCATCACAACTTTGACACTGACTTTAACATGGATGGAGTCAACTGATAGATCAGTAGTCAGGCCCGAAGGTACTCTGGAAGACATTATTATCTCTGTGGACTTCTTGGAATACCCAATATACTTTTTTGTTATTATCCCAAGGAGTATATTGGATGGGCACCCTTTGATATTAGGGAGGCCATGGCTGGCAACATCATATGCATATATAGGATTCAAAATAGGAAACATGACAATTACCAAAGGAAATGCCATTAAAAATAGTATCATATATCTGGCTAGTAAACCGAGGCCATCTATTGAAAATTATCATTTCAACCATGCCGACACAAATACTGAGAAGAAAATTTTTGCTCTCATCTCACATTAGATGAAGCCCTTGAATTTAAAAATATTACAAAATTTGATATAATTAATGGCTTCATTAATAGACCGTCTACCATAGGGAATCCAACGTGTTAAATGCCAAAATCTATACTCGATAATGAAGCCTAGGAGGATTCATTAGAAATTCCAAACAATGATCATATACCCACGATTGTTGTCCATAATAGCATCCAAATTGAAATTGAACCTCTTAAAAACCTCAATATTAATGCCAGTTTGGATAACTATTATTAAGAAAAACTAATCCAAATTCTTCGTAGATATAAAGAAGATTTTTCGTGGGGATATTTAGATATGAAGGACATTGACTTGTAATTATGTACTCATCATATTTATATAGAGAAAGATGCATGTGCTATTCGGTAACCCCAAAGAAGATTAAATTCACATCTCAGGGATATAGTAAAAGAATAATTACAAAAACTATTGGATGTCAATTTTATATATCCCATTTTGGACAACGAGTGGGTGTCCAATTAGTTTTCATCCCCGAGAAGAATGGGAAGTGGAAAATTTGTGCATATTATCGAGAACTTAATAAGGTTACTCAGAAAGGCTATTTTCCCCTTCCATTTGTAGACCGTGTCCTTGACACTCTCACTAGAAAGAAGTTATTTTCCTTCCTGGACAGGTTTAGTGGTTATAACCAAATCCAAATCACTCTCGAAGATCAAGAAAATACCACATTTATGTGCCCATGGCGAGCATTTGTATATAGAGTTCTACCATTTGGGTTGTGTATTACTCCAGCCACTCTTCAAAGGATGATCTTGAGTATTTTTTCTGATTTAATAAATGAAGACTTGAGTTGTATATCGATGACATTACCCCGTATGGTGATGAATTTGATCAAGCCTTAAAGAATTTGGAAAAAGTGATTGAACGATGTATTACTATCAGATTATGCCTTAGTCATTAAAATTTCCATATGATGATGACCTAAGGTGTCGTTTTAGGACATTACATCTCTGTTGCAGGCATTCAACTAGATTTGGTAAAGATTGAGGTAATTCTTATGTTACCCACACCCCATACACCAACTGAGGTATGCATTTTCCTTGGCTTTGATGGATATTATCGCAGATTTATAGCACATTTTTCAAAAATAGCTACACTATTGTATTTTTTAACAGGTGAAGTTGAATTGGAGTGGACTAATAAGTGTGATGTCACTTTTTCAGATCTTAAAAAGTTGGTTTAAACAGTTTCGGTATTAAAACAACCAATCTGGTATTTTCCCTTCCATATCTCATCAGATGCATCAGACACAGCTAGGTGCTATCCTTGGGTAGGAAGATGACAAGAAACCTTAAGCCATTTACTATATTAGGAAAAATCTTACACCGACAAAATTAAATTATACAGTGACAAAAAAGGAAGTTTTATCTATTGTATATGCTATTAATAAATTTTGCCATTATATAATAGGATATCTAGTTTTTGTTGGCATTATGATGCATGTGTTGTACTTGATGGCAACCCACTTGTAATAAAACATCTCACTTATATATAACTAGATGAATCTATAAAATAGAGATCAGATATGACAGAATACATGGGATGCAGGGCAGCTCAAAGCAATCAATTCAGATGTAATGAATAATGACAACTCATTAAGATGACAATTCTCAGTATGGAAAGTTAACCTTGCCATTAAGTCTAAAGGGGGAGATTGTTGGCATTATGATATAGGTGTTGTCCTTGATGGCAACTTACTAAGATGACAAACCATAGTTCAGGCTCACAAAATGAAGAAGAAGAGATATACACAGGTTCCCCTTGATAAAACTATGTATACACGTAGGTTAGCCGACCAAAAATTGCATGTACGTATACATGCATGGGTATCTTGTCTGAAGTGTTCAGCCTAGGTATTGGGTCCATGGTATTGATTCTTTATGGTTTTGGACCATGGTATTGAGTAAGGCTTAAGACTATAAGAGGAGAAGATCATTAGGCAAAGGCATGGAAAAGGTCTTGAATATCTGATGATGTATGAGATCCAGTATGTAGGTTATGGGTTCATGATGCTTTGCTTGATCTGAGCTAAGGAGGAATATCACTGGTTGATGGAGAACAAGATCTAAGGATAGATCGGGATCAAATGGTTTGGAATGAATCATCTCTATATGGTTTGATTATGCTTATTCTAGATCTGTATAGTGACGCATGTAATGTTCTGATCTAGCTATAACTTAAGTTTGAAATAGCTACAACTCATGGATGAATATTTACAGATGTATACACTGGTTGACTTTGATAAAAGCGTGTGCACACGTAGGTTAGATACATCTAAGTAGCATATACCATATACACTATGATATTTGAAGTTACAGGTGGTTCTGGTAGTTGATGCAAAGTCTGAGTTTTGGTGACTGTTTACTGGTGTCAGTATTCTGCATATTCAGATTGGTTGATTAAGTTTAGCTTCAGTGTTGATGGATGAGATCTATAATGGATCAGGATCATAATGAATTATCTTTATGTGATCTGATGGACTATATCTGGTTGCTAACATGCGTATTATCCTTATATATGTAATGATCTAGTTATTTCTGAAGTCAGGAACTGCAACAAAGATATAAGTAAGTAATTAATGACATATATGCTGGTTCGCTTTGGTGAAATTGCGTATACATGCTGGTTCAGCTTTTCCAACTAGCGGATGTACTCTGATGCATGATTTCTAATGATGCATGATTTCTGTGTTCTGCTTTGTGTTCTGGTGATTGCAGTTTGTTGACAGGGTTTCCACCTTACATCATGGTGTTCATGTGTGCTTCTTGTGTGTGATGTTTTGTTCTATTTTACTGCACCTATTTATTGTTCATATGGTTAATAAAAGTTTTAATGCACTAACTAAAGATCAACATTTAATGGATTAACTGAATCATAAGTTTACTGGATATACACTAGTTGCATTAGACACAGTTGCGTGTACACGCAGGTTCCCTTCACTGAAGTAGCATATATGAATGTGAGTATGAAAATGAAAAAGTGTTTGATTTGATAATACTGATTCACCCCCCGCCCCTCTCAGTATTATTTCCAACAATTGGTATTAGAGTAGGTCCTTTGGTAGAAGCTTGATCGCTTGAACGAGATTCGTAGAACAATGGGAAAGAAGCTTAAGAAGAAAGAGCCTAAGAAGAAGAAGACATCTCAGAAGAGCTATGACAGTGGGAGAATCAATTAGGGATTATGTAGAAGAAGCACTTCAGATTCAGAATCACTTCAGAATGAAGATGAACAAGCAAAAGAACTATCAGGTATGAATTTGTTATCCTCTGGTGATACATTTATCTATCCATTTGAAGATGATGAAAGTGATAGCGAAACAACTGAATTTTCTCTTATGGGTGAGGAATACAGATATCAAATAGAGGCAGAATTTAAAAGGCTTATAGACAAAACTAGAGATCAACAAGATCTATTGAAAAAAAGGGAATGTGCCTTCAAAGAAGAAGCTACCAAACTAAAAGCTCAACTAGAGGAAGGAAACAAGGTAAGGAAGTTATTCAAGGACAAGGAAGATCAATGTCAAAAATTGCAGGATGAAGTCACATCATTAAGAAATGAAGTCAATGAAAGGAGCACAACAATCAAGAAACTCAAAGATAGATCTAGTTACTATGAAAGTCTTGAAGTTACGATCCTCTTGCTAAAAGAAGATCTTGAAGAATCAAATAAGTAGAATAAATAACTACTCCAAGCTCTTGAAAAACAAGAAAATGAAGTTCTTGAACTAAGACATTAGTTGAAAGAAGGAAGAAAAGCTGAAGAATTAATGAGGAAGCAATATCATGAAAAGGAGGAGCAACATCAGGTTGAGGTTAATATTCTAAAAGATAACTTAGAAGAAAAGGATAAGCTCTTACAATTTCAAGATAGTACTAAGATCTTGGATGATATTCTTAGTAGTCAAAGGTCTCCTGCTATCAAACTGGCCTTGGATTTTACGAATCTGTTGTAGATGAATCTAGCTCACAAGGAGAGGCAACGAAATCTAATGAGAAATCTAAAATAATCAACAAGGTGATGAGAAGACAACCCCATCAACAACAAAGAAAAGAAATTCCTCAAAGAAAATCTTTTACTCCTTCGATGAATAATGTTGAATTTTATGTATGTCATAATCTTGGACATGTTGCAGCTAGATGCAGAAGAAGAATGGTTCAAGACCATCACACAGAAAAATCATCACGTTCTAGGTACTTTAAGGGATATTGATTTGCTTGCAATATGTTTGGTCACAAAGCCATTGATTGCTACAGAAGGAATATGAAACATGTAAGATCGTATGCATGTAACAAGCTTGGAAATATAGCAAAGGAATGCAGGAACAAAGTACAGACACCATACCAAAAGGAAAAAACATCATCATACTTGAAGATATGGAAGAAGAAGGAAGTATAGTTAGAAAAATGTGGCACAGCACAATGTACAGACATAACGGACTTAAAGGAAGCTAAAAGTGTAAAACTTCAGTGTTCTCAATCCTATACGCAATTTTCATAAAGAGAAGTCACGTATATATGCAGTTGGACAGTACACAGTGGCGTATATGTCAAAAAGAGTGGGACAGGCTCAGGAAAATGGTCTGATATGATTCTATTAGAGTCGGTCTTTACTTCCCTCTGTCAGAGATCACTTCTCTTATTGCAATTCATTTTTAGGTGTCTCATTCCATTATTTTATTTGGATTCTGCTTGGGGCATGCCATAATCTGACAGGAGGATCTTGTTATTCATTACCCCTCATGCCCTATACCTGTTGGCTCAGGTCTTTTAATCAAGCTTTTAAAGTCATTTACAGTATTGTTTTAGTCTTTTTATTAGTAGAGTCATTTCAGTCACTAGGTCTAGGGTTTCACATATTGTGTCTTCAAAGTGTCCAATAATGCCAACAGGCCATAGGGAGGTTTTATTTCACAAAATTTTATTGTCATATGGATGGATTATGACTTTTCTTCAAAACTCTATTTTGAAGAAAATTCGTCATTTCGTTTATGTAATAAATTGCCATGAAATTTATTAAAAATTTTCAGTTGTTGAAATCTCCAGGCGCAGCCCTGGTCTTCCTTTGTCAAGACATGCCATTATCCCTGCAAAAATTGCCAAGAAAACATTATTTCAAGCCAAAAATCAAAAAGGAAATTTGAAAAAACAGAGTTGTATTAAAGGTGAAGAAATGTCAATTTTGAAACATTACAAAGTGGGTCTTTACAAAGATAAAATCAAAGCCATGTCTTTTGAAGAGATCTCAATGTTTCTCAATGACATTTGCATTCAAGAGGTCGATTGAAGTCGAAGTTTAGAGGAGAGAGGACAAAACTTGTAATTCTGAAGCCGAGACAGTGTTTGGAAGTGCGCGCAATGCATTGGGTTAGAGCGCGGCACACATAGGCTGCGCGACGCATTGGGTGCAAATCCATAATGCTTTTCTCCACTAGTGCAGCGCACACAGGCCGCGCGGCGCACTAGGCTTGCACGCAGCACACGGAACCTCGAACACAAAAAATCATTGTGGCCTCAATAAAAATCAAACTCATCATTCCATTAGATATGTTCATTGCTTGAAACTTTCATTGCTATCCCAAGAGGTCAAAGGATATTGATTTGAGGGTCAAGGAAGAAATTTTGTGTTTGACTGTGCATTGAAGGGCCATGCGGTGCATTAGAGGAGGTCATGGCGCACACAAGCCGCATGACGCATTGGGCAAAATTCCGCAATGTTAAATTACACTGTTGCGGTGCATCCAGGAGGCGCGACGCACTGGGTTTGTGCACGGAGCACAAAGCGAACAGGCTAGTTTTTTATCCCGGCAGTCATCAAAACTCAAATAGCACCATGTATTTTCCTCCAAGTAAGTCTAAGCCTTCTTGCTAATGAATTTAACTTGTGTTGGGTGTTGCTTGGAGGGAGAATTCAAAGGTTTGAAGTGTGAAAATATAAACCCTACATTTATATCAAAATCTGCTCCATTGGGTTTTGTGATTGGTGTTTTCAAATGATGATTTTGGTGCCAAGTCTCCTCTCCCGCTTGTGATCCCTTCCCTTTCATTATCCTCTCATTATTAAACTCCCAAAACACTCATATCCCTGCTTCCCATTTTCCCTATACTGAACTCCTATCATTCCCTATCATTCTCCTCTCCTATCATTCACAAAATCCCTAAATCTCCACTCCCTAAACACAGTCAAGTGACTGTTTGCTCATTTTAAAGGTTTCACTTGATAATTTTCACCATCCACTTCTCCCTTTGTCCCATATTCCTCACAATCCCTCATTTTTCTATGGCACATTGGCACTGAAAACAAAACATTTGATTTTCAAACCAAACCAAACACCTACTTGATATACACATTGCAACACCATGACAGAGATAGATTCATCATATGAGCAAGAATATGAGCAAGACAGTGACTCAACCACTGAGCTTAATGTGCTGAGAAGGCCTCGAAAAGGTGGCAGACATGTCAGAGAAGAGCCTACTTCCTTAACTCAATTGCAAGCCTGCCCGTTTGCAATGACATGCTTTCAGCAAATGTCATGCTTTTAGTATTGTGAGATGATTTCTCAAATCCAGCATCATCAGGAGTTAGTTCGGTTGTTTGTTTTACATTTGCATGATAGTCATGTTACTCTTGTTGGAGTAAACTTTACCTTGACACCAGAAACCATCTCTCAGGCCACCGGGATACCGAATATAGGGGAAGAGTGGAACAAGAGGCAGCAGTTGGATAGATCATATTATGAACCTTACATCAGGCCTAGCTATTTGAGACAGCTCAGGAGAGTATTCCCATTTCAGTTTCTAAAGGAATCTTATGCACCATTGATGAGACTGATTATCAGATACTTCAGTTGTGAAGGTCGCTTCTCATGTCTCGATGCATACAATATCAGGTTATTGATGCATTTCACAAGAGTGAGGTTCATGAACATTCCATATTTCATGTGCCAAAATATCAAGAGGATGACCACTCTTGTCTAGAAGAGGACTCCGGAACAGCAGTACAACAACATTTACCACTATGCGCTCATCAAGATCATTGTTGTGCATCAGCTTGGTTTGCAGGGTATCACATGGGAAGATTTCATTTCCCGTGAGTTTTTCACAGCGTCAGTAGTTCATCAGGAGGTTGTCCATCATACCAATTAACCTTCATATCATCATGGAGGTCATGAGGCAAAGACTACTAGTGTGCCAGCATATGTCACCTATCAGAGACGCATGAGAGGATTGTTTGCAGCAGCAAAGCAAGAGTTATCTCCACCCAGGGTGGAAGGGGCCTCGCTTCCTCCATCATCGCCACAGGTACAGGACAAAGACAAGAGGCTAATGCAGGATGAGAGGCCTTCAGGTGAACGAGAGAATGACTTCTTTCTCATTCATGATGATGATACATATATGGGCTCGGAAAGTGCCAAACTTAGAGAGATTATCCAGCAACAGCAAACGGAGATCAAAGCCTTATCCCTTGACTTGGAGAGGGTTAAGTGGACTATGAAATACTTGGAGCAGAGGAACAAATAGCTTGAAGATCAGCAAGCAATCATGGAGTTACAAAACATCTGCAAGAATCGCCAAGTTGCGCAAAGGAGGAGGATTGATCTCACTTCATTGGAGCAAGAGATTAATGAGGATCGGGAGTCTTGGCTCGAAAGAATCAACATCCACTTGGAGAGACTGCTAGACAAGGCCGATAGAGATAAATCATTGTTGAGACACATGGCTTTCCATTACAGGACGCGACATATGAGTTCCAAGGCACGAATAAGGAATCTAAAGGCAAAATTGAAGAAGGCGACAAAGAAGAAAAAGAGGCAAAAGGAGCATGATCGACACCAAATTTTGGCCAAAGCTTCTTTAGCTAAGCATGGTACTTGATTAGGGACCTATAGCACAAATTTCAAGAAATTTGGAGAAAATGTTGTCAATTTTGAATTTTTTGGCTTTAAATCCGGTTTTTCTGCCCAACACGTTGCGCCACTTGGCGCGCGCTTATAATTGGGAGATGCTTTGGAGGAAAACTTTGCATTTCTGGATTTTTTTATCAAAATTTGTGTATGCTCATGGATTAACTAAGGATTTCATCAAGTTTTGGGTTGCCTAAAGGGTCAAAAACACCCTAAAAATGACCTCACTGCCCCTATTTTGACACACAGGAACTAGTCTTGGGAGATTGAGGTTTTGGAGGGGAAAATGGCATCCAAATTCAAAAGTTCCACTTGGGTTGGAAAGCATATAGGTAGGTATTTCCAAAAAGCACACTTGTGATCAATTTGGACTTCATGAAGTGCCTCAAAAATAGCTCCAAAGTGGCACGAAGCATAGAGAATTTTGGCCTGTTTTTCACTGTACAGCTCAAAATTTGCCCAGTTTTGAATAGTTTTGCTTTTTGATGTTACTCTTGACCTTTCATGATGTAATTTAATGACTATGATGTAATTTTGGCACATAGTTACTTGTTCTAGAAAATTCATTCACTAAAAAGTGAAAATTTAATGAATGAATCAGTTTCCTAGCATATAGGGGTAAGTTGTTTGACTACCTAGATTTCAGTTCCTTGTTTAGAATTAGTTCAAACAGCTCCTAGAATGATGAGCTCGACCCCTAGAGGCAAGGGAATAGGTTTGGATTGTCTATGTTATGTAATTTCTAGGTCATTTTCAGGGTTGGACACTTGGGATTGCTTGGCACTCTATTGTACATTTCATTTCTGCAATTTTGACAAAGGAAAGACTAGGGTTTTGCAGCACTTGTTGGGATCCATGTGGCTCTATGTTTTGATGGCGTATTTATATATGTATTTGTAAGTTTGCTGATGTTTATGTGTATCATTTTCCCTTCTCTTGTCTTCTTCAATTAAAGAAAAGAGTGATTAAGGTAGAATTCATTGGACTGATATGCTCTGCCTGGATATTTTGTTTAATTCTTCATGTTTTCATCTATTTGAGGAGGAATATTGAAACCCTCTTGCCCTCCTTAGCTTCTCATCAGTCTGATCCATCCATTCATTCAATCCAAAGCATAAAAGTGATTTCCTTCCTTGCCCCAATCAGAACTCTGCAAAAGTTAGGCCTCATTCGTGGACCCAAAATTTGCCTATCCCTTTTTGCCAACAAAACCCCCAAAAACTCAAAACAAATCCTTGTACTTCATACCTAGCCTAAAATTAGTTTATATTTTCAGTCATCTCAAGCCCCATCGATTATCTTTCACTGAGATTGACCCAGAGAGAGCCCTTTCTTGTCCTCGTAGGGCTAGCTATGAGGTTGAGCATGGTTTGATGTGGACCTGGAACCTTGCCTTTTCAGCCTGAGGCAAATCTAGGCTCTAACATAGTGGCGACCATACTGGGAAGGAAAATGGTTTTCTTGTTGATGTCATTTGTTTTATAAGCTAAATACAGAGCCTGAAGTTATGCCAGGTAGCCTTCGAAATGCTTTTTCTTTGCATTAGCGCAAGTAGATAAACGCTACTTCAGTCAATCTCGAGTCTAGCTTGTAATCGTGACACTTGACCTGTAAATCACCCCAGTACATTTCAGAATTCTAAGCTTTTGGATGATAAGTTTAGAATTTGAAAGGCTGAACAAGTTGTTTATGTCCCTTTAATTTCTTGAAAATAACACGTTGGCTTCAAAGAGATATACCAGAGCTAATCCAGACCCAAATCCTCCCCCTGTCTACAAAAATCCCAATTTGATTCCAAGACTCCTTCGTCAAGAGAGCTCTGTGACTCCCGTGTTTAAATCTCATTCATGTCCTGCAATTTTTAAGTATCTTGAAGAGCTTGTTTTTGATGAAAAGTTTGAATTGTCATTGTTTGAAACCAAATCCGAAAGTGCTCTTGGTTCTATAGTCCCAAATTGTGACTTTGTTGCAGCTCTTAAAGTTGAAAGAAATAATAAATCAATTGAGAATTTTATCTTGAAGCACCTTCAGAGTGAAATTCACGCTTCAAATATCGTTGATTTCCTAGAAGTTGCATCTGCATCCCTCGGATCTTCCGTAACGGCATCCACCTCAAAAATTCCTACCGAACCACCCTTCATTCCCACCATCCCTGTGCAGCCTATTATCCCTGATCAAAAGTTTGTTGTAAATTCACCTCCATCTACTCCTTCTACATCCAAAATCGCTTCTCCTCCACACACCCCTCCTCATACACCTCACACATCAGCTGCACCTACTCCCCCAACTTCACCAAGGCCGATTGCAAATCCACCAAGAGCAATGGCTGCTCGGTTTGCACCTCTCGCGCTGCCTCAAGTTTTGGGTGACATGCCCGTAGATTATCAAAGTAAAATTCCTTTGTTTGATGGCACTCCTCAAGGTACCATGGCTCAACAACATGTCGACAAAATGAAGGATTTATTCAAGCTTCATGAGATTGATGCAGAAAACGTGACTATGAGATTATTCGTGCAGACTTTTGCAGGTGAGGTAAGAAAATGGTTCAGATCTTTGACAGCTAGAAGTATTCCTACATTAGAAGAGATTCAAAGACAGTTCTTGGATCGCTGGGAAGTTAAGAAAGATCCTCTTCAAGTCACTTCTGAATATACGAAGATCAAGTGGAATACTGGTGAGTCCGTGCAAGACCATTGTATTAGATTTAATGCGGTTTATAATGCAATTCCTGATGATTTGAGGCCATCTAGAAAGTCAGCTTTGCTTAAGTTCCCGAATGGTTTTGATCCGTACATGGCTTATCAATTAAGGGAGAGAGATCTAGCTACATTAGAAGAAATGCAGAAAATTGCCATTAGTGTTGAGGCAAATTTGAATGACAAGAGAGCTAGATTGAAAGCTAAGAAGAGAGTCTCAATAAAGGAAGAAGCTTCTACCTTAGATCAGGTGCTCCGCAAGGTATAAAAGATGATTGAAAGGTTAACACTTGATAAGCCTGAACCGCAGATCCAGAATCCTAATTTACGTGGACAGCAGCAACCTCAATTCAGGATCAAACACCGTGAGCAGTGAGCACAAGAACCCGCATAACAATAGCAGCAAGTAAAGACACCTCTTCAGCAAAAATTTTTTGGTCCCAAATCTGATGATGAAGACAATGTAATAGGAGAAGAAAATAATTTCTTTACTCCTGATGATATGCCCACCTTTATCACCGAAGATGATGAATATGCAAAGAGTTCGGTTGTTCAACAGGATGCAGATTTTATCTTGGCAAATGACACAGCTCTTGAAGAGGAGTCAGATGAGTATCAGAGAGGTTATATGCATGCCTTGTCCACCCAGCAGCATCAGTATTCACTAAGAAACAGAAATGTCCCCATCAATCCAATCCAGAAAAGAAGGGAAGTTCCAACATCTAAGAATGAGCCACCTGTTGTACCAAATAAAGGAAAAGAAGTTGCTGATCCTACTCCTAGCAAATCTCCACCAACAAATGAAAGAGTCAATCAGCAAATTGTATCAAAAGATAAAGCTGAAAAGAAAGATGTTCCAGGCAGAGAAGTAGAAAAGACTTCTACTTTTAGTTTAGAAAATGAAATTTCTAAATTAAAGGTATCCATTCCCTTAACTGAATTGATGAGGAACAACACTTATAGAGGTCAGGTTTCCAAAATTTTGAATTTTGATCCAATGTCTGATATGGTGAATGTTGAAGATGATCAACTTGAACTGAGTTTTGGACCAGCATTGAATGGTGAGTCTCCAAACAGTGATGTGCCTCCTTTTTATATTGGTTTGAGAGTGCATGAGTTTGTGTTGCATAATGCTATGTTCGATTCTGTCGCCTCCCACAATATTATGCCGAAGGCTATCACGGAGAAGTTGGGTTTGGACATCACTAGGAAATACCATGATCTTTATTCATTTGATTCTAGCAGGGTGAGATGTATTGGACTCATTAAATACTTGGTGGTTAGTTTGGATCAGATTCCGGCTAAAAACGTTTTAATGGATGTGGTGGTGGCGGATATACCTCCCAGATTTGGAATGCTTCTTTCCAGATCTTGGGGAGCAAAGACTAAAGGAACAATGAAATTTGATTTCTCCTATGCAACGGTTCCTGTGTTTGGCCAAATGAGAAAAATTTATCGGGAGAAAAAAATGAAATACATGATTACAAGCAAGGAGAAACCAATTAATCATCCGATTAATTATGTACATACAGATTTAGAGTCTTTTGTTTTGTATGCAGATAGTTTCAATGAGATTGATAGTCAGTTAGTTGCAGCAGATGATATTCCAGAAATAGTAGAGAATTTCAGAAACGTTTTGAAGAAAGAAAGTCAAGAACAGGACAATACCATTCAGCGATCAGGAAAAGATAATGGATAGCAAGCAGAAAAAATACAGCAAACAAAGTTTCAGCACTTGGAAGAAGAGGAAGATGGCCTATGGACCATGGATTTCGATGGAGTAGTGGGAAATGATGGTGCTGGAATTGGTATTTGGGTATGCAGTCCTTTTTCTGCTCCGAACAAAGTGCCTAGTAATGCGCGGGTATGTTCTTACAAGCTCGCTTTTGATTGCTCAAACAATGAGGCTGAGTACGAAGCTTTGATTGCTCGCCTAAAAATTCTAAGAAAGTTGAATGCTAAGAGGATTGCTATATATGGCGACTCAAAATTGGTGATTAAGCAAGTTAAAGGTGAATATCAAGCAAAGCATCCTCGGATGTGGGCATACCGAAATGTTGTTCTAGACATTTTGAAGTTGTTTTCAGATTATACCTTGACGTGTGTGCCTCTTATTCAAAATAGTATTGTTGATGCACTTGCTAAGGCAACGAGTAATTTGAAGATTCCTATGAACTCAAGCAATAAATTTGAAATCCATGTGAAACATCGGCCCACTGTCCCGGAAAATCAAAGACATTGGCAAGTTTTTCAAGATGATGAGGAGATTGATGATTTTCTGCAAAAGAAAGGTAAGTTCAAGGACACCTTAATTGACGTAGAACATGATGATGGAAAAGATGATGTGCAGATTAATCAAATGGAAGTATTGTAGCTCAAGGATAATGTGATTCCTAAAGGCTTGATACCTTTAGAAGAACTCTTTGATCATGATGACATAGCCCGCAAACCAACATTGCAGCCAACAGAGAAAGGAGTCGAAGAGGTGAATATTGGAACTGTTGAACATTCGAAGATGGTAAAGCTGTCCAAAACATTGCCACAAAAGGTAAAGGCCAAATATATCAGTTTTTTGTCATCCTTTGTAGATGTGTTTGCTTGGGACTATTCCGAATTGAAGACATATGATACCAATATAATTCAGCACACAATTCCTATTAAGCCAAATCAGAAACCTTTCAGACAGAAGTTAAGAAGGCTTAATCCAAAATTGCTGCCATCAATTGAGAAGGAGGTAAACAGGTTGTACAAATCAAGAATCATCGTTCCCATCAGATTTTCTGATTGGATATCTAATTTGGTGCCCGTACGAAAGAAGACAGGTGAGATTCGTTTGTGCATTGATTTTAGCAATCCCAACAAAGTTTCATTGAAGGATAATTGTCCGCTACCAAAAATGGATCACATACTTCAACGAGTAGTTGGAGCATCTCTTATGTCACTACTCGATGGTTATTTTGGATATAACCAAATTTTGGTCCATGAAGATGACCGAGACAAAACAACGTTCACCACTCCGTGGGGAACTTTTCATTATGCTAAAATGGCTTTCGGTTTGAAGAACGCAGGTGCCACATTTTAGCGGGGAATGGATATGGCTTTCGCAAATGAGAAGGATGTCTTCTTGGTTGTGTACATTGATGATTTGATGGTGTTTTCTAATTCAGATGAAGAACACATGTATCATTTGAAAACTGTTTTTCAGAAGTGCAGAAAATATGGTGTGTCGTTGAATCCGAAAAAGAGCTTGTTCGCCATGGATGAAGGCAAACAACTTGGACACATCATATCAAAAGATGGCATTCGTATTGATCCAATGCGTGTAGAAGTGATTCAGCAAATTGATCTTCCCCGGAACAAGAAGGAGATTCAATCTTTTAATGGTAAGATGAATTTTTTACGTCGCTTTGTACCTAATCTTGTTGAACACCTAAGAGAGATTACAAACATGCTTAAGAAGGATAGCCAAGTGAAATGGACCGAAGAGGCTATAAAATCTTTCAAGTTTATGAGAAATTCTTCGGCGAAAATCACAGGATAAATCATTTGTCGACGCGTTTCGAACCAACAAGTGTGGTTCATCGTCAGGACAAGTTGAAGAAAGAGATCCAGCTTAGCATGTTAAATAGTCTGAGCAGAGACTCCAATGGCTATCTTGACTAACGGCTAATTTTGACTTTAGGACCAGAGTCAAGATTTAATTGAAGTCAGTTAAATTAAGTGAATAAATAAAATATAAAATAATTTAAAATTGTTAAAGGTTAGTTAGAAAGTTATTAAAAAATTATAATTTGTTTTTTAATGGGACTTAAATAATAAGTATAAATATATATAAAAGAAATATATACAAAGGTTAGTTAGAAAAAAAAAAAAAAAAAAAATTGAAATATACATAAAAATAATAATGAATAAAAATTTTAATTACGAAAGCAATAAAAGGTAAAAAGATTTTATTTCATTTTAAATAAATAAATAAATTAAAAATAAATAAATAAATAAAGTAAAATAAAATAAAATAAAATCAAAAGATAAAATAAAATCAAAAATAAAAATAAAAAATAAAAATAAAAACTAAAAAAAAAAAATAATAATAATAATAATAATAATAATAATAATAATAATAATAATAATAATAATAATAGTAGTAGTAGTAATAATAATAATAATAATAATAAATAAATAAAATAATAAAATAATAAATCAATAAATAATTAATAATAATTAATAAATAAATAAATAAATAATAATAATAATAATAATGGAAATTAAATAAATTAAATAAATCAAGCGAGCGAAAAATAAAATAAAATAAAATAAATGAATAAATTAATTAAAATAAATAAAACAAGCGAGCAAAAAATAAAATAAAATGAAATAAAATAATAATAAATAATAATAATAATAATAATAATAATAATAATATAATTGAATAAAATAAGCGAGCGAGAGGAAGGAAAAAACAAGGCGCCCAGGAAAAATGGCGAAATAAAGGGGAACCAATGAAAGCAAGAAAGGGCAAGACTAGGAAGAAAGGGCCGGGATCCAGCAGCTACTGATCTTCCAGCCGTCATCTCTATTGAGATTGCTCGACCTTCTTTCAATTTCAATAGCTTCTCTGAATTTACGGTGATGGAACTGAGCAACCTTGGCAATAACCTTGGCCTCCTCAATACACACTTGATGCTTGGTCTTTTCCGCATGCTCTGCCAACGCTGAAGACTTGGTTCTTCCATGTCTTAGGTCCGCTGCATGTTTGCTAATCCTTTGATGGATTGAGCGCCCTGTTTCCCCAATATAGGGGGTCCCACAAGAACAGGGGATCAAGTAGACACCCTTCATATCTTTAGGATCAATGGGATCTTTCACTGATTTGAGGGATTTGCGAATAGTTTTGAGGGGCCTGAAGGTTGAGGCAATATCATACTTCTTAATAATCCGAGCAATCTTGTCCATGGTTCTTTGGACATAGGGAAGATGGACCCCTAGCCGGTGCTCTTTGTGTTCTTTTTTGATTAACAAGATTTTAGAGGCTTTTAAGAATGCCTTCTGACCCAGGCGCCTACTATAGCCATTCTCCATAAAGACATGAAGGAGATGGGATTTCTCTTTATCAAAGCTCTCCTTATCAGAAATCCTCAGGGCTCGTGTAGCGAGTGTGTTAAGAACACCCAACTTTTGAGCAGGGAAATGATGGGAATCGGCATGAAGATACTACTCAGTATGCGTTTTTTTTCCGGAATACTGAGTGGGACAGAGAACCATCATTATTCTTCGATATATAAGGATATCCAAGAAAGGGAGGCAACCGTTGACCTCTTTTTCCATAGTGAACTTAATGGCAGAGGACTGACAATTGAGGTGGTTGAAGAAGAGATCTAACTCCTTCGAGCCATGGGACCAGATGACATTAGTGTCATCTACATACCTTTTCCATAGCTTGGGAAGGAGACGGGCTGAGGCTAAAGCTCTGGCTTTGAAATCTTCCATAAAAAGATTCGCAACAATAGGGGATAGGGGTGAGCCCATGGCAACACCACAAGTTTGTTCATAGAACTCACCCTCAAAACAAAAGAAAGTGGAAGTGAGACAGATCTCAACAAGATACGCCGTATCAGGATTTGTTAGGCAATAGATCACTGCCATGGCTTCCTTTATAGGGATACACGTATAAAGGGAGACCACATCAAAACTCACGAGAATGTCTTCTGGGTCAAGCTTTATGTCCTTAAGCTCTTAAATGAAGGAAGCAGAGTCTTTAACACAGGACTCTGTACGGCCAACCAGGGGTTTGAGCTTAAGGGCAAGGAGCTTGGCTAGAAGGTAGGTCGGCCCACCAATAGTGTTGACAATAGGCCTTAGGGGGGTCCCTTGTTTTTTCCTTCCTCTCGCTCGCTTATTTTATTCAATTATTATTATTATTATTATTATTATTATTTATTTATTTATTATTATTATTATTATTATTATTATTATTATTATTATTATTATTATTATTATTATTATTATTACTATTATTATTATTATTATTTTTATTTTAATTTTTATTTTTATTTTCAGTTTTTATTTTTATTTTTATTTTTTATTTTTATTTATTTTTTATTTATTTTTTATTTTTTATTTATTTTATTTTATTTTATTTTATTTTTTTTAATTTTATTTTTTTTTTATTTTTTTTTTATTTTTTTAATTTTTTTTTGAATTTATTTATTTATTTAAAATGAAATAAAATCTTTTTACCTTTTATTACTTTCGTAATTAAAAATTCTATTTATTATTATTTTTATGTATATTTCATTTTTTTTTATTATTTTTTTTCTAACTAACCTTTGTATATATTTCTTTTATATATATTTATACTTATTATTTAAGTCCCATTAAAAAACAAATTATAATTTTTTAATAACTTTCTAACTAACCTTTAACAATTTTAAATTATTTTATATTTTATTTATTCACTTAATTTAACTAACTTCAATTAAATCTTGACTCTGGTCCTAAAGTCAAAATTAGCCATTAGTCAAGATAGTCGTTGGAGTCTCTGCTCAGACTATTTAACATGCTAAGTTGGATCTGTTTCTTCAACCTGTCCTGGCGATGAAACACACTTGTTGGTTCGAAACGCGTCGAAAAATGATTTATCTTGTGATTTGTGCCGAAGAATTTCTCATAAACCTGATATGGATCACAGAAGCCTCAATTCAACAAAAATCTTTCTATCTAGTAAAATTGCCTCTTTCTTCATCTCCGGTTCTAATCAGCCCGGATTACACTCAAGATTTTATATTGTTTTCATTTGCTTCGGAGCATACTATGGTAGTTGTATTAATGCAGAAAAAAGATGAGCATGAAAGACCAATTGCTTTCTTCAGCTGAAATATAAGAGATGCTGCTTTGAAATACAACATTATTGAGTAGCAAGCCCTTGCACTTGTAAAAGCATTGAAATATTTTCGCGTATATATTCTACATTCCCATATTTTGGCTTATGTTCCTAACGCTATTGTCAAAGATATTTTGGTACAAACAGATCCGGAAGGAAGACGTGGCAAGTGGATTGCAGCTTTGCTAGTGTATGATGTGGAGATAAAGCCCACAAAGCTTGTTAAAGGACAGGGATTGGCAAAGTTAATGGTTGAATCAAATCTGCACGTTTTAGACATAAATTTGATTACTGCTATGTCCGATGAAAACGAGGAAGGTCCATCAATTCAAGTAGCTGAAATCTTTGTTCTTTCTCCGTTGTATTCAGATATCATATATGTGCTTCAGAATTTGTCTGCGCCACCTGGTATGGCTAGAAACAAAGCTAGAACTCTTAAGTTAAAGGTTGCTAAGTTTTGTATTTTGAATTATGCACTTTATTGGAAAGATCTTGGTGGTGTTTTGTTGAATTGTTTGGTGGAAGAAGAAGCAAAGTAGGTCATGGAGGATTTCCATAAAGGGGATTGTGGTGGTCACCTTTTTTGGAAAACAATGGCAAATAAAATTCTGAAAGCCAGATATTATTGGCCGACATTGTTTGCTAATGTGTTCAAGACTGTCAAGAGCTATCATAACTGTCAGATTTTTGAAGGAAAGTAGAAATTACAGCCTTTGCCGCTTAAGCTCATTGAGGTGAGTGCTCCTTTTCAGCAGTGAGGGTTGGATTTCATTGGTGAAATTCATCCTACTTCTTCAGGTCAGCATAGATGGATCCTCACGGTGACAGATTATTTCATGAAGTGGATCGAAGCAATTCCCACTATGCAAGCTACGGATGCGGTAATAATTTCGTTCCTTGAGAATAATATTTTGTCTCATTTTGGTTGCCCGAATAAGCTAATCACTGATAACGCAATAGATTTTAAGTCAAAAGGGATGGTTGAGTTTTATAATAAATATCACATTACTTTGGGGCACTCAACCGCCTATCATCCACAAGGCAATGGACTGGTGGAGTCTTCCAACAAATCTTTGGTTAATATCATTAAGAAATTGCTGGAAATAAACAAGAAAAGTTGGCATAAGTTAGTCCATGCACTTTGGGTAAATCGAGTGAGTCAGAAGAAATCTATTGGTATGTACCCTTTTGAGTTAGTTTATGGAGTTGATACAGTGTTTCCTACCTCTCTTGCAGCTCCAGTAGTCAAACTTCTTCAAGAGGCTAGTAGTGAAGATGATCCAATGCAGAGAAGACTAAATCAAATGATTCATTTGTAGCAGACAAGGGAAGAAGTTTTTTAAAACATGTTCAAGTTGCAGGAGAGAATTAAAAAGATTTATGACAGAAAAGCAAAGGCAGACAAATTTCAGTTGGATGATGTGGTGTTGAAGTGGGATGCAAGGAATGAGGAAAAGGGAAAGCACGGTAGGTTTGAAAATCTATGGAAAGGTCCTTTTAAGATTGCATCATATCGGGGTCAGAATGCCTTTCTTCTGAAGGAGATGAACGGGGAGGATTGTCCAGGAGGGCTGGTCAATGGTCGGCTGCTCAAGCGGTATCATTTCTGAGTTATTTCTATTGTTTACATTGTCACTGTAAATACCATTTTATTTCAGTATCATTGCAAGTGTGTGCTGTGATCTTCTCTTCAGTCTGGGGCCCAAAGTGAAGGCTATAATTCTGAAGAAAGATTTCAGTTTTGAGTTTAGCTTGTCGAGTTAGTTTTTCAGCCATTTCAGTCTCACAATGGAGTCGGTTAGAGTCAGGTTTCAGTTAATAAATGAGTCAAAGACTTATGTTGTTTGTCAAAATAATGAATCCATAGCCCAATGGACGAAGGCACTGTCTAGCTCTCCCAGAGATCTGCCATTCTTGGCACCTCCAAGGAGCTACCATCCCTATTGGAGCCAATGTTAGAGTCGGTCTTTACTTCCCTCCGTCAGAGATCAATTCTCTTATTGCATTTCATTTTTAGGTGTCTCATTCCATTCTTTTATTTGCATTCCGCTAGGGGCATGCCATAATTTGATAGGAGGATCTTGTTATTCATTACCCCTCATGCCTTATACGTGATGGCTCAGGTCTTTTAATCAAGCTTTTAAAGTCATTTATAGTCCTTTTTTAGTCTTTTGATCAGCAGAGTCATTTCAGTCACTAGGTCTAGGGTTTCACAAATTGTGTCGTCAAAGTGTCCAATAATGCCAGCATGCCAGAGGGAGGTTTTATTTCACAAAATTTTATCGTCATATGGATGGATTATGACTTTTCTTCAAAACTCTGTTTTGAAGAAAATTCGTCATTTTGTTTATGTAATAAATTGCCATGTAATTTATTAAAAAATTTTCAATTGTTGAAATCTCCAGGCGCAGCCCTGGTCTTCCATGGTCAAGACATGCCATTATCCCTGCAAAAATCGCCAAGAAAACATTATTTCAAGCCAAAAATCAAATACGAAATTTGAAAGAACAGAGTTGTATTAAAGGTGAAGAAATGTCAATTTTGAAACATTACAAAGTGGGTCTTTACAAAGAGAAAATCAAAGCCATGTCTTTTGAAGAGATCTCAATGTTTCTCAATGTCATTTGCATTCAAGAGGTCGATTGAAGTCGAAGTTTAGACGAGAGAGGGAAAAACTTGTAATTCTGAAGCCGAGACTATGTTTGGATAGAGATAAGCATTGTTGAGACACATGGTTTTCGATTACAGGGTGCGACATATGAGTTCCAGGGCACGAATAAGGAATCTAAAGGCAAAATTGAAGAAGGCGACAAAGAAGAAAAAGAGGCAAAAGGAGCATGATCGACTCCAAATTTTGGCCAAAGCTTCTTTGGCTAAGCATGGTACTTGAATGGGGACCTACAGCCCAAATTTTAAGAAATTTGGAGAAAATTTGGTCAATTTTGAATTTTTTGGCTTTAAAACAGGTTTTTCTGCCCAACGCATAGCGCCACTTGGCGCGTGCTTATAATTGGGAGATCCTTTGGAGGAAAACTTTGCATTTCTAGATTTTTTTATCAAAATTTATGTATGCTAATGGATTACCTAAGGATTTCATCAAGTTCTTGGTTGCCTAAAGGGTCAAAAACACCCTAAAAATGGCCTCACTACCCCTATTTTGACACACAGGAAGCAGTCTTGGGAGATTGAGGTTTTGGAGGGGCAAATGACATCCAAATTCATAAATTCCACTTGGGTTAGAACGTAGACAGGTAAGGCTTTCCAAAAAGCACACTTGGGCTCAATTTTGACTTCACGAAGTGCCTAAAAAACATCTCCAAATTGGCGCGATGCATACAGATTTTGGCGCGACGCATAGAGAATTTTGGCCTGTTTTTCACTGTACAGCTCAGAAATTCACCTAGTTTTGACCAGTTTTGCTTTTTTATGTTACTCTTGACCTTTCATTATGTAATTTAATGACTATGATGTAATTTTGGCACATATTTACTTGTTCTAGAAAATTCATTCACTAAAAAGTGAAAATTTAATGAATGAATCAGTTTCCTAGCATATAGGGGTAAGTTGTTTGACTACCTAGATTTCACTTCCTTGTTTAGAATTAGTTCAAACAGCTCCTAGAATGATGAGCTCGAACCCTAAAGGAAAGGGAATAGGTTTGGCTTGTCTATATTATGTAATTTCTAAGTCATTTTCAGGGTTGGACACTTGGGATTGCTTGGCACTCTATTGTACATTTCATTTCTGCAATTTTGACAAAGGAAAGACTAGGGTTTTGCAGCACTTGTTGGGATCCATGTGGCTCTATGTTTTGATGGTGTATTTCTCTATGTATTTGTAAGTTTATTGATGTTTATGTGTATCATTTTCCCTTCTCTTGTCTTCTGTAATTAAACAAAAGAGTGATTAAGGTAGAATAGAATTCATTCTACCTGGATATTTTGTTTAATTCTTCATGTTTTCATCTGTTTGAGGAGGACTCTTGAAACCCCTTTCCCTCCTTAGCTTCTCACCGGTCTGATCCATCCATTCATTCAATCCAAAGCATCAAAGCGATTTCCTTCCTTCCCCCAATCAGAACTCTGCAAAAGCTAGGCCTCATTCCCAGACCCAAAATTTGCCTGTCCCTTTTTTTCCAACAAAACCCCCAAAAACTCAAAACAAATCCTTGTACTTCATACCTAGCCTAAAATTAGTTTATATTTTCAGTCATCTCAAGCCCCATCGATTATCTTTCGCTGAGATTGACTCGGAGAGAGCCCTCTCCTGTCTTCGTAGGGCTAGCTACGAGGCTGAATGTGGTTTGATGTGGACCTAGAACCTTGCCTTTTCAGCTTGAGGCAAATCTAGGCTCTAATAGATTCAAACCATTATTTTCTCTGTTTGATAATGGTAAAAATTTGCTGATGTTGTGTGGAAATGTCTTGATACTTGTAAGATGTTTAGAAGTGTTTTGATGCTAACTTAATGTTGGTGATGCCTTGATACTTCTTGCTCACATATGCATGATCAGATCTGAAAGTAAACAAGATGGCACAGGTTCAGGGGGAGCATATGCTTTTAATAATGTATTGTTGGCATTATGTGTAGTAGTCCTTGGTGATGATGCTTATATGGCTAAATGATACATCTTGCTATGGTTATGAGTTGTCCATGACAAAATATCATATGATTCTTGGGGTTACATAGTTGGTGTTTAGATCAAATTTGTGGTTGATTCTTTGATAATGCATATACGGTGCTTACATGGTGAACTTCATAAGGATAAGGAGAAGTACAAAGTACTTGGTGATGAGTCACTCATATGTTGCTGTCGTCATAAAGATCATATAATGCAGTTATGATGCAGGATTCCTATAGTTCTTGGCGCTCACATGGATGAGGATTGTTGCTGTTGATGATATCAAGAAGTCTTGACAAAAGATCTTGAGCTCAAGATACATAGTGCTATATACAGTATGCTGGATACATGGATGATTACTCAAAGTTGCAATGTTGGAGACATGATGATGATGATTTATTACCTATATGATGATAAGTTGATACTTACATATGTTCCCAAGTGATGATACATGGATGATATATAAGATCATGCAGATCTTGATGTTGATGAGATGGCTATGGTGTTTTTCACATATGGTATAATGAGAATGATTTTGTATGTCATATGCAAAATTCATTCATGTAAGGCTATGATAATGTTCGAAAGGATGAGTTGATATCTATATGCAGACATACCTTGTTACAGGTTGATGACTTATACACTAATGGACATATACAGGTTGCTGGTCTAGATGCTATTGACAGATGCTTATGGAGCAGATCATACATTGTGTATGATAGTTGCTTATGACTATCATGGTCTTATTTAGATGTTTGGTCTCTATTATAAATGTCATGTAAAGGTCATATCAAGACTCATGATGTAATAGTTTGTCTCTGTCTATTGTAGTCATTTGATGAATCCCTTTTGGTCATATGATGTAATTTATACCCCCTCCATGCATGGGAAGGATGATGTAATATTTTAGTCATGTATGAACAATTGGTATCTAGGGTATCCCCACTTGGTTGGGTGGATGAGTCAATATTGGTATATCCCCACTTGGTTGGGAGATGGATGTATGTATGAGTTTTTGGTGATAGGAAGGTCATTTATGATGTATAGAGTCATGTTCTTCTTGTAGAACATCTTTTTGCAGACCTTGCTTACAGTCACGGGGAGCATGAACAACACACTTCAGCAGAGCAGAGATTTCAGCATGTACTCAGAAGGAGCATGGACAGATTGGCACACCTTGGCATATACAAAGGGTAAGCTCAATCAGAGATTCCAGCAGGTACTCAGGGGGAGTATGGACAGCTGAATGTATATCAAGGAAGAGAATATCATGGTTTTCCCTTTGCCCTTGATGTAAATGGGGGAGAGTGACTTGGTATGGTTGTTGCCATCAAGTCCAAAGGGGGAGATTGTTGGCATTATGATGCATGTGTTGTACTTGATGGCAACCCACTTGTAGCAGAACATCTCACTTACATATAACTAGATGAATCTATAGAAGAGAGATCAGATGTGACCGAATACATGGGATGCAAGGCAGCTCAAAGGAATCATTTCAGATGTAATGAACAATGACAACTCATTAAGATGATAGTTCTCAGTATGGCAAGTTAACTTTGCCATCAAGTCCAAAGAGGGAGATTGTTGGCATTATGATATAGGTGTTGTCCTTGATGGCAACTTACTAAGATGACAGATCATAGTTCAAGCTCACAGAATGAAGAAGAAGAGATATATGTAGGTTCCCCTTGATAAAGCCGCGTATACACGTGGATTAGCCGACCAAAAATTGCTTCTACATATACACGCATGGGTATCTCGTCCGAAGTGTTGAGCCTACGTATTGGGTCCATGTTATTGATTCTTTATGGTTTTGGACCATGGTATTGAGTAAGGCTTAAGACTATAAAAGGAGGAGAAGATCATTAGGCAAAGGCATGGAAAAGGTCTTGAATATCTGATGATGTATGAGATCCAATATGCAGGTTATGGGTTCATGATGCTTTGCTTGATCTGAGCTAAGGAGGAATCTCACCGGTTGATGGAGAACAAGATCTAAGGATAGATCGAGATCAAATGGTTTGGAATGAATCATCTCTATATGGTTTGATTATGCTTATTCTAGATCTGTATACTGACACATGTAATGTTCTGATCTAGGTATAACTTAAGTTTGAAATAGCTGCAACTCATGAATAAATATTTACAGATGTATACAGTAGTTGACTTTAATAAAAGCGCGTACATACACAGGTTAGATACATCTAAGTAGCGTATACCATATACACTATGATATTTGAAGTTACAGGTGGTTCTGGTAGTTGATGCAAAGTCTGAGTTCTGGTGACTATTTACTGGTGTCAGTATTCTGCATATTTAGATTGGTTGATTAAGTTTAGCTTTAGTGTTGATGGATGAGATCTATAATGGATTAAGATCATAATGACTTATCTTTATGTGATCTGATGGAATAGATCTGGTTGCTAACATGCATATTATCCTTGTATATGTAATGATCTGGTTATGTCTGAAGTCAGGAAGTGCAACAAAGATATAAGTAAGTAATTAATGACATATACGCTGGTTCGCTTTGGTGAAATTGCGTATACATGCTAATTCAGCTCTTCCAAGTAGCGTATGTACTTTGATGCATGATTTCTGATGATACAGTTAGATCTGAACATCGTTGCAGAGTTCTGTGTTCTGCTTTGTGTTCTGGTGATTGCAGTTTGTTGACAGGGTTTCCACCTTACATCATGGTGTTCATGTGTGCTTCTTGTGTGTGATGATATGTTCTGTTTTACTGCACCTATTTACTGTTCATATGGTTAATAAAAATTCTGATGCACTAACTAAAGAACAACACTTAATGGATTAACTGAATCATAAGTTTACTAGATATACGCTAGTTGCATTAGACACAGTTGTGTGTACACGTAGGTTCCCTTCACTGAAGTAGCGTATATGAATCTGAGTATGAAAATGAAAAAGTGTTTGATTTGATAATACGTATTCACCCCCCCCCTCTCTCAGTGTTATTTCCAATAGTTTTTCTATACACTGATCATTCTGCTATTATATATTTAGTGAAAAAACCAATTACTAATGGCCAAGTAACTCAATGGTTGTTGTTGTTACATGAATTCGATATTACTATCAAAGATCGCTCACAAAATGAAAAATACGTTGCATATTTCTTGTCCTAAGTACCTAAAAGAATTGATTTGTCACTAGAAGATGACTTATTCCCGGACGAAGATTTGTTTGTCGTGAGGGTAAAACACCCTAGTACACTGATGAATGGATAGAGACAGTTAATTTTATGGGGCAAGGTGATATCCCCAAGAAGAATATGATGATATTGTTAAACTTTGTATGAGTTGTTCATGAGGGAGTAAGCGGACTAGATCAGGAATTCGAAATTCTCTTACTAGAACCAACAATGCTTCAAGTGGAGGCATAACTCAAGTAGAGATTGGTAAACTTTTAGAGGATTTTAAAACTGACATTTTGGGCACAATAACTACACAGTTGAATTTCTTACAGGAAAAGATTAAATAATATGAGTAGAATGAGGTATAGCCATATTTTGTCCTCATTGTTGAAATAAACATAGCCATAGGCAATTCCCACTAGATACCTCCGAAACATGTGCTTTCTTCACTAAATATCATTCGATAGACTGATGTCCATCACTCCCAAGATTGAAGTTCGTGTTAAAATAAGCTCAGGAAGACACAAAACCAGAAAAGTTTATGGCATAATGACGACATTGGAAGGCTCGTCCTTAAGGTTTGATGTATGATCCAACTCTGTTTTATTTGGGACAATATATTCAACAACAAATTCATGGATCTACATGGCAGGGACAGCCACCTTTTAAGCCCACCTAGAAATCCCAAACTTATGTCACACCACCTTGGCAAAATCAATCATTTACTGGGCTTGTATGGTTGAATCAACAATACTCTGCTCCTCAACCAATAACCCCTATCCTTCACAATGGACCAATTCATTTATACAAAACTCAATGTGGCCTCAAAATAGGCAACACCATACAGGACCAATCAATGTACCTGTCAGGACTCTCCCTTAGTATCAAACTTTATTCCAAGCCCTATTTCAATTACCCTAAACCTCCAACCCACGATCTGTCTACAATTTCTAGCTCATCGAAATCCTAATCCGAATAATAGTCCTGTCCAATATTTACAAATTGTTGAAAGTTCAGATTTTGAATTAAATCCTCTTGAATGCAATGGATTATGACTGAGATATGGATGAGTCATATTCCCCAAAGACAATAAAGCTAATCAAGAATAGGAATCTAATGAAACTTGTATATAGGAGAATCCTTTAGAAAAACCTACAATTGTAATCATTTCTGAAACAGAACTAGTCGATGGAGCAATCAGCCAACAAGGTTTTGATAAAATTATAGTTGTTTCTTCCCCATTCCCTGAAAGACTCACAATAATTAAACCAACCATTCACTTTGAATTTGATTTTGTAGGGGAATTAAAGAATTTATGTATCAAAATTATGCTCCTCTAGATCATCTTATACGTCCCCATTTATGCCAAAACAATTAGAGAATTATGTGGTAAGAAAATGGAAGGAAACCTAAAGACCAACCAATAGTCCATGTCGTAGGAACATTATCTGATTTCATTTTAGGAAAATGGGTACCTGTCAAGTATGATGACCCTAAAAATCCAGTAGCAACTGTCCAAATTCAAGGTCGTAACTTTCCAAATACATTTTATGGACTTAGGAGCAGCCATAAATATTTTAGCTCATGAAATTTGTAGTATTTTGGGCATCGCAACTTTGAAACTTACTTTGACTTTGATGGAGTTAGCTAATAGATCAGTAGTCAGGCCCGAAGGTACTCTGGTAGACATTATTATCTCGGTGGACTCCTTGTAATACCCGGTAGCTTTTTTGTTATTATCCCAATGAATATATTGGATGGGCACTCTCTGATATTAGGGAGGCCATGGCTGGAAACATCATATGCATATATAGGATTCCAAATAGGAAACATGACAATTAACAAAGGAAACACCATTAAAAATAGTATTCTATATCTCGTTGGTAAACACAGGTCGCCCATTGAAATTATCAACCATGCCAACACAAATATCGAGAAGAAAATTTTCACTCTCCTCTCACATTAGATGAAGCCCTTGAATTTAAAAATCTGACAGAATATGATATAATTAATGGCTTCATTAATAGGCCGTCTACAATAGGGAATCCAACATGTTAAATGCTAAAACCTATACTCCATAATGAAGCCCAGGAGAATTCATTAGAAATTCCAAAAAATGAGCATATACCCATGATTCTTGTCCATAATAGCATCCCAATTGAAATTGAACCTCATAAAAACCTCAATATTAATTCCAGTCTGGATAACTAGCAACAAGAAAAACTAATCCAGATTCTTCGTAGATATAAACAAGATTTTTCCTCGGGATATTCGGATATGAAACACATTGACCTGCAATTATGTACTCATCATATTTATATAGAGAAAGATGCATGTGCTATTCGGTAGCCCCAAAGAAGATTAAATCCACATCTCAGGGATATAGTAAAACAAGAATTAAAAAAACTATTGGATGTGAATTTTATATATCCAATTTCAGACAACTAATGGGTGTCCCCATTAGCTTTTGTCCCCAAGAAGAATGGGAAGTGGAGAATTTGTGTATATTATTGAGAACTCAATAAGGTTACCCAGAAAGGCCATTTTCCCCTTCCATTTATAGACCAAGTCCTTGACACTCTCGCTGGGAAGAAGTTATTTTCCTTCCTGGACAGGTTTAGTGGTTATAACCAAATCCAAATCACTCCCGAAGATCAAGGAAAGACCACATTTACCTGCCCATGGGGAACATTTGCATATAGAGTTTTACCATTTGGGTTGTCTAATACTCCAGCCACTTTTTGAAGGACGATCTTGAGTATTTTTTCTAATTTAATAAATGAAGTACTTGAGTTCATATGGACGACTTCTCCCCATGTGGCGATGAATTTGATGAAGCCTTAAAGAATTTGGAAAAAGTGATTGAACGATATATTGCTACCAGATTATGCCTTAGTCATGAAAATTTCCATATGATGATGACCTAAGGTGTGGTTTTAGGACATTACATTTTTTCTGCACGTATTCAAGTAGATTCGGTAAATATTGAGGTAATTCTTATGTTAACCACACCCCATACACCAACTGAGGTATGCATTTGCCTTGGCTATGATGGATATTATTGCAGATATATAGCACCATTTTCAAAAATAGTTGCACCGTTGTATTTTTTAATAGGTGGCATTGAATTTGAGTGGAATAATAAGTATCATGTCAATTTTGCATATCTTGAAAAGTTAGTTTCAACAGTTCCGGTATTAAAAGGACCAATCTAGAATTTTCCCTTCCATATCTCATCACATGTGTCAGACACAGCTAGGTGCTATCCTTGGGTAGGAAGAAGACAAGAAACCTTAAGCCATCTACTATATCAGGAAAAATCTAACACCAGCTGAATTAAATTATACAGTGACAGAAAAAGAAGTTTTAACTATTGTATATGCTATTAATAAATTTCGTCACTATATAATAGGATATCTAGTTTTTCTATACACTGATCATTATGCTATTATATATTTAGTTAGCAAACCAATTACTAATGTCCAGGTCACTTGATGGTTGTTGTTGTTACATGAATTCGATATTACTATCAAAGATCGCTCATGAAATGAAAACTTTGTTATTTCTTGTCCTAAGTACCTAAAAGAATTCATCTGTCACTAGTAGATGATCTATTACCAGATGAACATTTGTTTGCCGTGACAATAAAAACACCTTGGTATGTTGATGAATGGATAGAGACAGTTAATTTTATGGGGCAAGGTGATATCCCCAAGAAGAATATGATGATAGTGTTAAACTTTGTATCAGGTGTTCATGAGGGAGTACACAGACTAGATTTGGAATTCGAAATTCTTTTACTAGAACCAATAATGCTTCATGTGGAGGTGTTACTCGAGCAGAGATTGCTAATATTTTAGAGGATTTTAAAACTGACATTTTGGGCATAATAACTACACAGTTGAAATTCTTACAGGCAAAGATTAAATAATCTGAGGCAGAGTGAGGTATAGCCATATTTTGTCCTCGTTGTTGAAAGAAACATAGCCACAGGAAATTTCCACTGGATATGGCTAAAACATGTGCTATCTTCACTAAAGGTCATTCGATAGATGAATGCACATCACTCCCAGGATTGAGGTTCATGTTAAAAGAAGCTTAGGAAGACACAGAAAAAACAAAGTTTATGGCATAACGACGACAATGGAAGGCTCGTCCTTAAGGTATGATGTATGATCCAACTCTATTTTATTTGGGACAGTATGTTCAACAACAAATTCTTAGATCTACATCGCAGGGACAACCACCTTTTAAGCCCACCTAGAAATCACAAACTCATGTTTCACCACCTTGGCCAAATCAATCATTTACTAGGCTTGTATGGTTAAACCAACAATACTCTGCTCCTTCATGGTACAATTCAACCAATAACCCCTATCCTTCATAATGGACCAATTCATTTGTACAAAACTCAATGTGGCCTCAAAATAGGCAGCACCATACAGGACCAATCAATCTTCCTGTCAGGACTCTTCCTTAGTGTCAGCCATCATTCCAAGCCGCATTTCAATTACCTTAAAACCCCAACCTAAGATATGTGCACAATTTCTAGCTCAGCCAAATCCTAATCCAAATAACAGACTTGTCCGATATTTACAAATTGTCAAAAGTTCAGATTATGAAATAAATCCTCTTGAATGCAATGAATTATGACTAAGATATGGATGAGTCATATTCCTCGAAGACAAAAAAGGTAATCAAGAATAGGAATATAATGAAACTCGTATAGAGGAGAATCCTATAGTAAAACCTCCAATTGTCATCATTTCTTAAACAGAACCAGTTGATGGAGCAATCGACCAACAAGGTCTTGATAAAATTATAGTTTTTTCTCCCCCATTCCCTGAAAGACTCACAATAATTAAACCAACCATTCACTTTGACTTTGATTTTGTATGGGAATTAAAGAATTTATGTATAAAAAATATGCTCCTCCAAGTCATCCAATACGTCCCCATTTATTTCAAAACATTTAAAGAATTGTGCAGTAAAAAAAATGGAAGGAAACCTAAACACCCACCAATAGTCCATGTCGTAGGGACATTATCCGATCTCATTTTAGGAAAACAGGTACCTCTCAAGTATGATGACCCTAAAAATCCAGTGGTAATTGTCCAAATTTAGGGTCGTAACTTTCCATATACATTTTATGGACTTAGGAGAAGCCATAAATATTTTAACTCATGAAACCTATAGTATTTTGGGCATCACAAGTTTGAAACTGACTTTGACTTTGATTGAGTTAGTTGATAGATCAGTAGTCAGGCCCGAAGGTACTCTGGAAGATATTATTATCTCGGTAGACTCCTTGGAATATCCGGTATACTTCTTTGTTATTATCCCAAGGAAGATATCGAATGGGCACCCTCTGATATTAGGGAGGCCATGCTGGCAACATCATAAGCATATATAGGTTTCCAAATAGAAAATATGAAAATTACCAAAGGAAACACCATTAAAAATAGTATCCTATATCTGGCTTGTAAACCCAGGCCATCTGTTGAAAATTATCAACCATGCCCACACAGATACAGAGAAGAAAATTTTTGCTCTCCTCGCACATTAGATGAAGCCCTTGAATTTAAATATATGACAGAATATGATATAATTAATGACTTTTTTAATAGACTATGTACCATAGGGAATCCAACGTGTTAAATGCTAAAATCTATACTCGATAATGAAGCCCAGGAGGATTCATTTGAAATTCCAAACTATGATCATATACCCATGATTGTTGTCCATAGTAGCATCCAAATTGAAATTGAACCTCATAAAAACCTCAATATTACTGCCAGTCTGGATAACTAGCAACAAGAAAAACTAATCCAAATTATTCGTAGATATAAACAATATTTTTCCTGGGGATATTTGGATATCAAGGACATTGTTCTACAATTATGTACTCCTCATATTTATATAGAGAAAGATGCATGTGCTATTCGGTAGCCCAAAGAATATTAGATCCACATCTCAGGGATAAAGTAAAACAAGAATTACCAAAACTATTGGATGTCAATTTTATATATCCCATTTCGGACAGTCAGTGGGTGTCCCCATTAGTTTTCGTCCCCAAGAAGAATGGGAAGTGGAGAATTTTTGTATATTATTGAGAACTCAATAAGGTTACCTAGAAAGGCCACTTTCCCCTTCCATTTGTAGACCAATTCCTTGACACTCTCGCTAGGAAGAATTTATTTTCCATCCTGGATAGGTTTAGCAGTTATAATCAAATCCAAATCACTCACAAAGATCAAGAAAAGACCACATTTACCTGCCCATGTGGGACGTTTGCATATAGACTTTTACCATTTGGGTTGTGTAATAATCTAGCCACTTTTCGAAGGATGATCTTGAGTGTTCTTTTCTGATTTAATAAATGAAGTACTTGAGTTGTATATGGACGAATTTACCCTGTATAGTGATGAATTTGATCAAGCCTTAAGGAATTTGGAAAAAGTGATTGAACGATGCATTGCTACCAGATTATGCCTTAGTCATGAAAATTTCCATATGATGATGACCTAAGGTGTGGTTTTAGGACATCACATTTCTACTGCAGGTATTCAAGTAGATTCGGTAAAGATTGAGGTAATTCATATGTTACCCACACGCCATACACCAACTGAGGTACGCATTTTCCATGGCTATGATGGATATTATCGGAGATTTATAGCACATTTTTTGGAAATAGCTACACCATTGTATTTTTTAATAGGTGAAGTTGAATTTGAGTGGACTAATAAGTGTGATGTTAGTTTTGCAAATCTTAAAAAGTTGGCTTCAGTAGTTCCGGTATTAAAAGGATCAATCTAGAATTTTCCCTTCCATATCTCATCATATGCGTCGAACACAGCTAGGTGCTATCCTTGGGTAGGAAGAAGACAAGAAACCTTAAGCCATCTACTATATCAGGAAAAATCTTACACCAACTGAATTAAATTATACAGTGACAGAAAAAGAAGTTTTAACTATTGTATATGCTATTAATAAATTTCGTCATTATATAATAGGATGTCTAGTTTTTCTATACAATGATCATTCTACTATTATATATTTAGTTAACAAACCAATTACTAATGGCCAACTAACTCAATGGTTGTTATCGTTACATGAATTTGATATTATTATCAAATATCAATCACGAAAAGAAAACTTCGTTGCGAATTTCATGTCCTAAGTACCTAAAAGAATTCATCTATCACTAGTAGATGATCTATTCTTGGATGAACATTTGTTTGTCATGATGGAAAAAACACCCTAGTATGTTGATGAATGGATAGAGACAGTTAATTTTATGGGGCAAGGGGATATCCCCAAGAAGAATATGATGATATTGTTAAACTTTGTATCAGGTGTTCATGAGGCAGTATGCGGACTAGATTTGGAATTCAAAATTCTCTTATTAGAACCAACAATGCTTCAGGTGGAGGCGTACCTTGAGCAAAGATTGCTAATCTTTTAGAGGATTTTAAAACTGACAGTTTAGGCATAGTAACTACACAGTTGAATTTCTTACAAGCAAATATTAAATAATCTGAGGCGGAATGAGGTATAACCATATTTTTTCCTCGTTGTTGAAGGAAACATAGCCATAAACAATTGCCCCTAGATATGGCTAAAACATGCACTATCTTCACTAAAGATCATTTGATAGACCAATGTCCATCACTCCTAGAATTGAAGTTCGTGTTAAAATAAGCTCAAGAAGACACAAAACGAGCATATCTTATGGCATAACGGTGACAATGAAAGGCTCATCCTTAAGGTATGATGTATGATCCAACTCTACTTTATTTGGGACAGTATGTTCAACAACAAATTCCTGGATCTACATGGTAGAGACAACCACCTTTTAAGCCCACATAGAAATCCCAACCTTATGTTTCACCACCTTGGCCAAATTTATCATCTACTGGGCTTGTATGGTTGAATCAACAATACTCTACTCCTTCATGGTACAATTCAACCAATAACCCCTATCCTTCACAATGGACCAATTCATTTGTACAAAACTCAATGTAGCCTCAGAACATGCAGCACCATATAGGACCAATCAATATGCCTGTCAAGACTCTTCCTTAGTATCAACCATCGTTCCAAGCCCCATTTCAATTACCCTAAACCCCAAACCCAAGATATTTCAACAATTTCTAGCTCAGCCAAATCCTAATCTGAATAATAGACCTGTCCAATATTTACAAATTCTCGAAAGTTCAGATTATGAATTAATGTTCTTAAATGCAGTGAATTACGACTGAGATATGGATGAGTCAAATTCCCCAAAGACAACAAAGATAATCAAGAATAGGAATATATTAAACTCGTATAGAGGAGAATCCTGTAGAAAAACCTCCAACTGTAATCATTTCTGAAACAAAACGAGTCGATGGAGCAATGAGCCAATAAGGTTTTGATAAAATTATAGCTATTTCTCCCCCATTCCCTGAAAGAATCACAGTAGTTAAACCAACCATTCACTTTGATTTTGATCTTGTAAGGGAATTAAATAATTTATGTGTAAAAATTATGCTCCTCCAGGTCATCTGATATCTCCCCATTTATGCAAAAAAAATTAGAGAATTGTGTAGTAAAAGAACTGGAAGGAAACCTAAAGACCCACCAATAGTCCATGTCATAGGAACATTATCCAGTCTCGTTTTAGGAAAACGGGTACCTGTCAAGTATGATGACCATAAAAATCTAGTAGTAACTATCCAAATTCAGGGTTGCAACTTTCCAAATACATTTTATGGACTTAGGATCAGCGATAAATATTTTAACTCATGAAACCTACAATATTTTGGGCATCACAACTTTGAAACTGACTTTGACTTTGATGGAGTTATCTGATAGATCAGTAGTTAGCCCTGAATGTACTCTAGAAGACATTATTATCTCGGTAGACTCCTTGGAATACCCAATATATTTTTTGGTTATTATCCCAAGTAAGATATTGGATGGGCACCCTCTGATATTAGGGAGGCCATGGCTGGCAACATCATAAGCATATATAGGATTCCAAATAGGAAACATGAAAATTACCAAAGGAAACGCCATTAAAAATAGTATCCTATATCTGGCTGGTAAACCCAGGCCGTCTATTGAAAATTATCAACCATGCCCACACAGATATCAAGAAGAAACTTTTCGCTCTCCTCTCACATTAGATGAAGCCCTTGAATTTAAAAATCTGACAGAATATGATATAATTAAGGGCTTCATTAATAGACCGTCTACCATAGGGAATTCAACGTGTTAAATGCTAAATTCTATACTCGATAACGAAGCCCGGGAGGATTCATTAGAAATTCCAAACAATGATCATATACCCATGATTGTTGTCCATAATAGCATCCCAATTGAAATTGAACCTCATAAAAACCTCAATATTAATGCTAGTCTGGATAACTAGCAACAAGAAAAACTAATCCAGATTCTTCGTAGATATAAATAATATTTTTTTGGGAGTATTCGGATATGAAGGACATTGACCTGCAACTATGTACTCATCATATTTATATAGAGAAAGATGCATGTGCTATTCAGTAGCCCAAAATAATATTAAATCCACATCTCAGGGATATAGTAAAACAAGAATTGCAAAAACTGTTGGATGCCAATTTTATATATCCCATTTCGGACAACCAATAGGTGTCCCGATTAGTTTTCACCCCCAAGAAGAATGGGAAGTGGATAATTTGTGTAGATTATCGAGAACTCAATAAGGTTACCCAGAAAGGCCATTTTTCCCTTCCATTTATAAACCAAGTCCTTGACACTCTCACTAGGAAAATGTTATTTTCCTTCCTGGACGGGTTTAGTGGTTATAACCAAATCCAAATCACTCCTGAAGGTCAAGGAAAGACCACATTTACCTACCCATGGGGAACATTTGCATATAGAGTTTTACCATTTGGGTTGTGTAATAGTCCAGCCACTTTTTGGAGGACGACCTTGAGTATTTTTTTTTATTTAATAAATGAAGGACTTGAGTTGTATATGGATGAATTCACCCCGTATGGTGATGAATTTGATAAAGCCTTAAAGAATTTGGAAAAATTGATTGAATTATCTATTGCTACCAGATTATGCCTTAGTCATGAAAATTTCCATATGATGATGACCTAAGGTGTGGTTTTATGACATTACATTTCTACTGCAAGTATTCAAGTAGATTTGGTAAAGATTGAGGTAATTCTTATGTTACCCACACCCCATACACCAACTGAGGTATGCATTTTCCTTGGCTATCATAGATATTATCTCAAATTTATAGCACATTTTTCAAAAATAGTTGCACCATTGTATTTTTTAACAGGTGATGTTGAATTTGAGTGGACTAATAAATGTGATGTCTCTTTAGTAGATCTTAAAAAGTTGGTTTCAGCAGTGCCGGTATTAAAAGGACCAATCTGGAATTTTCCCTTCCAGATCTCACCAGATGCGTCGGACACAACTACGTGCTATCCTTGGTTAGGAAGAAGACAAGAAACCTTAGGCCATCTACTATATTAGGAAAAATTTTACACGAGATCAATTAAATTATATAGCGACAGAAAAAGAAGTTTTAGCTGTTGTATATGCTATTAATAAATTTCGTCATTATATAATAGGATATCTAGTTTTTCTATACACTGATCATTCTGCTATTATATGTTTAGTTAACAAACCAATTACTAATGGCCAAGTAACTCAATGGTTATTGGTGTTACATGAATTCGATATTACTATCAAAGTTCACTCACGAAAAGAAAACTTTGTTGCAGATTTCTTGTCCTAAGTACCTAAAAAAATTGATCTATCACTACTAGATGATCTATTCCCGGATGAACATTTATTTGTCATGACGGTAAAAACACCCTGGTATACTGATGTTCTAAACTATCTGGCAGCAGGGAAACTGGCAACACATTTTTCACCACGATAAAGGAAATTGATAGTTCAGCACAACACAAAATTTCCCTAGATAGATGGATATCTCTTCCACACAGGCTCTGATTTTCAAATTTGCAGATGCATCAGGGAGGAAGATATTTGTGAAATTTTATAAGCCTACCATGATGAACCTTGTGGTGGGCATTTTACAGATCGTATAACGGGACACAAAGTACTCCAAATGGTCTATTATCATCCCACAATATTTAAATATGCCAAAACATATGTCTAGGGTTGTCAAAACTACCAAAGAATGGGGTGTCCTAGTCAGGCCGACGAAATGGCTCTGCCGCCACAACTAGTAATAGAGCCCTTTGAGCGATGGGAACTACACTTTGTGGGTGCTTTTAACCCACCATCGAATCAAAAAGTGTACATCCTATTTTGCACATACTACGTGACTAAGTGGGTGGATGCATTCACCCCTTTAAAAGCCACAGAAGAAGCTTTTATTAGCTTCTTATTTGAACTTTTCATACGATATAGACTACCAAGTGAAGTAATAAAAAGTGGGGAATCATAATTTACTCCTCATAAGATTTCATCCACCCTACAAAAATATCATATTAAACACAAAATTACTTCTCCTTATCACCCCTAGGCAAACAGACAAGTCAAAAGTACCAATAAAGTCTTGGAGGAAATGTTAACTAAAACAATATCCACGAATCGTCAAATATGGCAACTAAACTTCTAGAAGCCTGATGGGCTTATTGGACAACGTGGCATAACTCTACATGTCATTCACCATACCACCTTGTTTTTGTTATGGAACCTATATTTCAAATTAAGTTTGAGATCAAGACTCTCAAAACCGCAAAATAAGGATTGAACTCCATAGAGGCACAAAAATAATGCTTACAACATCTTAACGAGTTAGATGAGGCATGTCTATTGGCTCTACAATGCACAATAGTTATTCAACAGTAAAGAGACAAGAAGCATGATCGTATAATTAAAAAGAAGACATTTTAGAAAGCTGACTAGGCATTTTTGTATGACTCTAAATTTCAAAATTTTCTTGGAAAATTTTAGACAAGATGACTAGGACCTTACGAAATCGCTGAAGTCTATGATAATGGTAGAGTGACCTTAACCACTATTGACAGATATGGTGCCTCCTTTCTTCCAAATAGACAACAATTACGTCTATATCGTTAGCCTCTCACAACAAAGTATTTTTACCATGATATAAGTAATGATTCTAATTTTCATATCATAGCTAGCTAGGGAAGCAACTAAACAACTACGATATATAATGTATATATTTTTGTGTGAAATTTTCTTAGTTTTTCTTTGACCACAATAAACTAAGGGAAAACAAATTACCAATTGTAGAACACCATGTTCTGTCACAACCATTGTTCCCTTGGTTAAATTTGTCTTTTCATTACCAACACAACTTTTTGTTCCATCATCCTTGTTGCATTGATCACAACTCATGTTCCTTTGGTCACAGTTGTTGTTCCCTTGATTATGGTTGTTGTTTCCTTACATCACAACTTGTTGTTCTGTCACCACTACTCCTTTGGTTACATTTGTTGGTCCTTTGGTAAGAATTGTTATTCCTTCGATCATCGTTGTTGTTCCTTTGGTCACAACTATTGTACCCTTGATCACGGTCACAGTCCCCTTTATTACAGTTGTTGTTCCCTTTGGACACGATTATTGTTCCCTTATTTACACATATTGCCTCAGTATAACTACTTGATTCTCTTTGTGGTTTCGAAGCATCCTTTTCTTTATCATGGTGACCATTATTATGTCATTCCAATCATTACGTTATCAAGAATACCTTATTTAATTTAGCAAACCCTATCAAAATAAAAAAATTTAGCAATCCTGATATTTTAAATAACATAAACTATTCATGATAAATTACCTCCACCAAGGTAGTTTTTCTGTTTTCCAAATAGACTGGTGACCTCCTCCAAAAATAAATTTGTGGGAAGAAAATGAGAATTTAAAATGGAAAATTTTCTTCAATGTTTCTTATGCCATCCCTAACTCTTAAGGAGTTGATAGGCCACTGTTACACTAAAAAATGTCACCTTGACTACTTACAGTTAGTATGGCTCCAATCAACAAGTCATGCTACCCTCTTAGGCAAGTCTCATGCCTCTGTTATCCATCTCAAACTCAAAGAAGAGAGAAAGTCTTGTAAAAATCATGTTTATCTCTGGGGTCGCAGGTTCTCTCTAGCCTTACCTGCGGGGACGCTGACCATGTTCACAAAATCCGCGTCCATAGACGCTCTGTATGTTAAGGGACAGGTGCGTCCCTCTGTAAAAGGCAAAATGCGCGAGTTTTATTTTGAAAAAGTTACTTGTGGTTACTTCTAGAACATTCTAGAGGTCGGTTTGATGAAATGGATGCGCCTCCAGTTGGTTCATGTATCTCTATTAAGGGGGAACTTATCCCATCAATAAGGGAGCTATCCCACCCATAGAGGGGGATGATCCCATTGATAGTGGACCTGAATAACCTCTTTACAGCACTATAAATGAAGGCATTGAGCCAGAAGGAAAGGAGGTTGGAGCTATACATTTTCTTTGGGTAAATGCTGCAGGATTTAGGTCTTCCATTAGAGCCTTTGTGAGGAGAGATTGTCTTCACTTGATTCTACTTGGGAGAGGGTGAGCTTTGTCAAAGTAGAGGAAAACCCTTGATGGACCCTGGGAGGAATTTGCACAACACCAAGGCCAGGTTGTAAGAGTTTCTTTGTTTCGTTATTAATACAAACTGGTTTATTTTTCTCAATAGCTTGTGTTAATGAGTTATTTCATGTGTTCCTTGGTCTGCATGTTGAATATATGTTTTATTATATGAAATGCAAGTGCTTGGTAATTGTTTGATTGTTTGTGGTTGCAGGAATTGACTTGAAGGAGGAGCTCATCCGGATCGTCAAGAACGGACTTCAACAACAGCGTTTTGGAATAAGGTAAGCCTAAACACTTGTAGTTTTCATGTTGTAAAAGGTGTATTTAGAGAAAGATCACTCCATTTTGTCTTGTTTGTCATTAGAATGTCTTAGACTTCTAGGAAGGTCAGTCGTGTCCGCACCCTTGACAGATTCCGTGTGACAAATTGGCGACTCCGCTGGGGAATCCATTAATGAGAGAGTCTTTTCCTTTATATGAACTTTGCTTTGAGAAAATCATTTTTATTTTCTGGTTTTTGACTGTGAGAATTAGTATTTGGGTGGCTTAGCTGTAGCTTTAGTTGGCTTTAGTTTTTCTTCCTTTTTCCAGAAAGACGCAGTCTCTGTGTGCTGCACAGTGCGTCCTTGGACGCGCTGTTGTCGACTACACAGTGCGGGGCCGCACCTGTGACAACTGCTGGCCTGCGTCTTCCTGTAAAAGTTAAGAAAATTCCATTTTTGCCTTAAATTACTTTTAGATTTTGTTTTTTCTTAGTGTTTTCCGCCCAGATCCTTTAGTACCCTGTCAAGAATTCTCACCTGAACTCGTTTTGTGAGCTTTGAGTGTTTTAGTGGTTTTCAACGAAGTTTAGACCTAGGGTTTGATTTTTGGTAAGGCTTTGTAGTGACTTTGAGCTTAGAAAGTTGTCCAGCCTTAGATATCTCTGGTTAGTCAACCTTCTTAGAAGTTGAGCCTGCCGTAAAGTCTCCTTGTTTGAGCAACTTGTCGTTTGAGTTGTTTTGAGTCAAATTTCGAATTGCTTGTTTTTAAAGTATTGATTTCCATTTTCAAAAAGGACAAAAAGATTAGAATTTTGTTTTGACTAGTTTTTGGTTCTGCAATAAGCTAGTCCTTGATTTGATTGTGATCAAGTAAAACACCTTAGAAATAATCATTGTTAGTTTTGGCCTCGTTAAGATTGCTTAGAGTAAATTTGCCTTTAGTTTGCTTATGAGTGCATTTTCATAGATTTTAAGAGTCGTTAAGATTGATTTTTGGTTATATTAGATTTATTTGCTTTATTAAAAGAAAAATACAAAAACATCTTCTTAAAAAGTCTTGTTTCAAGTAGCTTTTTGTTTTCAAAAGAAGAAAAGAGTTTTTTCGTGCATGTAAAGAGAAGTTATGTTTTTATGCTTGGAAAAGAAAAACGAATTGTTTCTTTGATTGTCTTCAATTAAGAAGTTGCTTTTATAAGGATTGCATTCTCTCAACTTTTTAGTTAAGCAATTCATCGAAAAAGTAAAGTAGTGGATAAATCATTTTAGGTGCATTTTGTAGTGGTTTCGAGTCGAGTCAACATACCACTAGTTTCACTTCCATCACCTTTTGACTTAAGAAACAACCTTAAAAGTAACGCTTAAATTAAAATCGATCTAGTAATCTTTATTTTTCTAGGGCTCTGAAGCACCAACATAGCTTAGGCTAGGGTCTTGGAGTAGGTGAGTACTTAACTCTCCAAGACTACAAAACCAAACAGATAGTCTATCTTGAGTAGAACAAATCCAATTGTTTCAGTTACATTCTGGGAAAGCTCCTCTTAAAAGAGAAACACGAGCTCGTGTCCGAACCAGTGAGGGGATCATTCCTCCCTCGTTGGGAACGACGCCAGGCAGTACGTATTACAAACGGTAAACCTCGGATTAACCATTGTCGAGGAGCCAGGGTCACTTATCGGTAAACCTTGGATTGTTGTCAAGGAGCCGGTAAGGGGATTGGAGCTTGCTACTCTGCCCTTGCGTGCTGTCGGAGTTTAGACTGTTCCCCCAGGTGTAATTGTTGTGATTGGTAACCTTAGTGGCCATAATATCTAGGATTCTACCCAAGGTGACGGTGGAGGGAAGGTCCCACTGTACCTGGAGCAGACGTCGGTTATACTCACTTGGATTTTCTGGGGGGTTCGCTTCACTTCGAGACGGTTAAAGTGGAGGAACTTGGTCCAGTCTATTCATTAAGCAGGTTGCCGGGGTAACTGTTCCACCCACTATTTCTGTACTGAATCCTGCGAGGTTGGGCCTAATCACCAACTAGCGCTTTTGGTCCGGAAGACTACTGTTTGTGTGTGGTTTGACGCTCTAGATTATTTAGGCGTGTGCTTCAAATTTGATTGGTTCTTTAGAAGACTTTAGGTGGTTTGATTTGAAATTTTTTACTTTGATTTCGTGTGTTGTAGTTAAAATCTTTAATTGTGGCGGAATTACCGAGACAGTCCCGTAGACTTCGGGGCAAGTCTCCTGAGATTGTTACCGGATAGATTTGTTAAGAAAACTCCGTAAATCGCGGGGTGAATCTCCTGAAAACATTCCGGGTCATTTAGAAGGGTTAAAGGTCCTTGTAACTCCTCCTAGTGGCAGTAGAGTAGGTTCACCTGAAGAAGGAGAATCTTCTTTGGTAGTCCATCCAGATTACCAAAGATTAGAAACAGGTTACAATCCCGAAGCTGTTACAGTTTCCGAGCTTGCTGGTAGTTTTTCATCTGCCAGTGAAACAGGCGAAGAACCTGAAATTTCAGAGCCTGTTACTCCAACTCCTAGTGTTCCTGATTCACCAAGAATAGAAAGAATTATCACCGAAAATCTTCCTGTTGGATTAATTGCTATAGAAGAACTTGTTCCAGAGGAAGAAATAGGCGTTTCTGATTCTGAAGATCTAATTACCCTTGATCTAAGGGAGCGTGAATCCATCTTTTACAGTCCTCCTAGAAGTGAGTCTTGGTACCTTGCATTAACCAATTTTTTAGACAACTCAGTAGGTTTTTCTACACCTCGTACTCCGGTTCCACCTAGAGGAATTCATTCTCCTGTAAATATGTCTGGTCAGTCGTCTGTGTTTTCGCAAAGTCCTGAATCATTTTTACATGGCGGTCCTTCTGTTCCTACTGGGTATCAGTCACTTTCTGGTACCTTTGCGGGAGCATCTCCTCAACCTGTTGATCATGGGTTATTAGTTGGAAACAGTGGTAATGTACCATTGAGTATAGGTGAAGTTTATATGATGTCAGGTTCAACTCCCATTAACCAACCTCAAGGTGGCCAATTACCGCCTGGGGGGCAACCTTCGTTAATGCCTGGGGGGCAACCTCAAGGTACTTCATTTGTGACTGGGGGGCAACCTCAAGGGTATCAACCCCAAGGGTATCAACCCCAGCCTCAATACGTACCCCAAAGTCAACCTCAGTATCAGTATCAACCTCAAGGATGGCAACCTCAAGGATGGCAACCCCAAGGGTATCAACCTCAACCCCAAGGGTATCAACCTCAAGGATACCAACCTCAAGGTCAAGGTCAACCCCAGTATTCGTATTTACCTCAAGGTTATCAACCTACGGGTCAATACCCTGGTCAAGGTTATCAACCACCTCAAGGGCAATCATATGGGACTACACCTTACAGTTATCAACCCTATCCTCAATACGGCTATGGATCTCAGTATCCTCAACCTGTTACGAGTCAATACCCTGGAATGTTAACATGGGATCCGTCACAGGGTCAACAGATGTCGCAACCAAGTATACAGTCGGTACCTCAAGCAGGACAACCTGCAGTTCCTGGTCCACCCCAGCAACCGCAACTTGTCCAGTCAAGTGTTTAGACCCCTGTAACTTCTATAGTTACTCAGCCGCCAATTGCACCGAGTACTCCACCTCACACGGCTGCAGCAGCTACCGCTTCATCTACCATGCTTACATCTGGAGTATCGGCAGCTCCGGTTTCTACTGTCCCTGTAACCGTTCCTCAGACATCTGTACCGTTGTCTGGACCCACGGTTCAAACCACAGTCCAGATGCCTGCAGGTCAACCTGGTACAAGTACGGTTGTTACTACTCAACCTCAATTTGTTCAACCTCCGTACCAGGGACAGTATCAACCTGGTCAAACTGCCCAACAACCGGTTTACCAGTATCAACCGTATCCTGGGTACAATTATCAACCACCTCAACAACCCCAGTACGGTCCGGTTAATCCTGGTTTTCCAGGAGGATATAATATCCCCAATGCGAATCCTGTTCCTAGTTATCCTGGATATCCTCCTCCTGGGGCTGGTATTGTGACTCAGAGTTTCCGAGATCCTAACCGGCAGTTACCATTTATTGCGACTTTAGATTTACCCGACTTGACGCGCCTAATGAACGATCCAATTCAATATCTTCCGTTCTGGCCGCCAATGCCAAATAAGTTGCCCAGCGATATACCCAAGTTCGAAGGTAAGTCTGGAGAGGATCCGTCTAATCACGTGATGACTTACCACCTCTGGTGTGCATCAAATTCCATCTCAGATGATTCTATCCGCTTACGTCTTTTCCAGCGTACACTCATTGGTCTCGCAGCCAAGTGGTACATTGAGTTGCCACGGGCTTCTTTTTACAACTTTAGCCAGTTAGCTACTTCATTCTTAACTCATTTTCAGTTACCAGTCAGATACGATAATGGTACGGAATTATTAACTTCGCTAAAACAATCGACATCCACGTACATTTCTGATCACATCCATGAGTGGAGACGTCGAAGGAGATTAGTGAAAGTTTTTATCCCGGACCAAATTTTAGCTGAATGGTTTGTAAAATCATTATTACCAAGAATTACTGAAGATGTAGCTAAGGCCGGCGTAGTTACTGAGGAGCAAGTCATTGCTCAGGCACAATACCTTGACTTAGTTTACACTCAGTCGGGTACGTTACACGAGAAAATTCCGGATCTTCCGAAGTCAAACCAAATCGCTGCTGCTCCTTCGAGATCTCATGCCGCTGATGGTATGATCGGTATCGTGACTACGAAGAGTAAGAAGAAGTCTTCCAAGACCTCCAATACTCCAATTATCACTTTGCCTGATTCTCCGACAGGAGAGTCTTCTCCTCCTGAACTTACCGCCGACATTCACACTGTAGAGTCATCTACGGCCAAATCCAAAAACGGTGGAAAGAAGAAAGGAAAGAAGAAAGCTAAAGCAGACAAGGCTCCAAAGGAGAAAACGGAAAAGTCGGAAACTAATGACGAAAAGCGCAAACCTCGTTATCCTTGTCTCATTTGTGAAGAAGATCATTTTACGAGAGACTGCCCTCATCGGGCCGAGGTAGTGAAAATAGTTAAAGGTTCTCCGACTCCTGCTGTGTTAAAGAATCCATTCCCCGAGCAGGAATTGACTTGAAGGAGGAGCTCATCCGGATCGTCAAGAACGGACTTCAACAACAGCGTTTTGGAATAAGGTAAGCCTAAACACTTGTAGTTTTCATGTTGTAAAAGGTGTATTTAGAGAAAGATCACTCCATTTTGTCTTGTTTGTCATTAGAATGTCTTAGACTTCTAGGAAGGTCAGTCGTGTCCGCACCCTTGACAGATTCAGCGTTTTCGTCACTACATTCTTCTCCGCAAAACTACTGTTATTTCGGATTGCAACCCTATGATTTATATCTTGACAAAACAACTGCTAGGGGGCAAGTACTCTAAATGGATCGTCATCCTGCAAGAGTTCGACTTGGAGTTTGAGAAGTCCAAGTCTAAGAAATCTTTAGTCTTCGCGGAATTGATGTGTGATTTCCCGAGTGCTGACACAGAGACTGTGGAAGAGGAGTCCATTGCGGACGAATCTTTGTTTCTTATTAGCACTGTAGATCCGTGGTATGGGGATATAATCATCTATCTCCAAACCCAAACCTTTCGGCCTGAAACTTCCAAGGAAAACCGTCGAAAAATTCGGTTTCAATCCCAGCAATACAGAATTATTGGAGATACACTTTATCGCCTGGGAGCAGACTTAGTTTTTCGACGTTGTTTAACTCACGATGAGGCTGAGAGAGTTTTGAATGATTGTCACTCTGGAGCATGTGGCGGTCATATGTCTGGGTATGCCACAGCTCAGAAGGTGTTGCGCGCTGGCTATTTCTGGCCGTCTATGTTTAAAGATTGTATCCTTGCCGTCAGAAAATGCCACAACTGTCAAGTGTTTGATCGCAAGATGCGCGCTCCACCTGCTCCTCTCCACCCTATAATTGCCGCTGGTCCATTCGCCAAATGGGGCATTGACTTTATTACTTGTAACCCTCACTCGGCCGGGGGGCATGCGTATATCATCCTTGCGGTTGATTATTTTACTAAGTGGGCCGAGGCGATGCCTACATTCGACGCAAGCGGCAAGACAGCTGCACTTTTCGTATTCAATCATATCATAACTAGGTTTGGTGTCCCACAAGCAATCATTACGGACCATGGAAGCCATTTTCGAAATGTCATGATGACTGAACTTACAAGCCAGCTTGGTTTGCGCCACGATAGCTCTACACCTTATTATCCGCAAGCCAACGGTTTGGTTGAGTCAATCAACAAAGTTCTAGTCGTCATGATTCGACGGATCATTGGTATCCATCGAACGAATTGGCATAACATGTTATTTTCGGCACTATGGGCATATCAAACTTCAGTGAAAAATTCAACAGGTTTCACCCCTTTTCAGCTAGTTTATGGCTTAGAAGCTGTGTTACCTATTGAGTGCGAAATCCCATCACTTCAAATGGCTGTCGAATTACTTCCAGCTACTTCCGAAGAGGAGAAACGGTTGTTATACTTAGCTAAATTAGATGAGACTCGACGTGACGCTACTTTAGCTATCGAGACTCACGCGAAACGAATGAAAGCTCAGTACGATAAAAATGTAACCCCTCGAAGTTTTTCGGAAGGAGACCTAGTACTATTATATGATCAAGCAAACGATAAGCTAGGTGCTGGAAAATTCGTTCCCATGTGGCATGGGCCCTACATTGTAAAGCGAAAGCTAGCAAAAGGGGCTTATGAGTTAGTTGATTTTGATGGGGACTCTTTGGGCAAACCCAGAAATGGACTTTACCTAAAGAGGTATTATGCTTAAAATGGTGGATGGAGAAATTTTTAGATAGGTTAGATTTACTTTCTAGCTAGCAAGTGTGTTAGTTTATTCAGTGTGCTTAGCTTAGCAAGTGTGGTTTTTCGTCATTATTTTGGCTCATCTTGGTTTTACTCTTGATATTGTAGATGTCGACGCCTCTCCAAACATACATTGGATTTGCTGATGGTGCTTGTCGTAGTACACGGAATATCTCTTCCGCAGCTTGGGTTATCTATTCGCCCTCTGACGAGTTAGTTTCTATGCATGGGGTAAGCCTCGGTCAAACAACGAATAACATTGCAGAATACAGTGCAGTGGTTGAATTATTATCCGAATCTATTTCATTTGGAATTCGACGTTTGATAGTGAGGTTAGATTCTGAACTTGTTGTATTACAGCTTAATAGAGTTTATGCCATTAGAAATCCTGTGTTATTAAGGTTGTTTTTGAGAGTGCGTCTCTTGGAACGTGAATTTGATTACATTGAATATCAACATATTCCAAGGTCTTTGAATACATTAGCAGATGCAATTGCTTCTCAAGTGTTGGACAGACATTTATAATAATCATGCAAGTGAATTTAAAGACATTTCATCATACATGTTAAACAAGATAAGCCGATAATAGTGATATATAGATATAGATAGAAGTGTGTCCAAAAATATATACATCGTCTTCGATCATAGGTTTAACACACCTTATGATCGGCAAAATGATAGTGCAAAAAGTCAAAAATGTCACATGTGACTACAAAAGTGACTAGTCAATCACTGGTGGTGCTCTCTGTACGACACCACTGCGCGGGCTATCTTGCGCAGAAATCTCCTAAACGGTCCAGGGACTGCAACCACGAAGCGCTGAAGCCTCATTGGAATGTCATCCATAGTAGTCTCAGGTATATCTGCCGTGAGACGCTCTAGATCATGCTCCAAATCGGCTAGTACTTCTGCTGTCGCATCCTGTAAGGCCGGTGCCGGTGCAGCTGGATGTCGTCTGTCGTAAGGCCGGAGATTGGCTGGACGCTGTGGTCCAACATCTGCATTTTTAAAATTTTACTGTTACGTTGAGACGATATATATGAAAAATAAAAAATACATAATTAGAAAACTTGTGAAAATGAAAGTACCTCTGTCATCCCATTGTTCTCCCTGTGGAAGAACCATGTCCGGATCACCTCTGAAATCCATTCCGGCATATGGAAAGTCTTGTATCACAAAAAGCTGGCCCTCTAGCCAGTCGAAGTAACTGTCAGAGAATCGAACCACTGCAGCACCCTCGTCAGGATGCCGGGCCATCACCGCAACCCATCGAACAAGCTTTGGCTCCCGAGGACCCAAGTCATCAACTGTGAGTTGCTGAGGGATCAGCATAGGAACTCTCTCCAAGGCAAAGCTCACGACTAGAGGCCCATATCCAAAAGTCTTTAGTCGTCCGTTCTTTGCCTTGGTTAGTTGACTCTTCATATGAGCCGACACAGCTTCGCACCAGTTGAAGATGGTGCCTTGGTAACAGTCAACTGCCATCCGCATTTGGGATCCGGAAGCAATGTGCAAGGCGGCCGCGCCACAAATCCTAGTGACCGTAAATGCAATAACTCTAAGTTCCGCCAGAGCGATGTGCTTTATCTCCACACCCTTTTTATGGCGAGTCCCTGGTCTGCACCACTCCTCGCGGAGATCATCAAGGGATTGGCCACCCGGCCTGGTCCCCGCAAGGTTGAGTTGCTCACCTCTGTTTGGCAAGCCAGTGAGAAAGTATACATCCGAGGGCTCTATCTCGAGCTGGTGCCCTCCAATGTAAAAGCATTGATCTTGAACGTTCCATCGCTCAACTAGCCATTCCAAAAATCTTACCTGGCCCCTCATACCCGGTATGGTCCAATATTTGTACAATCCACATGTTCTTAAGGCATCCAGAGAGGGTTGGTGGTTAATCGCAGCTTCATCGTCTTCTACGTGCTCTCTCTCTCTCCAGTCTAACATGTTTTGGGCCCTGCACATCAAAAGAGTCAATTAGAAATTAATTTGAGAAAATTTGGTGGTTTTTTGAGAGAGTTAGGGTTTTGAAATGCGCCCTTTGCGGAAGACGCACCCCGGCTTTTTAGCACAGGGCGTCCGGACGCAGCTCGACTGAAGGCGGACTGCGTCCCCAGACCTTTTTCCCGTGTGAGAAAAAGTCGGGGGACGCGGCTCACCCGAAGGGCACCTGCGTCCGCCGAGGGGCGCATTTTGAACCCAAAACCCCCCCAAAAAATGAAACAGAGACCAAAAACAAAAAACTAAACAGATAAAAATGAAGAGTGGGATGTGTAAAATACCTCGGTGAAGCGGCGTTCGATTCCGACGGTCAGATTTTCCGCAGCAACCACGGGAAGTTTCTTGTCAAAAGCTCCTTTTTCAACCTCAACAGTGAAACGGTAAAAATGACATGGTAAAAGGTCTTTTTATAGGTTTTTTGGATGAATTAGTTCATTTTTTACCATGAAAAGATGTTTTCAAATGTATTTTTGCCTATTTTTAAACAGGTATGAGTAATGTGTCGCTTTTGTGCAGGACGAAGGGATTTCAAGGGAAATTGTAATTTTTCACAAACAAAATTTCAGAGTCATCTTTTAAGCCCTTTTCTGACTCCTAAAACATGAAAAGATCGCCGAGTGTTTCTTTTTCACTCGTTAAAACGGAATTAAAAGATGGTCCCCTTTTAGCTCTTTTCTGACCGCAAAATCAGGAAAAGATTGTCGGGTTTTTGTCGTTTCGAACTCGATAAGGAAATAAAACGACGTGTCCTTGATCGCTTTTTACTTTTCAGGTCAACGACACTATTATGAAAGTACTCCTTGGTCGCAAGATCAAGCGGTTCCCCCAGGTATTATTTTATACTTTTTCGGGCTTGAGGGACACAAATATACGAAAAAGTTCAACGTGGAGTTTCCTTAAGTTTTTCAGACTCTCTAAAATTGAAAAACGCCGAGTTTCTCCTATACTGGGCTCGTTAAACTTTTACAGTAAAGGACCTGTTCAATTACAAACAGGAACGAACCACTCCTTCCTAGGGTTCGCATTTAAACTAGGTTGGACTCGTCCGAAGGATGAGCTTATAATCAAGCATATGTTATCCTCCTCAAGCTTGTTAAAAATAAAGAGGTACTTGCCAGAAATGGTGGGGGAAAAAAGAGAAGAATGAACCTATTTGTCACCTTTTGCCTCAGAAGAAACTTTATTACCGCTCTTGAACACGACACTTTTCATTCACCTGGGTTGGGAAATCTTTTACCTCACAGTTGACTAAATCACTTTGAAAATCTTTAACCGGGTTCAGGGATCAACTTTGAGTTATTCGTCACCAAACCATCTGTTGTGTCGTTATGTGTTCAAGAGGTCTGCAAGCAAAACTTTCATCTGCAAAATACTTGTCATCCATTGACCATCCCTGAGTCAGTCCTTACAGCAACATTTCTTCAACTTGAACAATGATTTTGTGTTGCAGGCTTGCCTGCAACGGGTCGCTTTCTATCGACATCGACACATTATCTAGAAAGATGACTTAGGAATCGACAGTACCTTGAAGTCTGCATGCATCAATGGCAGGTTTCTCGCCTTTGACGTCAGTTTACATCATTGACTTTCGATCAGAGGATTCCGTGAAGTGTTCGACATCAAAACATCTATTCACATTTCACGGGTTGTGCTTGGTACTTTGAGAACCATTGACATTACTGGTGGTTTCTCTCACGCTTGTTAACAGTTTACATCATTGACTGGTAATCAAGTGGTTTCTACCATGTTCGACATCGAATCATTTAATCACATGGCTAGAATCGTACCAATTTGGGAAGTAGAAGTGAAGACCCTGGATCTAGTTTCTACCATCCAGGCTGCGAGGAGTTTTGTATTCATTATCTATGTAGACTAATCATAAACAGATGGCTGCGTCCATACTGTGTCTACAAAAGTCTATAAAAATGATGTACTGCAAGATCATTCCTGTATCAGAATAGTTAGTCCATTAGTTAAAGTTTTGAATCTGAGTATGGGAATGCCTACCTCAGTGATGATATAATCTTATCCATGTATTTTGTGTTGAAAATTGCAGGTTCCAACCAGGCCATCCACAAGGCAATCCTTGAAATGATAAAGCGCTTCACCCTTCCTAGAATTACAAAACCCTATTCTATTCCAGGCTTCGCACTTTAGGGGGCAATCTGTTACACTAAAAAATGTCACCTTGACTACTTACAGTTAGTATGGCTCCAATCAACAAGTCATGCTACCCTCTTAGGCAAGTCTCATGCCTCTGTTATCCATCTCAAACTCAAAGAAGAGAGAAAGTCTTGTAAAAATCATGTTTATCTCTGGGGTCGCAGGTTCTCTCTAGCCTTACCTGCGGGGACGCTGACCATGTTCACAAAATCCGCGTCCATAGACGCTCTGTATGTTAAGGGACAGGTGCGTCCCTCTGTAAAAGGCAAAATGCGCGAGTTTTATTTTGAAAAAGTTACTTGTGGTTACTTCTAGAACATTCTAGAGGTCGGTTTGATGAAATGGATGCGCCTCCAGTTGGTTCATGTATCTCTATTAAGGGGGAACTTATCCCATCAATAAGGGAGCTATCCCACCCATAGAGGGGGATGATCCCATTGATAGTGGACCTGAATAACCTCTTTACAGCACTATAAATGAAGGCATTGAGCCAGAAGGAAAGGAGGTTGGAGCTATACATTTTCTTTGGGTAAATGCTGCAGGATTTAGGTCTTCCATTAGAGCCTTTGTGAGGAGAGATTGTCTTCACTTGATTCTACTTGGGAGAGGGTGAGCTTTGTCAAAGTAGAGGAAAACCCTTGATGGACCCTGGGAGGAATTTGCACAACACCAAGGCCAGGTTGTAAGAGTTTCTTTGTTTCGTTATTAATACAAACTGGTTTATTTTTCTCAATAGCTTGTGTTAATGAGTTATTTCATGTGTTCCTTGGTCTGCATGTTGAATATATGTTTTATTATATGAAATGCAAGTGCTTGGTAATTGTTTGATTGTTTGTGGTTGCAGGAATTGACTTGAAGGAGGAGCTCATCCGGATCGTCAAGAACGGACTTCAACAACAGCGTTTTGGAATAAGGTAAGCCTAAACACTTGTAGTTTTCATGTTGTAAAAGGTGTATTTAGAGAAAGATCACTCCATTTTGTCTTGTTTGTCATTAGAATGTCTTAGACTTCTAGGAAGGTCAGTCGTGTCCGCACCCTTGACAGATTCCGTGTGACAGCCACCCCATTCACTAATCTTTCATTACGGAAACAAAGAAGAATAAAAACCTACAGAAATTAAGAAAATATTTTCTCTTTTAAAGAATGTGAGGTCTCATCACGAGCCAGCCTACCATGGTCATAGGACCTAACAAAGTGACATTACTATTATGGTCACCATGCCACAGTAATGCCCTTTGACATATTAATCAAAGGACAAGAGGTCTCATCACGAGCTGACTTGTTCACTTTATTAAGATTTGGTGAATGACATTGTTACCAACTGGTCACCACGACAGAACAATTGTCTTTAGAGAAAAAAATTTAAAGAAAAAAGGAAGAAGTCAAGATTTTTTAGTGAAATGGGATATTGGCATACCAAGAGGTTGAAAGGAAACCCTATCGAGGCTATGGAGGCCTGCTAGAAGCAGAGGCTCTGCCTATGGTATTGAAGTACAACTAAAATTTCCATATCAATAGTTCTCAATTTTGACTTCCCCTGTTAATAAATAGAGATTGAATCACCAAACTAAGGTGGAAATTTATACAACAACCAAGGTGGTAATTCAAAGCCTATATGAACAAATTTGTATCTTTAGATATCACGATTGCATATTTATTTGTATAAAGGGAGCTTTCTAAATCTATTTTATTTGATATTTAAAAGGTAATATTGTGATATGCATCAATTTTTACCCATGATTTAAAATCCATTTTAATGCTTCGAACTTTGCATAGATATTCATGCGTCAACATATCTTGGCATTTAATATGCCTTATCACTACGCCAGGTGGCCTCGCCTAATTTCACCATCACACATTACGCAATTTAAATGTATTAATGTAACGTCAATTTTCCATAATACCAACGGTCATGGACGACCATTATTTTCATTGGGGGCAGCGAGAAATTGCACATATGATATGATACTTGCACATTTAACAAGAATGTCTAATCATTGCATCAATTTTCTTTGCATGTGTTAGATTGAGATAATAGTTGAATGTTGCTTTTTTTTTCTGCAAATTATTGGCTAAAACATTCTATGTCGCTTTTGAGTATTATTTGAGAAACAACAAGTATGGGGTGTTTATCAATCTGGAGAGAACCAACTCAACTATGAGTTTCTGAACAAACTCGAAGAATTCTAGAACAACTAGGCTGGATCGAGTACTTCTCTCAGTTACAAGGATTTGACAATTCAATTGCCCTAGAATTTCTACAAAACTTGAGAAATCGAGTAAAAACAGTGAAACAAAGGTAGATACTGGTTAACGAAGCAGTCTTAGCAAAAGCTACAGGCCTCTCCACAGAAGGAGATAAGTGGATATATAGACATACTAGGTTGCAAAGTGAAATGTTCATGTTCGTGGATCTCAGTGAAGTATTGGTTAAAAAAGGCAAAGGTTATAAGTCTGCCTCCTTTCTGGAGCCATGGAAATAGCTAGCAGAGGTAGTATAGAGATAAATTAACTATGATAACCGCTAAAATGTAGTAATACTGTGACACTTAAAGTTGTTGGAAGCACTGAAACATAAGGTGACCATAAATTTACCCTTCTTTTTAAATTATCTCCTGCATGAGATTGTTGTTAGAGTTGGTAAAGATAAGGACCAGAATTCGGTAGTTAGTCATCATTACCTCATAAAGTTGATATTTATCAGGGAATTAAACCAAGTCCAGTCAACCTGGAGTGATTTTGTAGGGAATAATGAGCCTCTGTCCCACACTGAAAAAAATATTATAAAATCTTAGAAGCCATAAGCTGAGAGGGTCATACAGGAACAAGCCCAGATGTCAGTTCCATAAAAGCTAACCAGGGTCAAGAAAAGAATAATATATCTTCTAGTATCCCTACCTATGAAACGTAGAATATTAGGTAGATTGGTTAAACCAAGAAATCCCACATACTATAATGAACAAATTATAGAGGAAAATGCATCCGGGAAGTCTCCTAAGGTTTAGGAAGCACATCAAGACAATTCACCTCAAATTCATGAGGAAGAGATAGCCCAAGTACTGGAGAACATGGGGACCTTTTTCAAATTGGATGAAGATGTGTCTTGCTTAGAATTTTTGCCCAAATGAACTCCGATGCCTGATTGTTTGGTTTCCCATTCCAATTCAAATGCTAACGTTGTGTTGCAATCCTTAGAAGATCCTAGTAACCCTTCTTCCCTAGAACAGATGGGTGAATCTATTGCAACCATTGTGGAACCAATATGCCCTTCGGAAGAAATAGTTTCGCCATATCTTGAGCATCCAAAGATGAGTAACGACCTTATTGACACACTTTAGTTTGATAAGGGCCCTATAATGCCTGTAATTATTACTAAAGCAAAAAAATATACAATTGAGGAGCTTGAAAATATTGTTGTCATCCTTTCCACTTCGATTATACAAACTAAAAGAAAAACTATTAGAATTACAAGAAGGAAAACCAACCATGAGATTAGGTTGCTAAAGAAAGAAAACCAGAGGCTGCAAACGAAAGTGAAGCAACCTAAAATACGGCTAAGGAAAAGTCAGAAGACAAGGCAAGAAACTCGTAGATTTGAGGTCTAGACTGAAAATTTTCTCACTGTTACTACAGAAACCCAGGTAGAGGAGACCATAACCGTTACTTCAGAAACACAGACTGATTTGGGTTCTAATGTGATGATAGCTAAGGAAACCAATCAAACGAAATTGTTAGTTTCCATTAATAGGACCACAGAGATAGAAACAATACCCCCTTACACTCCGTTGATTATGAATGTCACCATCCAGATGTTGAATAGAATATTAGAGGAAGAACAACAGACCTTGAAATGATACCAAGGAGAAGTAGTGCCCTTAAAGGAGCACCGTGATTTACTATAGAATTTCATAGCATTTTCCATCATTGAAGATGAGACCTATGCTAAACTCAGGGAAACAAAGAAAAAGACCAAAATGGTGCAAGGCTAGATTGAAAAGATTTGGAACAAATCAAGGGGGTTTTCTCCATTTACTTTGATGCTTTGTCTTGCAGGTCCCCAACCAAGAATTATGCTCTATTCTTACTCGAACAGTGTCTACTTCTTAAAATTAAAGTTGTTCGGTCTGGACAACCTTTTGAATTCAATAATTTCTATGATTTCATTAAATATTTTCAACAACAAGATGATCATGTAAAGTAATTTTTATGTGAATTGTACATGCATAATTTCTTTTTAGAGGACTAGAGGGATGAAAACCCTAGTCCCTTTATTGGCGATGTACAATTCCAAGATTTTATCTATTTTTACCAAGAATCAAGTTAGATGGTCAAAAGCTATGACACATTCTAGAAAAGGGAAAATGGTCTTCACTTCTAGGTTAGGGGTGAACCAAAAAGCCCTTTCCTCACACGCATTAAGTATAAAATTCTTAGGGAACAATATAGTGTTGTCCGTGCTCTTTTACCTGTCCATAATGATGCTTTCTAGGTTGGTTTGGAATACTTTAAAGAAATCAAAGAAGAAGCCTTCAAAGCAAATAAACAAAGGTGGAAAATGTCCACCAACGAGGTTAAAAATAGGGAAGCATTTAATTATAGAAATTTTCAAGTGGTTTTCAGTAGAATGCGAGAGTATGCTCATTTGGTCCTATCTCAAGGACCTAAATGGATATGTTGCAGGAATAAGGGTCCAATCATCTAGTACCCTCGACAAGATTAGAAGCCTAAATATACACTCCCTGAAAGAAGATAAGACTAGAGCCTTCAAGGAAATCCAAAAGGGAAATGGGTTTCGACATTATGGTGAAAATCCCTACCTCGCCTACTATTTGACACTCCTACATGTTAATCATCTATTTACATGAGGACATGCAAAAAAGTAAGCTGGGGAGTGATGTTGAGCTGTGGAATTGCTATGCTTCTTCCACTTTTTTCTTTAGTTAATATTATATTTTCAAGTTCTTTATGTCGAGTTTACAATAATTTGAGAGATAGAAGCTCTAGAAGGTAGATAATCATATATTAGTATTCTAACTTTTTAATGAATTAAATTGAATACTTAAGATATAATAAATTTACAATTTGAGTTAATTTTTGTACATGAGATATTTTATGAATAATTGTTGTTCCCTCAAATTGCTAAAGAGACACCAATTTAGAATGACCATTGGGCTAATCATGGCATGCCAATTCCGGATTTTCACATATGTGCACAGGATAGTCAAGGAGAAAATACGATCTGTTATCTTCGAGATTTTATTGTTTAAATAAGAAATCCTGAAAATATTTCGATTCTAAGGATAGCTTTACCATTCCAACGTTAGAAATGTATTGTAATATATAAACACAATTAAACTTTAGTAAAACATGTATGATTTTGATTATTCTCACCGATTGTAAAAGGTGATTGAACAACATAACTTCTTTAATGTTTTATAAACATTTTTGTAATTAATTTTTGATATCATTGAAGGTTTAGATGGTTCAGATTTAATCTATTATATTGAATTTTTTCTAAGGAAGTTACTTCCGAAGACCGTGGGCCGAGTCACTAGAACAATTACTATCTTGTATTATTACCTTTCATTACTTTTCACATGAATGGTTTGTTGTTCCCTATGTGCATTGTTAGATTTATGATTTAACTGTGTGAATTTTTAATCTATGATTTAGCTATGAATTGCTAAATTTGCTATTCAAATGTGTGAATACTTAGATTTACAATTCAGTTACATGAATGCTCAGATTTACGATTAAGTTTTATGAGTTTTTAGATTCCATTATTGTGTGGAGTGCATCTTTAGATTTACTTTATAATAGGGCGAATTTCCATTATCATGCTTTACTGTTAGTATTCACGAGTGATTGCAATAGTTAGTGCTTAAGAGTAACTTTCCTTTGAAGAAGTGTTATACTTTATAAATTATGCATTAGATTAAGGATGGTTAGTTTGGTAGAATTTAATATCTCTTTCCAAAGAAGTAGTTAAACGGTTTTATGGTTGCTGCATAGTAATTTATTTATGTTCACAGCTTGATAAGATTTAACATTTTCCAAAAGTATTCACTTATAGCTCTTGCTTTATATTAGTCTTACATATAACCCTCTAATTTAAAGCCCTATCCCTACATAGACTGTGGTGACAACCTTGTAACAAAAATATGAACCCCAGGTTGATGAATTAATAGACATACGATAAGGTTGATTCCTTAGGAACAACTTAGTACCCAACACTCAGCGAAGTTTCTTTCTTCACCTCTCTACACAGGAAGCATTTCTCTTATTTTGCCTTTATTTATTTATTTTATAGGATTTTGCATTAACATTTATTCATATTATGGGAAAAAGAGGGATCTCAACTTATTAAGAGCATAAGAGGTTGTCCCTTTAGAGAACCATATAGAAACCCCTAATTTAGGTTTGCGAATTTAGAGCTTTTCCCTTATCCTCCTCCACTAATTGGATATGCATGACAATACGAAAGAATAAAAGTGAGTGTGTGTATGAGGTTTTCATAAATATACAGAGGTTCATGGTTTAACAAACCTCTTCTTACAGACAGATCATGTTTTCCGTCAAAATTTCATTGACCAAAAGATATAACCAACACAAGGAACATTGACCGAAGGTTAGGCAATGCTGAAATGTCACAAGACTCTCTTTCAACTTAGGCACACACAAAGAATCCAACAAACACGTTGAAACACAACATTTATTTACCTAACATGCATAAAAAACAAAAAACAGGATCAAACAAACAAGAAAATACTATGTACATAGTGTAGGAACAACCCCAGATCATCATTGAAAATAATGTTTTAAGTCTTGGCATTAATGGGGAGAGAGTCAATCCTCCTATGAAGTGATTGCAAATGCCACATGTGTTCACCAATATTTTCATGAACTATGAATGGTCCAATCCACAGGGATTTAAACTTGGTTTATTTTCCTTTTTCCTCCTGGGCTTTGTCCCACTTCAAGACTAAGTCACCCACACTAAAGCTATTGTTCCCTACATAATTCTTGTTGAACCACCTCTTCATACAATTCCAATGAAGTGAAAATCATTCTTTTGATTTCAGCCTTTCTTCCTACAACATGTGAAGAGTGTCCATCCTACATTGCATTAATAACCATGGCTTGCTTTGGGATTCTTACGAATGTTGGAGAGTGGGAAAGTGAATTTTCGGATGGAGAATGGCTTCTTTTCCATACAAGAGGAAGTAAGGGGAGTTGTTCAGAGAGGGATTTGGCGTGACTCAATCAGCCCACAAAGAATTTACCAAAGTGGAGTGCTAGCTCCTTTTTTCAAAGAATATGGAATTTTTTATGATACATATGAGATTCTTATTTGTGGATTGAACAAGACCATTCCCCTGCAGATAACAATTAGCTGAATGCTTCAATAAAATTACATTTTCTAATGAAAAATCATAGAGTTTTAGCAATGAGAAATTCTTGCATTATTGAAAATAAGTGAAGTACGAATGCCGAAATGGTAAATGATATTCTGCTGAAGGAAATTGATGACTTCTTGATCATTCACTTGTTTAAGTGGAACTACTTCTATCCACTGTGTAAAGTAGTTTGTGGAAGCAAGAATATAGAGGTGATACTTGATGAATGCAGGAAGATTTCTCAAATAATATCCAAGCCCCATTGTTGAAAGGGTTCTTCCACTGTGATAGGCTGCAATGGGGCAACTAACTTCTTGCTTCGGTCGACACACCTTTGACAAACCAGAAAATTATGGGCATGACACTAAGCATATTTGAACAGTGCGGGCAACAAAAATTTTCCCACATGATTTTTTGTGCATTTGCATTTCCTACAAAATGTCCCCTAGCTGGTCCATCATGGAGGTAATGCAATACTTTCTCTGAATTCTTTGATTCAAACACCTGATCAATACTCCTTTATTGTGCTTTCTAAAAAGCACCCCATGCACCAACTGGTAAGATAATGCTTTGAGTATAATTGCCTCTTGTTCTGTGTGGATAAATGGGAGGGAAGAGTGCCATCCTCAAGGTATTGGCACACATTTTCGTACCAAGAGTTTGTGATAATAGTGGGAGTACTTCACTCTACATTGCACATTTCAATTTCTTGTTCCCATCTAGAAGGGTCTTCTTCTTCTTTTGCATCAACTACTTCTGTTGCTAGTTGACCTAGACCGTGGCTACTGCTAGTTGACATAGACCGTGGCCCTTGATGATGTGAACTGGTTTGAACTCTAGATCACACTCTTGTAACCTGGTAATCTAGTTCACTCTTCTCTCACCCAGCTCTTGTTGAAAAAACATCGATCTGACCACTGGGTGTAGAACAAAAATGATAAAATGATTTTTCAAAAATAGGGCCAAAAGTACTTCAACACAATGTATACTATGTAAGCTTATTTATCAATGGTAGGATAGTTGTGTTCAGGTCCTTAAATACTAACGCTCATAAAATATATTGGTTTTTCATTATTTTAATCATCCTTTTGCACAAGCACAATAGCGAGAGAAGTGTCAAAAGAAAAGGTGTAGAGCAGAAAATCTTTGGTGAAAGATGCTTTGTATAGAGTAGGTGCTTCTGTGATAGCTTGCTTGATAAAGTAAAATGAGTACTTTTCCCTTTTATCCCATATGAAAATTTTGTCCTTATTTACCATGTCATGTATTAGCTTGAAAATATGAGCGTAATTGAAGATGAAGTTACGGTGAAGTTTATTTTCCCCCTGAAGGACTACATAGCTTTCTTGTTTGTTGGGAAGGGAATATGTGTGATTACTTTGAACCTCTCAGGGTCTACTTTAATCCCAGTTTGATGTGGCCCAAGAGGTTACCCTTAGTCATTGTGAAATTTATCTTCTTGGGATTAACTTATATCCCGTATTTGTGACATCAATGGAAAATTTTCTGCGAATGGTGTATTTGGTTAAATCCCTTCTTAGAAAATATTGTGATTTCATCAAGGTTGACCACAAAATTTTGTCCAATCAATCCATAGAATTAAATTTCCATGGTGCCTTGAAATATTGTACCGAAATTAATCGACCCAAATGACATTCTCTTCAATCTGAACATACCCCACTTAGTACAAAACATTATTTTAATTTTGTGAGGCTCTCAGACTAGAACCTAATTGTATCTTGAATACCCACCCAATGAAGAAAAAAGTTATGACTTCGATACTATTTTTAGTATCTACTCCATAGACGACACGAGATATTTGTCTTTGTCTAAGGCACGGTTTAGGTTGCGAAAATCAACACACAAGCGGATCTCACCGAACTTCTTCATTACCGGGAACAAGGTTGATAACCAGGTTTAGTGTCGCACTTTATATGTGATTCGAGCATCCAATAGCTTCTTTAAATCCTTTTGAATGAGGGTCTCAAGTGTAGGATGTACCTTTTGCAGATTTTGTTGAAATGACCTGGCCCCTTCTTTCATTGGACTTACATGCTGGATGATTTACATGTCATAAGTTTTGAGCTAATCATACATCCACGAGAATAGATCTTGGTACTATTTGAATAAGAAGATAAAATCTTGTCAAGTGTACCAATATTGATATACTTCATATCTTCTTTTGTTCCCAAATTGATTTGCTTGTGTGAAAACGTTGATATGTGGGTCTTTGCATTGAATTTCCCTCAGAAGTGATTTTGCAAGTCATACAACTTCTGTAATGATACAATTCCTTTTGGCATGAGGTTTTCTTTTCTTTCGTTAGTTGCATCTTGCAATTATTTCTTTTTCTCAGCTTCATCAATCACTTCGTCTTTGAATATATCGGAATTCACCATAAAATGCAGTATTTTATGGTCACCTTTGAAAATGCATAAATTAGTAATATTTTCAAGGACGAATGGCTTATAAAGAATCTCTACAGAAAAATCTATCCCTAAGTTGTGAAAACCTACCTGAAGAATTTTCCAATCCATCCACAGTTGCGTTACACATTCTAGGAACATAGATAATATTAAAAGCTTGGAAATGTGAAATCAAATGCCATACCTCTTGTTGGTAACCGTTGAGATGAGGTGACACACAATGTACCGCTTTTCATACCCAAGATGAGTGCTTCGTATTCCATAGTGTTGTTTGTGGACTCAAATTCCAAGCAACTAGAGATTAGATATTTTTTCTGTCATGGGTCTATTAAACCACTACTAGGTTCAGATCCCTCCTATGTTTTGGAACCATCAAAATACAAAATTGACATATCATATGTAAAAGGGCTACTTACTACACTAGTACTATTATTGTTACTACAACTAACTATACAAATATCATTTTCACGAGTTGGACTAGGGAGGAGTTCCAATTGTGTATCTAGTGGGAATGGGGATGGCTAAGAAAGATAACACCATAATTTAGTTTCCAAAAAGAAATTTCCAAAGATAAGGTCTGTGAAATCCATTGGCTCATTCTCACCCTCTAAGGGAGTTACCATGTGTTTCATATACCTCTTTGAGTTCACCTAGATATGATTGTTTCTTCCCTTATACGGAAGCCAAAAATGTGGCAAGTGTGTCCCAAAGTATTCTTGTAACTATCTGGACTAGTCTCTGCTCAATAACACAACATATGCTTCCATAATTTCCATAATTACTATGTTTATATATTGGTGAAATTGATGATCAGATGCTAAGCAAATAAGCACATTTTTGAGTTCACCAATTGCATGGACAAGAGTCTTGTCCAGCTGAATGATCTGTGCATCTATTTTATTCCATTTTTCATTGATTTAATTTGCAACAGATAGAGGCATTATGTTTACTGATGCACCAGAATCAACTAAGAAATTGTGTACATTATAATTGAAATTTTAAATTTCAACAAAAATGGAGGGCAAAGTGTATTTACATCAAAAGTTAAAGCATTAAGTATGAACTCTAGGGAACTAGAGGACTTACCAGATTCAACTCCCTTTTGTGAAGAAGCATTGGTCCCTGAGATTGACTATCCAAGTGCGCATAGGAGCATGTCCCACTCGCTTGTGATCTTGGTTAATTTGAATAGTGATATATTGGCACAAGCCTTCTTCATTTCATCGACAATGTTTTAATTTAATCTGAAAGAGATTTTCAAAGTGTCTGGGGGAGTTTAATTTCCTACTACTTCCGAAGTGATTGAACTACTTTCACCATTTGTGGAAGTGATTTTCACTGTGACTTCATCCCCAAACTTGTTTTATGTATTCTGCGTTGATTTGACAGGTGAACCAATCTTCCTCAACAAATGTTCCTTCAATTCCTTCTTTTTCAAATCTTGTGTATGAGCCATCCCTTGGCTTCTTAATTTATATGAAGTGGTTTACTTTTAGGCCGGGTCATTACTTAGTGAATTATCTTCAACATTTCTTTTTCCAACTGTGAGTACGCAAATAAATTTGTTCATTGCATGACTGATGCTTGGAGTATCTTCGGTCGCAATAGTTTCTTCCTTTTCTTCCACAGGTTCAATTTGCTCGTCAATAAGCACTATGTCAATAAAGTGTGTAGCTAGAGCATTCATGTTGTGGTTCCACTGTGCGAATGCTTTCTCTGAGTGACATTCTTGATGAAATGAATGGTATTGATCCATGCCCATACTTTCGATATTCAGTAAAATGTTCGAGCTTTGAGCAGACTTGGCTGATTAGTTATTGCTATTGCCGAAGTTGGAAGTCATTCTCAGAAGGTTCAACATGGGAGGCCTGCTGCTCATAGTGGTCTCACTTGACCTTTGTTTCAATTATTCCAACTCACTGGACAAAGATTTGATAGCGCAGATCAAGCTCTCAAGGCAAATTACTTCTTTTTCTTTAACCTTTCTTATTGTTCATTGAAATTGTCCTATTTTTACCCCGAATTACCTTACCCTAAGCACTATTTCACAACCTGGACAAGACCTCTCTACATGTATTTTTAGTTCCTTTTACTGAATTTTTGGAAAATGGATATGTATGTTTATATTTATTAAAAAGGTTAAATAGTTTTATGTTTTTTTTTCATGTAACTTATCTCTTACATTACCTTATGGCTTGGGAATTTATGATGATTAATCGAAGTCAAAGTGGTTTGGTACAGGATCCTGAAATTCCTACACTCACTTTGGTTCCTGTACCAGATTTGGATGACCATCCTATTCAAAGAGGATTAGATGTAAGTTCATTGTAGCTATCAAGAGAAATTCCATGCACCTAACGTTGAAGTCTTCTTCTCAATCTCTTACAGAGGATGTAGGATGTTAGAAGGTTTCCAAAGATGGGGGTGGGCCACCATCTGCTTCATTTTTATGTTAACTATTCGATACTGTCGAGAACCAATGTAACTTGTATAAGTTAAAGTTCTGTCATAGCGTAGGGTAGCGATGCTGTGAGAGTTTTGGCTTTTGTATTCTGAAGATGTGTATCGCCACAACCCTTTAGGGGCTAGATCTGTCACTCTGTAATGTGCACTCACAGAGACTTTCAATATTTTTAATAAAAAGGAGGGAATGCCAGTTTTATGTATCTTTCATATTTATTTTTTGTAATGGTAATATTACTCACATAAGCTAAGAATTTCTCTTAAAAGAGAAATGAGCTGGTTGGTTAGGGTCCAACCAAGCCAACTCATTCTCCCATCCTTACCATGTTGTGTGTTAAATATAGGAAATGAGTGGTGATAAGGTTGCTACTTAATGATGAGTGTGCGTGATTGACAGAACTCTTGTGTGTTTCCTTTTCCTTTCTGAAGTGTTCTAAAATCTAAGGGTTTGTGTGTGTGTTAAGTGTGTTTCCTTTGTTTTCATTAAACAATTTCTTTCCATTATTTCATTAAAGCACAACAAGCATTTCCTTGGTCTAAGAAGTTTTCCCCTTGAATCACTTTGAGTTAATGATCAGGGTCTACAGGATTAGTCATTTTGATCTTTCTAAATGAGGCTTTATTTAAAGAGTTGCTTCTTTGTAGCAAGAAGGGAGAACACCCACACTTTGATCAAAATATATAACTCAGAGTCGTGTAATGACACCAAGCTTCCTTTGTAAACTATCATATTTAAATTAAATTCCTTTCTTTGTTAATCATTCACTTATTGGAGTCTAAAAGTACAAGAACCAATAACTATTCTTATTCAGATTCGAGAATATAAAAAAAATCTTTTTTACTGAAGTCGAATTCATTTACAAACACAACAACATACTTTGACATAATGTTGTATGTTTCATAGGGAATGTAAGTAGAATACATCTTTATATGGTGATCTTTTAATTGAACGTAAGAGTTTGATATGTACATTAAGATTGATAAATTCCCTATTGGCTTTCACAGTTCATTTTTCACAATTGTAATTCACATTTGATAGAGTATGTAATGATTTAGGATTTTTTATCTTTACTGAATCAAATTTTCCTTTCCGCACTTCTTGATTTCGTGCTTGATAACACAACATTTCGGTTTGTTAATTGAGTGAAATATTGTTGAGTATAGAAATAAATTCATTTTGGTACAGGAACATAATCGTTCCAGTACAAGAACAGAATGGTTACTATACAGGAACAAAATCATTATGAGTGCAAGAATAGAATAATTCCATTATCAGAAAAGGGTCATTCTGGTACAGGAAACATAATTAATATAATAAACAAAATAAACTTACTCTTTTTTCCAGTGCAAGAACTAAAGTACAAGAACATATTTGATTATTAAATCTTTTGAGTTTAATAGTTGAGTTATTGAGTGGCATGATTTATTTATTTTAGTAAAGTATTTGATTGTTATTTCTTACTGGATCCAGTTTCTAGAGTAGAGTGGTGTCATTGTGTCTACAAGTGCAAGTAAAGGATTTGTTCTTACATATTTTGAATGATTTAATTGCAGGAACATAAGTAGTATTTGCAGCACTAAATCCAAAGGCATTGGCATTATTTTTTCTACGCCTCAAAGTTTACGTAGCCCTAGCATGACAATTAAGTGTTGAGGAATTGAATTGCAATTTTGGCACCCAACATTTTGGAGCTATTGCTAAGGAGCTATTGAAATAATTCTGGTAAAACTTTAGTTTTTATTTTTCCACAGTAGGGATGAGTCTACTTTATTTTTTTCAAGCGTAGTGCGCTTCTATTTTTCAAAGGAATTTCTTTGGAATTGATTTTTTTATCATAGAAGAATTTTTCCTTTCAGATGCAGAATTTGATTCAGGTTGTTCCATCAAGATTTTGTCAAGTTTTATTTTTTATTTTTGGGTGATTTATTTTCAAATGAATGATTAGGAGAGGTAGGGGTCTGAAGCCTAGTAAGGGAAAAGTAAAAAGTGATAAATTTGATTTTTTTTCTCAAGCTGGGCCTTCTATTACAGGCAGAAATTCCAAACAAACACAAACCCACCACACATGCAACATTCACCTAGACTCTAGAGACAATAGTGTAAGAATTTCATAACCGCTGGGAGGGAAGAAGGAGACTACTTGGGCTCAAAAGACAAATTTGAACCATAGTCAAACTTCACATTCTATGGGAAGTGACCTGTTTAGAGGGAGAAAAATGGCAGATCATCAAGGCTATGCTAAGGGGACTAGTGAGAATCAACCAATAGAGGAGATGACTACTTTCAGGTTCCAATTGTGGATTCACATGAAATAGTCGAAATGAAGAATATCCCACCATCTATTCTTCCACATTTCCATGGTAAAGTGCACAAAGGTCCTGTTTCTTTTTTATTTGAATTTGATATATTGTGTAGATGTTACTATTATTTTTTAGATTCCCATAAGCTAAAATTTTTCCCTTCCACTCTCAAGGATTCAACTTTATGCTGGTACATGGGACTAGTAGGGAATACTATAGCTTCTTGGGAACAAATGAAGAGGGTATTTTTAAATAAATATCAAGCATATTGCAAGATAAGAGAAATGCAGGGTGAAATTTTTAGTATTGTACAAGGTGAAGATGAGACCTTATAAGATCATTTAGAGAGGCTTTTATATATCCTTCAAAGGTCGAAACATAAATTTGATCTAAGCACTATTACAACCTTCTTTTTGCGAGGGATTACAGATTAATATAGAAATAATTTGAATTTGTAAGGACAAGGATATATTTCTCAAAATCAATTTGATCAAATCTGTGACTTGTGCAAGATGTTATCACTAAATCAATCTAGATCTGGTAAAGGAATCATAATAAATTCTAGAAATATAAGATTTGGATTTACCGATGCTATGATTATTGGTTTGGAAAATAAAATGGATGATATGAAAACTGAAATTAAGAATACTGTTAGTAAACAAAAAGATTCCTTCAAATTTTAGCAAAAATTAGTAGAGGAGCAAGAGACATTATCCATTAATTTTTCATAGCGTAGAAAGGAGAATCTTTTACAAGAATGTCCTATAGATGTCAAGAGTGATAATAATTGTGTAAAATGTATAGGGAAGCACCCTACCAAATAATTCCCTTCCATATGAGGATTGAAAGAGACATTTGAAGGAGAGCATTTAGAAACTGAGCCATTACATGCTATGGGAGCACGGAAATCATGGCCACAGGTAGGTACAGGTATGATTCCTAAACATTTACCTTATCTTTCTGGTTTTAATGCACCATATTATTCCTATCAGAATACAAGTTACCCTTATCCTTGGCAGGATGGTCATCATTCTCAGTATGGGAAATCTCCCCCTCCTTAGAAACGAGGATGGAGAGGACCACCACACTCTCACTATTCCCATCCCATGCCTACACAATCATATCATACATCATATGCACCTTATCCCATGGCACAACCCACATTACCAGCAGCCCTGCCTCAGCAGATTCAATCTATGCCACCATTATCATTACCACCACCTTTTCGACCACCTTAATTCCCCTGCACATGCAGTTCCTAACCCAAATAATAACGCAGTGAAAATGATTCATTCTATTAGACCGCTTCCTTTCCCCATTTATCAGACCATTCCAGTTGGGTTCAATGACCTCCAGCTGAGATCAGGAAGAGCAGTTGAGTTGATGACAGGATGTGTTCAAATGAAAAAGTATACTGATCCAGGAAACCCAGTTGTCTCTATTCAAATAGGTGATGTCCCTGTCCCCAATGTGTTGATAGACCTTGGAGTAGCCATCAATATTATGATTAGGAAAACCATGGAGCAAATTCGGTTAACTCGCATTCGTCCTACCCCCAATGTGCTTGAACTTGCTGATAGATCTAAGCTTAAGGAAGATGGTGTTTTAGATGATGCAGTTGTCTCGATTGATTCATTGGAGTACCCCACATACTTTATTGTGTTACAACCAAATAATCCTAATGGGGGACACCCTTTGATCTTGAGACGACCATGGCTTGCCACAACAAATGACTATATAGGATGTTGCTCGAGTGATATGTATATTTCCCATTGGGATGCTAGGAAAAGGTTCAACTTGTACCCACTTGACATATCTATCTAAGAGCTTCGAGATACCTTGTGGTTGGATTATGATAATAGTGGTGAGGAGACTTGATCTCTTTCTTCGATTCATCAATATACAGAGTCGAATGTGGAGGGCGTGATCCAAGATTTCTTGAACAACCTAGACACAATGTGGAATTTTGAATCATTTCATCAGATCTTTAGTCCAAGTTTCCAGTAAAATTATGATCCCTAGTCCTTGCCCTCATCACTACATATCCTACTAGACAAAACAAGTATTCTTGAGTCTGATAGCACTCTTGTTGAGATTAGTCCAAGTAAATCTTTACACATTAGCTCAAACCTTGACCTATCATAGAAACAACAACTTGTGAGCTTGTTACGAGACCATCTTAATGCCTTTGCATGGAGTTATGAAGACATGAATGGAATTCCTCCTGAAACCTATACTCATCATATTTATATTCAGGAAGGTGCCTGACCTGTCTAACCACCCCAAAGGCATGTGAATCCTACACTAAGAGAAATCATTAAACAAGAATTACAAAAAGACTTAGATGTTGGTTTTATATATCCTATATCTGATAGAAAGTAGGTCTCTCCATTGGTTATAGTCTCAAAGAAATATGGGAGATGGAATATTTTTATTGGTTATAGATAACTAAACAAAGCCACTCTCATGGATTACTTTCCTCTTCCCTTCATTGATCAGGTGCTAGATACCCTTGCTGGTAAAAAGTACTTTTCATTTTTAGACAGCTTCAGTGGTTATAACCAAATACAAATCTCACCCAAGGATCAGGACAAGACTACCTTCAGTTGTCCATGGGGAAGATTCACTTATCGAAAACTTCCTTTCAGACTTTGTAATGCTCGAGGTACCTTTCAGAAGGAAGTCTTCGCTATTTTTACTGACCTTGAGTGTGTAGACTTTTACATGGATGATTTTTCAGTATTTACTAATTCTTTTCAAGAATTCCTTCAAAATTTAAAGAAATTACTCAATCGGTGTCAAGAATTCTGCCTTGCTTTGAGCTATAAGAAATGTAGACTGATGTGCCAAGCAAGGGAGGTACTTGGACATCTTATCTATGATAAGGGTATCTCGGTAGATCATGTCAATATAGAAGTTATTATACATCTTCTTGCACCCAAAACACAAGTGGACATGAGAGGATTCCTTGGACATGTAGGTTATTACCGAAGATTCATTGTTTTTCTTTTAGGATAGCTACCCCTCTTTTGGGATTATTAGCTAAGGATATAAATTTCTCCTAGACTAAGGCTTGCCAATGTGATTTTGAGAATCTGAAGGAAAAATTAGTACATGTGCCAGTCTCGAGGGGACCTGATTGGTCTCTTCCATTTCATATTTCCTTGGATGCCTCAAACACTGCCATTGGTGCAGCCTTAGGACATGAAGAAGACCAACAATCCTATGCCATTTACTTCACTAGTAAAACCTTCTCATTTGCTAAATTGAATTATAGAGTAACTGAGAAAGAGTTTTTAGCTGTAATTTTTCTATTAAGAAATTCAAACACTACATTACAGGTTATGAAGTATTTATACATACATATTATTCTTCCCTAAAATATTTAATGAATAAACCTTTGACTAGCGGTAGGAATTCAATGTGACTATAATCGATAGGGCAAGAAAATCAATTGTAGTAGCTGATTACCTTTCCACATTAAATAATCCTATTGAAGTAATTGTTGTAGATGCCTCATTTCCAGATGAACACATTTATGTTGTTTCAAAAAATTCTCCATGTTTTGCTTCTATAACTAATTATCTTGTCATGGGAAGAACACCACCTCAACTATACACTCAAGAGGGGTGGAAAATCATTCAAAAAAGTGTTTCATATTCCCGGATCCAAGGAGACCTCTTCTACATAGAACCCAACCTTATTATCCATAGATGTGTGAGAATAGAGGAATTGTTTGAAATTTGAAAGATGCCGATGGTGAACCTTGTGGAGGAAATTTTTCAGACAAAAGAACAACATATAAAATTCTCCGCTCGAGCTACTTTTGGACTTCTCTGTTTAGGGATGCCAATTAGTATCTTAAGTGTTGTGATATTTGTCAGTGAATAGGCCAACCTCGTCAAGCCAATGAGATGCCTTTTTTGTCCTCAAGTCATGTTAGAACCCTTTGAAAAACGAGACATTGATTGTGTAGGACCTATAGCCCAAACATCTTTAAACAAAATAAATATGTTGGTTTGCATAGATTTTGTAACAAAATGGGTGGAAGCTAGAATTATTCCTTTTGCTACTGAAAAAGTTGTTGTTGATTTTTTATTTAATGAAATTTTTACTTGATTTGGTGTTGCAAGGGAAATTGTTGCTAACAATGAACCTCAGTTTGCTTCTAATTTGGTGAAAGGAATTATAGATCCATACAATATTCGGCATAGGAAATTAACGCCATACCACCCACAGGCAAATGGCTAGGTAGAACCTACCAATAAAGTAATCGAGTCCATTCCTACCAAAACAGTGAATCTTCATAAAAGAATATTGGGAAAATATATTACCAAAAGCATTATTGGCTTGCAAAACTACTTGGAGTAATAGCACGGGTCATACACCTTCTAAGTTGGTGTACGAGAAGTAGGTCCTATTACCAATCGAATTCCAGATTAAAACTTTTAGAACTACAATCTAACTGGGTTTGGATCTCTCAGAAGAACAGTAGCAGTGTATTTTGCAATTGAATGAACTTGATGAAATCAAGAGAGATGTTGTTCAACAGACTATATTATTGCAGAAACAATGGATCAAATGAAATGATAGGTTAATAAAAATAAGTTGTTCCAATCAAGCAACAAGGTAGTCCTTTACGATTCAAAGTTTCCAAATTTTAAGGGGAAACTTTGTACATGCCAGATGGGGCCATATGAGGTAGTCAAACGTTTTCGGGAATGGATGGGTAGAAATTGAGACCATTGCTGGATGGGAAGTTGTTTTTTTGGTGAATGGCCATAGACTCAAAACATATTTCTAGCCCAACAATAAGGAATATTTCATACAACAAGTTCAGAAACAACCAAATATGAAGATGCTAGGTGGTGATACTAGCATACTGTGAGTATTGATTTTCTATTTTTCCAATAAACAAATAAAAATAAAAATAAAAAAGAAAAAATCAGAAATTAATAAATCTAGAATAATAATAATAATAATAATAATAATCATAATCATAATCATAATAATAAAACACATTACTATGAAAATCAACTTGTTGGGGCAATCATGTAAGGGTCTACTTGAAAACCTTCTTGCTTGTAGACAACAAAAAAACTAGAAGAAACTAAGCCCTTACCAAGTTTAGGGAAAATATCATGACAAATTTTATGCAAGTAACGCACGACTCCCGCCATATTTAATTCATCTAGAATACATTTATTGCCTAAGGTAAATACCTTGTTTCTCTTATTATTCCTTTTTCTCAATCTTCCCTCTATCTCTTCTTTTATTACCTCGATTGAATGTCCCTCCTATTCTTCATATAATTTCATGTCCCAATTTCTATTCTCCCCTCTTACCCCTGAAATTTTTTTCCCTTAGTCCCTTTTCCTATATCTCCTTGAATCAATTTACCTTATTTTCAGTGTCCCTTGTTATTTTCCTTCCCTTTCTTTACAAATACCCCTATCCCACTTCTTTTTTCCCTCATATATTTTTCAGGATCTAATCATTATTGAAAGCCTTATCTGTTCAAATATGGAAACATGGCAAAACCTAAACTTGGCGATAAAGAACTCCTTAAACTCTACAATAAATTTTTATGCAGTCTACCATGCCTTTAAATAGAGGCAATTTGATTGGTAATTTTAGAACATAAATAGTTTTATTTCTAGTACATGAAATGTAATGCACGAATCCCAATGTTTCAGTGTAGGAATGCCAATATTCCAGTACAAGAAGCCTTTTTCGATACAAGAATCCTATTCGAGTGTTAGAATTTTATAATGATGTTTTTAAAAAAATCACTGAAATGGGTCATAAATTGATTTCAAAATTTTTGTTTCTTTAAAGAAATATGATGGTCGTATGTGAAAACAATGGCCTTCTATCTTTTTTGTGCAAATGAAATTTTTGTTTTAGACTAGAAGAGGATGATTAATTAAAGTGTAGGAATTAATATAGGCCTAGGAAACCTTATTACAACAGGCACTACCATTTCCAATAAATTTCATAATGAGGATTGAGTGCATGTATGAAGGGCATTTCACTCCATTCTATTTACATCCGAGATTTTTCCATCATCTAATTGATTTTACCTCCAACATGTGTGATTTTTCCATCCATTCCTTGAAAACATACTCGTTACATCTGCCACTCCCAATCATTATTACTCACCTAGCTTGAAGATTATGCTAAATCTACCACCCTCCTAACTGGAGTTTGTAGTGTTAGATCGGAATTTTCTCCAATTGATGATGTAAGTCGGGATGAGATGTTGTTAGACCATGAATTGGGAGATGAATGCATGAAATTTGAATTATCATTCAATATAGGGATCGTTTGGCATCATGAATAATCATTCCTGCCCTTCCCAAGCACTGAAGGTTATATGTTGTGATGAATTTCTTTGGAATTCTTCGTTGAAGTTTTGAACAGGTTGGGGGATTGTACGTAGTGACAATCTTTTGAATGTCATGGAACTAGTTTGAATCGATCCTTGGTCCATCAAAGAGTTGGAGCGAATAGTTCAATATGAAGGAAGCTTACGTATGTTACAGGAAACTAGTTTTATCTCCTTTGTATAAAAAATTGATGGCTATGATTCCACCATTGCTCAAGATTTTGCACAAAGTTCGATGGAAAAGCGTCCACTGTGGGCTCTCTGCAATTCCAAGTAACAGAGCAATCTATCTCATAGGCTATCATGCTACTAGCTATAGGGGAAAAGTGGTTTAAGAAAGGTGATATAGAGAAGGGTGCATGGCACAAATTATTGATATAGGTTGGATGTGAAGTGGATTGGAAGATAGGTTTGTAGGGAAGCGAAATGATCGAAAAGTGGTGACACCTATTATATATCTTGTAGAAATTTCTTACCTGTGAGGGGAGGTATTTTTTAACCTACCTGTACCACATTATCCTATTGATTCATTTTGAATCTGGGAAGTTAATTAAATTTCGTTACTTTCTATTAAAAAGTTTAGATAAAATGTTGAAGAGAGTATAGAAGAGCTAGAAGGATCAAATAGATTTTAAGCTCTATCACTATTAGTTGATTAAAATTTTGATTAAGAAAGAGTTAGAGAACAGGGGAAGTACTTGGGAAGGGTTTTTAAATTCATATCAGAGTAGGAGCACTGTGAAAATTTCTCATGCCAAGGATCAGCAAGAGAAGGAGCATAAAGGGGCTACTGAATCTAAGGATACCCAACGTCGAAAAGGGAAACAACTGCTCTCAGGGGGTGATAAAGATAAGAAATTTGAGGCCACCAAACCCCATTCCACAAAGCATAAAATGGAAAATAATGAGAAGGATAAAGTCAATACGCAACGACCATCCCAAAGGATTAAAAAAGGATTATTGAAAGATCACCATGCTTCCTCAAGCAAGAAGACATCTACACCGGCTACTTTATCAGAGGTTGAGGTTATTGAACCCATGAGTCTTCTCAGAAATACTGTTCCTCCCCTAAAATCCTTCCATTTGACAGTCATGTGGGAAATGTGTTATTTCAATACAACCTCTCCCTTTTGCTAGGTGTAGCAGTGTTGGATACTTTAGTTTTTAGCTCGGGATATAAAGAGGATAAGAATGATGTTCCTCTAGCATATTTGATGAAGAGAATTAAGAAGCAAAAAGTGACCCATGAATAGGAGGTCAAGAAAGAGATAATAAAGGAATATAAAGAGGATAAAAATGAGGATGATGCTCCTCTGGTATCTATGTGGCCGAAGGTTAAGAAAAAAAGGTGAATCATGGGAAAACAATAAATAGCTTCAAAAGAAGAAGAAGGAAGAACAAGATGAGGATGATGTTCCCCATACATCAGTAGCAGAGGAAATAACAACACAAGGAGAGGGTAGAGTAAAGGATGAAATGAAGGACTCTTCCCCTAGGAGGAAGATGATTTAAACTCAGAAGTTAAAATAACAGGTTTATGAATTTAAAGTTTTAAACATGTATATACAGGATCAAAACACACTGTTAAAGAAGACGAATAGAGAACTGTCAGTGATAGTGACTGAGTTGAAGAGACAAGTAAGGAATTCAAAGTTTCACATGTCCCACCTAGGATTTCATGTTAAGAGGTTGGTCAAGAACACAAGGAAAGTTCGAGTGAAGAAAGTGAAAATAGAAGGTTTAGGGATTAATATTCAAATTCAAAAATGAGGAGGAAGATTTCAATTTTTTTTTTTCAAAGGATAGTAGTTCTGTTAGGACACACAACAAGATGAGGTTGGGGGGATGATGGTAATTGATATTCTCCTATTTTTACCTCAAATTACCTTACCCTAACCATTTTTTCACAACCTAGACAAGACCTCTCTAAATAAATTTTTGTTTCCTTTTAATGAATTTTTGGAAAGTGGATATGTATGCTTACCTTGATTAAAAAGGTTAAATAGGTTTATATTTTTTTCATGCAAATTATTACTTACATTACCTTATGGCTTGGAAATGTATGTTCATTAATCAATGTTAAAGTGGTTTGGTATAGGATCTTGACATTCCTATACTCACTTTAGTTCCTGCACCAAATTTGGATGATCACCCGATTTGAAGAAGATTAGCTCCAAGTTCATTGTATCTATCAAGGGAAATGTCGTGCACCTTCCCTTGAAGATTTGTTCTCATTTTCCTGTACAGGGTTTGGGGCATTACAGGGTTTCCAAATATGGGGTTGGGCCGCCATGTGCTATGTCTTTATGTTAACTATTTAATGGGGCTAAGAGCTGATGTAACTTGTATATTTAAAGCTCTATCATAGCATATGGGAGTGATACTATGAGAATTTTGGCTTTTTTATTCTAAATATTTGTATCACCACAACCCTCTCGGGGCTATATCTGTCACTTTGTAATGTGTATTCATAGAGATATTCTATCTTTTTAATAAAAGGGATGCAATGCAATTTTTATGCATCTTTCCTATATGTTTATTGTAATGGTAATCTTACTCGGATAAGCTAAGCGTTTTCCTTAAAAGGGAAACGAGCCAGTTGGCTAGTGCCCAACCAACCTAGATCATTCTCCCAACATTACTGTGTTGTGTGTTAGGTACATGAAATGAGTTTTGAGAAGATTTCTTCTTAATGATGAGTGCATGTGATTGAGAGATCTCTTGCGTGTTTCCTTTTCCTTGCCGAAGTGTTCTCAGATTTGAGGGTTTGAGTGTGTGTTAATTATGTTTCCTTTGTTTTCATTAAATCGTTTCTTTGAGTTATTTATTTAAAGAAAAATAATCAATTCTTAGGATTGAGAATTTTTCCCCTTGAATTGCTTTCAGTTAATGATTAGGGCTTGCAGGATTATTCATTTTGATCTTGCTTAATGAACAGTTAAGGTTTTGTTTAAAGAGTTTCTTATTTGTAGCAAGCTTGGAGAACCCCCACACTCTGATCAAAATATATAAATCCTAGCTATGTAAAGATGCCAATATTCTTGTGTAAACTATCATATTTAAATCATATTCCTTACTTTGTTAATCATTTGCTTACTAGAGTCTTAAAGTATAGGAATAAATCATTATTGTTACTCATATTCAAGACTCTAATTTTTTTATTTTTTTATTTTGAAGTCGAATTCATTTACAAATACAATAACATACTTTGACACAGTTCTGAATGTTTCAAAGGGAATGTAAGTAGAATACACCTTTATATGACGATCTTTTATTTGAATGTAAGAGTTTGATATTTGCATTAAGATTGATAAATTTATCATTGGCTTTTGCAGTTCATATTTCAGAGTTGTAATTCACATTTGGAAAAGTATGTAATGATTTCAGATTTTTTTATCTTTACTAAATCAAAGTTTTCTTTTCCACGCATCTTGATTTCATGCTTGATAACACAATGTTTTGGTTTCTTGACTAAGGAGTGAAATATTGTCTAGTATAGAAATATATTCATTCTAGTATAGGAACAAAATCATTCCAGTACAGGAACAGAGTTGTTCCAGTACATGAATAGAATAATTTTGAGTGCAAGAATACAGTCATTCTAGTACAGGAACATGGTCATTCTGCTGCAGGAAACATAATTGATATAACGCAGAAAATAAAATTACTCTATTTTCCCAGTGAAAGAACAAAAGTACATGAATAAATGTGATTTTTAAATATTTTGAGTTCTACAATCGAGTTATTGAGTGGCTTGACTTATTTATTTCAACGAAGTATTTGATTTCTATTTCTGAGTGGATCTAGTTTCCAGAGTGATGTGGTTTCATTATGTGTGCAAGTCCAAGTAGAGGATTAAAAGGCTTTCTTGTACTTTTTTCTTTCAGATCTCGAATGAATTAATTGCAGGAATAGAAATAGGATTTGCAGGGTTAAATCCAGGGTCTTTGGCATTACTTTTTCTATGCCTCAAAGCTTACGTAGCCCTGGTTCGACAATTAAGTGTTGAGGAATTGAATTGCAATTTTGGCACCCAAAATTGCTTACAAAGGCATGAGACCTTTTCCCTATGTCTTTGGAGGCTTTTGTTACTTCTTCATCTGTAGTGACTCGAATCACACACAGGTCCTTCTCGACTGTGATCGCCTCTTCAAAAGTTTCAACCAAATTTGGTTTCGTAGTTCTTTTCATGAACTGCACAACTCTTGATGCTAAGGCAGATGCGAACTAGTCAACTGTGAGGAAGTCATGAGGTTTTGTGTTTGCCAAAAATATGTTCAAGATACAGTTAAGCTTATGATTGAAATATTTCAACTTTTCTTTCTGCTCAATCTTGAGATTTCCCAGTTCTTCCAAAATCATGGTAGGGGTTTTATCATCAGCGAAGTTTTCAAGAAAGAATGTATTAAAACCCCTCCAATTTTGTATCAAGTTCGGAGGAAGGTTCTGATATTATACAGATACTCTGCCATCTAAGATACATGGAAACATTATACATGAAAAATCATCATACCATACCTCAAGTATTTGCATATGTAGGGAGAAATGGTCTAGATGATCCTCCACCTTTATTTATTTTTCAAGGTCATACTTCATCAGTAGCTTCTTCAGGTGCCTTGGCATCTTGTGTACCACACCCAGCAGTGAAAGTGGGCCTCGATTCATTCATTCTAGATCATGGGATGCCATGTCTTTGTCACCATATTCCCCTTCTTCATCATAATCTAATTGGTTTACTTCTTCTTCTTCTTCTCCGCCCAACCTGTGGAAAGTATTGTCCAATAGCACTGTGTTATCACTATTATGATCATTGAAGATTGGAGGTCGTTCTAGTTTTCCTACATTTTCTTTAGAAACTACTAACTCTTCAAAGGTGGCGAGAACCAATTCTTCAACTATTGATATCACTATCCCTGTGCGGGTGGTTTGGTTCAGAAAATATGGAAGAGTTTCTACTCTAGGTATCAATCCAATAGATCTCGCAAAATTTTGGGTGATGGGGCGGATGGACCGAATTTGACCGTAAGAGATTATGTAAGCTTGCCCAATTCAAGGCAAAGAAGAATTACCAACTTTAGGAATATGCACAAGGGAGTTGTCAGGAATGTTAGTCCCTTGATCGAAGGACGTAATATTGGGGTTGGCGAGGTTATCAACCATAAAAACTTGGTTTCCCTCCTTCTAGAATTATAATGTTTACAGTGATGGACCCACCAAAACTCAAGGGGTCTCCTCGATTGAAGTTCAAATTAGACCTCACACCATTTGGAATAGGAACCCCATCTGGAATATCAGCCAAGTTGCCATGTATTCTTATAGATTTTCCTTGGGTATAACTGCCAGCAATAGAGGAATGCGTGGTGCCTTCAAAAAGAAAGAAGGTATGCCTAGTGAATGTTTAGTTGTAGGTCTGTCAATATTATTCTAGTACAGAGGGAAAGAGTAAAGTGAGACTCTAAGAGAGAGGTAATAGTACCACCCAAGAAGAGACACATGCAAATAAGAGGGATCCGTTGAACATCGAGAAGAAGAGTCCAAAAAATATGTGATGGTCATTACAACCAATGAATGAGAAATATTTGGCTAGCATCCTATGGAATATTCCACAGGGATGGATCAACAATAACAACCATTACAAAACATTCTCAATAATATAAGTACTAAAATAACCTAAATAGTTCAACTACTTTAGCATAGATGAAAGCAAACATGAAATACAAACATCCACTGAATAGTCTTACAAATATTCATAACCAATGCATGAATAATGTGTCAGCCATTAAGGCTTTTGTTATTAAGTAAAAGTCCCAAGACATGTGTATACAATGAACATCACTAGTTCCAATACTAGAGCGTTGGAGTCACTCCTTGCTCCTCAAAATAACTAGTTTGTCTCTATAATGCCTTGCAAAAGGAGCCAAGATGAAAAGTCTTTTGCTCATACAACGAGTGTGTATATATAACCAAGAGGTGGTGCTTCACCTTCCTTGTGATCCATTGACTACCCTCATGATTGTTTGACTTCCTATCACTTTTCGAATTTACATGACTCTTCATATTCTAAACGCATCATTTGGACTTCAACTTCACAATACATTTGAATAAATAATTAGATAATCCACAATAATCATGTGGCGTATGATGACTTGTGATAAGACATGACATGAAATTGATGACATGGACTACATTATGATGTGACAGTGCTAATTTTTCCTTCATTCTACTTCTTTCTTTGTGTCTTATTTAAAAGATGGTACATGTTCTTCTAATTCCTCCTCCTTATGACTTGAAAATGAGGAGTGTTCCATGTGATCCTGATCTTGATCTTTTGTTATAGTTCGTTGTTCCTTCGCCTTCTTTCCTAATGATCATATTGCATACTCAGCTATAAAAATGTCTTTCAACATGTTGCACTCCTTCATCTCCTTCTTCATCATCTCACCATGTTATGTAGAGTTGCAGAGTTCAAGAAGTCAACAAGAGCCTTGAGCCTTGAGACTACACAGTGCCTAGTTCAGGTTGGGCTAAGAGAGAAAAATGTGTAATTCTGGAGATCAATGTGAGAGGATGAGTGGATGAGCATTAGGAGACACATTGTACAGTTGCAAGAGACAAGGGAGGCTATTCCATTCCAAAATTGTGTAGTTCAAGATCTCAAGGATCAGCTTGTAGCTAGAGACTGAAAAATGTGTAGTTCAGACCTGGTTGGAAGGCATGATTGCATAGTTCTGGGCTTGAGCAATGAGGTTGAAAAATGCATAGATATGGGCTTGAGCACTAAGGTTGTGAAATACACAGTTTTGGGCTTGAGCACTCAGGTTGTGAAAAGAGTAGTTCTGGGCTTGAGCACTGAGGTTGAAAAATGCACAATTCTAGGCTCGAGCACTGAGGTTGTAAAATGCATAGTTATGGGTTTGAGCACTGAGGTCATGAAATGTGTAGTTCTAGGAGGAAGATATTATTCATTGGTAGTGCCAAGTGGAAATTTCCCTTCCCAAGGGTTGAGACTACGCAATGCATAGTTTAGGAGGGTTGGATAAGGCTAGGTTGCCAATAATTGTTTTGAAATTTGGCTAAGTGTGGGACCGAAGAGACTGTTGTAAATCAGTGATATGACTTGGATGTGATCACCCACATGAGATGCATTGACGAAACAACAACATAGATTATCTAGAACACATTAACAACATATTTCACTCAATGTGACAACTTTGTGACAACTTTACGACAAGTTCGACACTTGACGCACACTTTGCGATGATTGTGACGACACTTGTACAATAGTGCTTAAAACTATGGGAATGAGTGCAATTGATGTTTACATGGTTACAAAACCCATTTACACAAATATGACATCTTGAAACCACCAGAACATGGTTATATACATGATACAACAACCAACATATGAAAAAGATGAAACTTCTCCTATCTTGCAAATGGGACAAAAAATCCTCAAGAAAACATATGGAATGAGTTTCAAATTTTGTGATGACAATGTTCAAGACCAAAGAAGGCTCTTAAATTGAGCGTAAGCCAAAATTTTGGACGGTGTTGCAACAAAACCAACATGCCACTAGCTCTTTCCTTCCCGCACTAGCACTATTTTCCTGCAACTGAATTGATCCTCAAGAAGGATCTGCTTATCATATCTCATATATAGGTTAAAAGAATTTGAAACTCAATTATTCATGGAGGAAGTTTAAGTAATAATAAAAAATCTAAATCTAAATAGGAATTGTATCATAAATAATTAACAAAAATCTAAATGGTACTTATCCTTCAACAAGAAGTGATCATCTCCCTCTTGAACCAACCTTCAAGGGTTAGCACTGATAATTATCCATGTAACAATGTTACCTTCAATGTTTTCAATGACTTCATCAACAACCAAGCCTAATTGAGGCTATTCTATCTAGGGTTATGCTTGAATATCTCTCAAGTGCTAGAACAAGTTCATATTTATCATGCTAGGGTTTCAAAACTGAAACACTCTAGCCTTTATCATATCCCATGGTTTCTTCCAAACCCTAAGCCTTGTGATTTCCATCGAACCCCAATAACGAAATTGCTTAGTGTTCGCTTCAAACCCTAGTATTATTTTAGTTTTCCTTTATCTTATCCTACTTACATCAATTATTTCATAATAGGGATGATCACAATGACTTTTGTTCAACCCAACTTTGATACCATTTTAAATTTTCTTAGGGTTATATTGTTATTTTCTTTAGATAATTTCATTTCACAATTTACACATTGAATTGACCCCACGACATCATAACATTATTTAGCCACATATGCAATTATATAGAAAGAACAATATCACATTAATGCAGTGAAACATAAAGGAATAGTAAAAGAAAATCATTCACACATAGAGACACCCAGATAGACCTAAAGGCACCAGGCTGGGTTGGAGACTAGGGGAAAATTCCACAAAGGGGAAAAACATTTCAAATTGTTCTTGTTATTAGATTGTCATTGAATGTTTCCACAAAGAGAGAGTAAAATAATTGTATTCCTTATTCACAAGACTATTGAGCAAAAATCAACCAATCAATATCACAAAGAGAAAACCAACAATAATGTTAATAAATAACACGATTTAGAAGCCTTAGATCAACTATCATCAACTGCAGTCAACTATCCAAATCTGTAGTCAACTGAGAAATGAAACCCTAAGTCCCAACCAAATGGAGAGAGACTTGTGATTGTAGTTGAAACCCTACAACCACAGGGATAGGCTTGCTTGTGTATGGTTGCAACCAAAAATTCCTTGTGGAAGCCCAACAACTGAGAACCTGAAACCCTAATCACACATGTGAGCTTCGTACACATCACTTTTAGACCTGTGCGAACCATCTTCAAACTTGTGCGAGCCAAACAAAAGAAACAATAATGATTGATGATGTCCAAATGAGGGTCACTTTACTTGTATTTATAGGCATCCAAGAATGTCCAAATTCTCTTTTGGTCTGACCTATCCTTTTTTTCATGTGTGGGTTTCTACATTAAAAATATATCTTTCCTTAATGAAATTAAATTCTTCCAAGGTTTAGAAGGGGTCTTCATTTAAGAGAAATATTGTCCAAAGGAGGAAATTTGTCCATGACCTTCGAAAATTAACACTCCCTCTTAGCCAGGGAGAAATTACCAACTACAAAGTAAGTCCCATCACATGTATCTCATCCACAAATGTCATCACTACATATCTCAGCTCATATATACTAATTTTTGTTCATCTCTTCTCCTTTGTGTTTACCTCTTCTTATCTCTTCTTGTGTCTACTCATATGTTTAACACTCTAGAATATAAAAGAAGAAGAATTTGATATTGAAGGGTATTCCAAACTACCTCCTTCTATTCATCAGGAAGGCACTGCTACCACCCAAAATCAAAACTAGTGGGGAACCTAAAACTACCAACCAGGAAACATTAGAGAGCTTAACATCAAGGAGCCTTGCTCGACCTGGAACCACATATAGAAGCACATGATTTCAACATAGAATGCAATGAAAATGAGGAAGGTCCTATGGGACACTCTGACCTCATGTCTATGACAATGGGGAAGGTCTTATGGGACACTCTCACCCCAAGCCATCTCATAGGGGAGCATATGTCTCACACCCTATGTCAAGCAATAGGTGAGATACCACTTACCAATCAAGGATCACAACCATCCCATTGTTTAATCAATGGTCAAGATACCTCTTGCTATATGATTTAAGGATCACAACCATCATACTTCATGTTGATATTCCCACCAATGACCCTAGAGAGACAAGTAGTATAATACATGCATCATAATCCAGCTTGGGTGAGATACTTGACTTACCAAAGGTAAGGATCACTCACCCACAAGCCCTCTCAACTTGTTGGCTAGACTAGGAGCAATAATACAAACAAGCCAAACTTTTCGGTATGATGCCAACTGGGGTATACTCTGCATAGACCAAGATAGGGGAGTTACATCCTCCACCCTATGGGTAATAAATAGTGGTGATATCTGAATTTACAAAGATCCCTCAACCCCATGAGCTCTATATCTCAACTCCCCAACCTGGGAGCTTAAACAAGAGATAAAATTTGGCTCAGTGTCCTCCATGAACCCTTCTCTTTATATATACAAAACATATCAACATGCTAATATCTGATACTTTCTTTACTAGTTCAATCATACTACCTCATACATTAACAAGAGTGAGAATTCACTTATTTTATTGTTCACGCAGTTCATTAAATCAAATATTATGTTAGAACAAAAATATATGTCACAAAAGTATACCTTATTCAGCTTTCTTTTCATGGAGGTAGCAACCACAAGCCTAAGATTTTCTCATACAACAATATTGTCTCAACACAAGGAGATATCCTAGTCCCAACAATATACAAGATTTTGTACCAATTGGATCACTAGGGGTGATTTTAGGGGCGAATGTTCGCCCTTTGGGGAAATTAAGGGGTTTTAAATTTTTAGTGGGTGATTATTTTGTATCATAGTGCACTTTTACAAATCACCTCAAATAGCCCACCTTCTTTTAAGGGAGAGGGTAAAAAAGGTAAATTTAGCCCTTGAAATTAGGAGTTACAACCTTCCATTCACCCATTTTCAAGAATAGGTTTTATTTAAGTGAATCCTATGGACCAAAGGCCTAAATACCATATTTATAAAAGAGGTATAGTAAATTAATAAAAATATAAATAAATGAGAAGTATGGTAAATAAATAAATAAATTTTTATATTTATTCCATAAGTCACCTTATATACATGCAAGGGTGTAAACAAATAAAAATATAAGTAAAGTGGAGGTATGGTAAATAAATAAAACGTTTTTTTGTACTTACTCAAAAGGTATGGTAAATAAATAAAAATATAAATAAACTAGACGCACGGTAAATAAATAAAACCTCTTTTTATATTTAGTCCATAACCCTCATTCTATTTATGAAGGCTCAAGAAAGAGGTTTTATTTAAGTGAATCCTATGGGCCAAATACCATATTTGTAAAAGAGGTATGGTAAATTAATAAAAATATAAATAAACGAGAGGTATGGTAAACAAATAAAACATTTTTTTATATTTACTCCATAAGTCACCTTATATTTACGAACACTCAAAAAATGCGTTATATTTAGGTGAAACCTATGGGCAAGATACTTTGGGACAAATACCATGGACTAGATTGTTATTAATACCATGCAAAAAAACATTATTAACCCTAATATTAATATTAATAAAAATAAAAATGGCACATGGTATTGACCCATGGTATTCACCAAAATGGCACATGGTATTGACCCATGGTATTCACCTGGAATGTAGTCTATTTAATGGGGGAATTAAACCAGCATAGATCCATCTTTACTCTGGATCTACTAACCCCCGAAAGGTATCAAATATCGGTAATTTTGATTTCAAAAGATATTTTAAAGAAATGCAATGATTTCATTTGTGTATTCAATAAACACAAGATTTTATAATTGAGTAAAATATTCGCCAGCTTGGTGAGAGATTCGCCAAAAAATTATATATACATATCATATTATTGATAAAATCGCCTTCCATTTTTCCTATATACCATGGAGATTCGCCCATTTATTATACATGTAAATTTAGGGGGGCTTCTTAAAATTTTCCCTGTCCATAACCTACTCAAACAACTCTCCAATGAGCTTCCTTACCCAAATTGTCTCAAAACTGGCCATGATAACATTAATATATTCTTCCTCTGTCCTACTTAAGGCTAGAAACTTATGTTTCCTTCTCTTCCAAGATATCATGGAATATTCCAAGCTAAGAGAACATCCAAATGTGCTCTTTCTATTAATGACATTTCTAAATTAGTCAATATTAGTGTATCCATGCATTCATATATATATATATATATATATATATATATATCCCATACCAATATTGATCAACTGATGTGAATATATCGTGAACATCCTTGGCAACAACATAATGTGTATGAAGTGGCCCAATCATGAATTGAATCAGGTTTTTCTCTACAGAAGTATATTTGATGGGTGTTCACATGCAACATCAATGACTCAATCAATTTAGATGTCGAGATAGGTTAGTAATATCTTTACATAAATTTTTGAAATCCAATTCCATTGGGGTGTCCATAGATTTGTATTTCCACTTTCACAATTTATCTCCAATAGCTTCATGATATATTTTCCTTTTACAAAATTATAATCCCAGAAAGTAATTCATCATGCCAAGATTATTAATCTCAATCTTTAGAGGCCAATTCACTCTTACTTTGATCATGAGAGGTTTGTTACCTATCAATAAAATATCATCAACATATAAAACAAAAATTAAAGGCATACCTTGGACCACTATTAAATTAAAGGTTTGAATTGGCACATCTCCAGGCTTCCCCATGTAATATTCAATGTGGACATTCTTGGTTCAGGAAGCTTTCTTCAAACCATACAATGTTTTCTTCAAACATAATACTGATCAATCCAATATACTCAACCTCAAAGAAATCAATACTATGTAATCAAATCAATTATGTTTTCTTATCAAACTTTAAATGTCAAACCAGAGAAAATATCAAAGCCATCAAAGTTCTGGTCAATATCACTGTTAAATTTTACATTCTAAGTCCCCAAGTAGAGTTCACATCGAAGTACGATGTTACACCCTTATCTATTTGACCTAGAATTTATAATATCATGCTAAACTTCATCAAGTTATACACAGAATCATAATATGAATAATTTCTGTCTCTAGATGAAAATGCATATAGCAAGGATAATTAATATAAATGTTGTCCATTCATTGTGAGATCACTTCATACTAAATCACTATTGTTTACACTTCAACCAACATGTTAATTCCAACTATGCCAATACATAATCAGTACTAAATATGAATATTAACCATTGAGAGTCACTATGCCCATATTGTCATGCCTCATCAAGGAAAATCTCCATTTTCGAGTACCAAATATTATCAAAATCCTATGTTGTCATCATTGTGACTTGAACCAATCCATAAGCCAAAACATATCTATGAACTATCAAGGATCATGTCAAAATCTCAATATTGCATCTATATCAAGTCAAGCCAATAAGCAAAATTTTGTCAAACCCTTGAAATTGTTACCAAATACTATCATATACTAGCTCAAATGATCAAGTCATGGAAAGCAAAATACTGATATGAATAAATTAGGCCCCCATAATCACAAGATTAGAAAATACATTCACATTCTCTATAATAAGTCAAAATATATGTAGATCTTAAAAACTTCCTTCCTAATAGAACTCTCCATCATATTCTTTATGTTTGTAGCTCTGTCATACAAATGTTTTCTTGCATAATATTTTAGTTTTTATATCCCACAGGCCCAGTTTCACCCATAGGCCTTCTTTTGTGCATATGGGAGGCTTATAACTACACCCTTAAGCCTTTCTCCCAGCGGTTGAGGCTTAGACTAGGAGAAACCTTATTTGCTCAATTGATAACTTGCCAAAACATTTTGCACGACATGAAATGGCTATTAATGTACATAATCCTTCTTTCAATAGTCAAGTATATTCTATTTATTTTAGGCAAATAGTAATAGGCGTTGGTATCTTATGGAGAGTTTCTCCCTCTAAATGGGAAGCCACTTCAATTAACATTAATAAAGATATCAACCAATCTATCATAATATTGTCATTCATTAGCATAGCTATAAGATTATGAAATAAAACTATATGCATCATAGTCATAACATATCATTATATGTACATGTCATCAAATATTCATCAAGGATTAGTTTCATATAATTTGGACAATTGCAAGTTATGGGGCATCCAATTTTACCACAATGTCAAATTTACTAACCTTGTCAAAACGTAACCAAAATCAACAAGAGGATCTTGAGTATCAATATTATTGTTACATTCTTATCAACAAGGCTACCATGCTTATCACCAGAATTAACAATATTATCAAGATCAATGAATATAGCCTACTTTATAAAATCAACAAATATATCATGTCTAAAATGTATGATACTTGCCAAATATTAAGAGAATATATCACATGTTCCAAAAATTGAACTTACTTTCATATATATGCATGAAGGTGATATTATTTTAATACCCCACAGATTACCTTGCCATAGAATATTGTAGCTAAATTGTAACACTGAAACAATAAAACTTATCGTACTCGTATACCTTTTCAACTTGTAACACTGATTTGTCATAGAGAGTTGTAGCATTTTAAATTTATTTATTTTATTCTACGTTGACATCTTTGCAAAAAGGTGCTTCTTTGCTTTTCCAGCACTAGCTCTCACTTCCTGCAATAGCACTCTTTTCCTCCAGCTTAGATGATCCTCAAGAAGGATCTTCTTATCACATCTCATCTAGAGGTTAGAAGTGTTATAAACTCAATTATTCATAGAGGAAGTATAATTAATAATCAAAACAAGAAATCAAAATAGGAAGTATCACAAAGAATTAACAAAAATCTAAATTGTACTTATCTTTCAATCGGAAGTGATCATCTCTCTATTGAACCATCCTTGAAGAGTTAGTACTGACAATTATCCATGTAACAATGTTTCATTCAATGTTTCCAATAGCTTCATCAACAACGAGGCCTAATTGAGGCTACCCAATTTAGGGTTACACTTGAAGATGTCACAAGTGCTAGAAAAGCTTCTCATTGATCATGATAGAGATTCCAAACTTCAAAACTTTATCCTTTATCTTATCCTATGTTTTCTTCCAAACCCTAATCCTCATGATATCCATTAAACCCTAATAACCAAATTTCCTATTGTTTCCTTCAAAAGCTATTATTCTTTTAGTTCTCCTCCATCTTCTCTTGCTCACATCGATTGTGTCATAACATGAATGATATCAATGACTTTTATTCAGTCCAACTCTGGTACCATGTTAATTTTTCTTAGAGCTATATTGTTATTTTCTTTAGAGAATTTCATTTCAAAATTATCACATTGAATTCACCCCACAACATCATAACATTATTTAGCAACATATGCAATTATATACAAAGAACAATATCATCATTAATAGAGTGGAACATAAAGTAACAATAAAAGAGAAACATTCACACATAGAGACACTAGGATACACATAAAGACATCAGGTTTGGTCGTAGACCAAAGAAAAATCCCATAAGGGGGAAAACATTTTCAAATTATTCTTCTTATTAGATTTTCTTTAAATTTTTCAGCGAAAAGAGAGTAAAATAATCCAATTCTTTATCCACAAGACTATCCAACAAAAATAAACCAATACATATCCCAAAGGTGAACACAACAATAATGCTAATCAATATCATGATTCAGAAGCCTATGGTCAACTATCGAAATCTGCAGTCAACTGGAAAATGAAACCCTAAGTCCCAACCACATGGAGAGAGTCATGTGTGTGGTTGAAACCAACTAATTGCAGAAATAGGCATGCATGTGTGTGCTTGCAACCAAAAATTCCCTATGGAAACTGTGTAGTTGAAAACCAAAATCCCTAGTCATACATGCGAGCTTCAGACCATGCAATTTTGGACCTCTGTGAACCAACATCTACGAACCAACTTCAGAACTATTCGAGCCAAACCAAAGAAAGAAGAATGATTGATGATGTCCAAATGAGGGTCACTTGACTTGTGTTTATAGCCATCCAAGAATGACCAATTTCTCTTTTGGGTTGACTTATTATTTTGTGCACATATGCATTTCTACATTAAAATTGTATT